>BLKR01000052.1:600000-1050546 GCA_011170035.1 Teleogryllus occipitalis | reverse complement strand
AGCTCAAGCCACTATCCGAATACGCCGGAACGCAGCTCCCCACCGGGGTGAATCGGGGAACACCACCCCAACTAAGCCTGGGTGGAGCCTCTCTGCCAGCTCAAGCCACTATCCGAATACGCCGGAACGCAGCTCCCCACCGGGGTGAATCGGGGAACACCACCCCAACTAAGCCTGGGTGGAGCCTCTCTGCTAGCTCAAGCCACTATCCGAATACGCCGGAAGGCAGCTCCCCACCGAGGTGAATCGGGGAACACCTCCCCAACTAAGCCTGGGTGGAGCCTCTCTGCCAGCTCAAGCCACTATCCGAATACGCCGGAAGGCAGCTCCCCACCGAGGTGAATCGGGGAACACCTCCCCAACTAAGCCTGGGTGGAGCCTCTCTGCCAGCTCAAGCCACTATCCGAATACGCCGGAAGGCAGCTCCCCACCGGGGTGCACCGGAGCGCATTGCATCTGCTGCTGTTCGTTTGTTAATTACATACTCTGCAAAATTATGTATCATTCATCTTAAATATCTTTCTTGCGCAGAATGCTTTGGCAGGAGAGATTCGATTTCCGATTGTTGATAATTGACTGATTCTGTGTAGATGGAGTCATGTGAATCTTATCTTTTCGTCATATTTCCTTAGCAACACCACACTACGAAGCAGCCGAGGTACCGACGGTCTGAACAATATTTCGGTGTAATTGCTTTTGTAAACTAGTAATGCTAAATCAGCGCGAACTTTCTCGCCAGCATTGTCACACAAAAAAAACCAACAATATTGTCGCTCGCATTGTCGGCTGAACGGTATAGCCACTAGCGTTGTTCTAATGTGGACGGACGGACGCACAGTCGCACTGACAGACAGACGGGCAGTCGTACAGACAGAGAGACAGACCGACGGACAGTCGTACAGAGGCAGAGAGACAAACAGACGGACAGTCGGACAGAGGCAGACGGCCGGACAGACGGCCGGACGGACGGACAGACGGCCGGCTGGCCGGACGGACGGACGGATGGACAGACGGATGGGCAGGCGGACGGACAGACGGGCGGGCGGGTACACAGACGGGCGGGCAGACAGACGGGTAGACAGATGGATAGACAGACGTATAGACGGACGTACAGATGGACGGACGGACGGATGGACGGACGGATACACGGACGGACAGACGGACGGACAAATAGACAGACGAACGGACAGCCGGACGGACGGAGCAGTAACAATTTCGAGCTGCGACACCAGGCTGCGTCGCGCACGGTCCCACAGCAGAGAGCTGCATAGGGGACCACGTCCCTCCTCCGGCTAATTTCTACCATGGAGGGTACACGGGCTACGATGGTGCGGAATTCCTAATCCTAGTAGGGCCACAACATATACCCATTGGGCAAACACATTCATTTCCATATTTTTGAAACTGAAAATAGATACCGGCTCAGACTACATTTAGAAACCATTTACATACTAAACAAATTGCATAACCAGAATGTAATTTCCGTAATCAGCGAATTCATTAACTCTCTTCCCCACTGTTATAATTAGCGAATTATGAACACTCCAAACTCAACCCTGAGGCAGGCCTTCGCCCTCCCGTTCGCCCTCTCCTCCCTCCTCTTCCTCTACAAGCGTAGCACAGGCTTAGGTGTCAATTGATGTCACCGCAGTGTCTGTGACCTGGAGATCCTACAGTTCGAGTGTCGACGGTGGCAAGATTTTTGACACTAGCTTGATAGCTAGGACAATTCGAGAAGTCGGTTGCTCTCATCTGTCATTTTTCGTGGTTTCTCCAATCTACACCATGCGAATACCGGAGAAGTACCCTCAAACAGGCCTCGCGCGTTCTTCCCTTCCTCTTCCTACACTCTGCAAGCCAACATGTAGGTCGGCACGGATCCAGCGAGGAGAATATCATCGTCTTGTCGGTAAAACATTCAAATACACTTACTGACCTTAGAAGTAAGACCAATCAATCCAAAAGCGTCGTCTCATTCAGCCCAGATGCTGCAAGCAATGTACGATCCAGTTTGCATGTGTTGAATTCATACTTTTATAATTTCTCGTACCGCTTTTCAGATTAGCTCTGATGATGAATGCTACGCGATCTAAAAGATCTTAAACACTAAAAATATTGATACCTACACAATATTTTTCTTTCTTTCTACTGCTTGCGCAACATAGTATTGTAATGCTGAGGAGTTACACGGCGAATTTTCGACAGAAAAACCTAATGCCAGCCCTCGTAACAAAAAAGTGAAGAAATGTTGTCCCAATATTTAGTAAATGACATCCTCTAACACGTTTTGCAGCCACAATTCATGTTTTGTGGGTCATTGATACCGAAAAATCATTGACGGTAAAACGTCTCCGTCCGTCTGTGGTCAACGCTGACGCCTAAACCGTTCAGTAGATTTTCTCCGAAATTGATATTCCCCGATCGATCTAAATGAGGTCGCGGCCCCTTGAATTTTTAACTGATATTACTAATTTGAAACTGACTATAATTTTGGGGTTATGTTTACATTAAGCTCCTGTAACATTTTCAAAAAAGGGGCACCAAATGTTTTGATTGAATTTTGTTTTCGGATAGCGTAAAGAACGGTTAAGAGAACGGTGCTGGTCTCAGTTTTGTTGATATCACTGGTTTTTCAAAATTTGCAACAAATCATTTTTTCGACGTCTTACAACTACAATTATGAAGATATTTTTTTCGTAATGAAATATGTTGATCAAAACAGATATTTAAATAAGGTCATGTTCAATTTTTCGAAAATATGAGTATTTTTTGCGTAGTTTTGCATGAAACATCGACATTTTTAAAACTTTAAACAATTATTTTTGCAGAAACTGCTCCAAATTCTTTTCTTTAAATATTTTTTCGTTGCTAGCTGTATGTGCTGATTCCATATTCGGCGCACTTTCTGTATTTTTGAAAATTGAAAACAAAAATCGAAATGATAAATTTAATTTCCCGCGCTTTGTTTGAGGCGCTGTCAGTCAGTGAAAGTAATATGTGAATGCTTGGAAGCAGTTGGATATTCTGAGAACCCATTCTCATTGTTGGGACATGTTTTAGCTGTAAGAAATGCCGTTTTAATTGTATTTGTATTGATATTTGCTTTAAAAGAATGATTTTAGTACATAATATTCTAAGATATAATGAGTATTCTTTCTTAAAATATGCGGTCACTACCGTCAACAAGTTCAATTCTGAATACAGATGGAATTGAGCGTTTTTGGCAAGAATGGGTACGAAAATATTCCCCGTGCATATGTGCGAAACGCAGAGCCCATTGTTGCTTTAACAATGCCGCGCTGGCAACAACGCAACGCAACAACGCTGCGCCGGCTGAGCAGTAGTGCCAGCTGCCATTGCCATCGCTTCCACAGGTTCGAATTGTCATCTATTTTTTAAGGCTTTTATGCGAATTGAATTGTCGAATTTGTGTGGACATATCAATTTTAAAAGAATTAATTTTCGCAACTAATGTTCTATCATTTGTAAAGAGTTTTACAAAAAATGTCTGAGATGTGTAAATACGGACAGAAATTGCTGTATAATAATATTACGTAACCGTTACAAAGGGTGAGAAAGTACGTGCTAGTTTCACACGAGAAGATAAGTTTGAAAGAATACAAATTTATCAACACCACATTTATTGGTGTATTATGAATACTTAACACCACACACGAGTATGAACTCGGCATCCTAGTAGGTACTGGAAAGTGTGTGGCGCGGTGTGGGACAGCTCGACCGTCTCCACGCTCCAAAGCCGAGGGTAGTGCACCGACCTTGGCGACCCCATCGGAAGCATTTCCCCTTTCACGAAACGTCCCGGCGAAGTCCTCGCATGCTATAATCATTCAAGGTACGGAGGACCCATTTCGTCCGAAAGAATCAATAATAATTGATACATACTTTAAAAACAATTTTAGGTACGCTTCCTAGATGTAAAAGTATGTAAAGGTATGATGTATGTAGGTAAAGGATGTAAAGGTATTGCATGCCCTGAAATGCTATTATTTTGCGCGGTATCAGGCATAGAAAATGTAGAAGTAAAAAGGTCGCTAAATTGATGCCCCATTTATTTTCGTACAATTGAGTTACGTAGTACAAACCTTAGTACAAATGGAGCGTTTTCAAATGAACTTCGCGTTAGTAAAGGTATATGCAAAACTCTCCAACCAAGTGACTTCGAGTACTTCGTTCTGGTTTTATCTCCGAATGTGGATACGTGGAAAGAACTTAGGACTTGTTTGAAAGAAGTAATCATTAATCTAGCCCTCAAAGGTAATTCATTAAGAAACATGGGACAATTGGTAAATAAAACACATTCAACGCTGACACATGTTTTCAACAAATTTAAATCTAGCGGTTCCACAAATAAATTGCTTCGGAGAAGCAAAAAGAAAAGTTTGGACGAGAGGAAAGAGCGCCTTATTATGAGGGAAATCAAGGCAAACCCTAAATTCATTGTACCAAAATTGCGCATTTTGGTGAAACGTGCCACAGATTAAGAAGTGAGTCATTCCACCCTTCGTCAGATATCATGAACAGCCATAGATATTATGGAAGAATTCCCAGGAAGAGACCGTTTGTAAGTAAGAATATCCATGCTGTGAGTCAAAAGTTTGCAAACGGTTACGTTAATATAGATCAGGAATTCTGTAACTCTGTTCTTTGGTCTGAAAAAAAAAAAAAAAAAAAAAAAAATTGATCTTTTCAGCTTTGAAGGTGTCCTTATGATATGGAGAAAGACCAACATTTATAATAAACTGGCTAATACCCGGCCTAAAGTAAAACAAAGAGACTGATTAATCGTACTGTGGCACTGAACGTCATCAAACATTGTGGGAAACACATTTTATCAATGGCATAAGGGACAAAACAGTTTATAATCATATTTGAAAAACAAATATCAAACAAAGTGTACATAAATTAGAAATGGCAACTATTTATATTTTTCAGAAAAATAACGACAACAAACATATGGCAACACTTTACAAGCAAGTTGGAACGTATTAGTTGCATACTCCTCCACAATCAGCTGAATTAAATCCATTCAAACATGTGGAACTTATTGAAAGTCAGAACAAGAAAATATCATATATTATATATTTACAACATATTACATATTTTGATAGTGATGTATTTTGACACGTGATATATTTTTATATTTTGATTAGTATACGGATCACAAATATCGGCGCTAACTGAGATCCAAAAAATGTTACTAAGGAGATGTCAACGGAAAATGGAACACCAGAATTTGAATATCACACTTAGAGACAAAATAAACAGCTGTACCATTAGGGACATACAAAAAATAAAAGATGTCGTCCTACAAGCAGAACTTCAAAAATGGCGCTAGGGAGGTCACGTAGCCCAACTTAGTCAAGAGAGATGGGCATACGCCGCAACAATGTGGTATCCAAGCACGGGATGGAGGGATCAAGGCAGACAAAGACTGAGATGGGCAGACGAATTCAAGAAAGAAGTGGACAACACCTGGACACGTGCAAATCGCGGCAGACCCACTGGGAAGTACCTCCACTGGCGGAGGGCAATGTTACTACTGCAAACGACACCTAGGTTTGAAGACATCCAGAAAGGCAACCAACAAGCCAACTACCCAACCTGCATGCAGAAAGTCTTTGCCCCTTAATGCGATTAAACCAGGCTAATAATAATAATAATAATAATAATAATAATAATAATAATAATAATATACTTTGATATATATTATAAAAAAAGACGTAAAGAAAATTGTTTTGAAAAAGAGTGGCAAAAAAATGAGTCCGGCAATTTGCTTGTGCTTTGTCAATTCAATCTAATGTTCAGTTGAAGATTAGAGTTTTGTACATTAAATTTTTAAACTTTTTCAATGTTTATTACAAATGTCTTTGTTATTTCTGATTTGTGTACGAACAGAAATGGTTCAAAGAAATGTGACTTTTTTTGTTTATTGCAATTTTTTTTGGTTTGTCTAATTGTCACGTTTTCGTTCAATGTATTTACTCTTATACATACAAAAATATATTAACATTGATAATAAAACCAACATTTATTCTAAAAAAAATTTATATATCAGTATATTTTCCAAATGTTGCTGTACGAACAAAATTGGTACTACATACTGTATTTCATTTTAATATCTCGAACTGTTTAAAAAATATCAGAGGTGGATGCTTTTATTGACTTTGTTTATAATGTGTTTGCTCACTTGAAAATATACTGCAGATCTGTTTACTTTACTAAACGTAATTTTATATTGAAATAAACTGCAATTTATTCAAACAAACTCGATCGAGGAACCTGAAAAGCAAATATATTTCTATCTTGCTACTTCATTGCTAGAATTGGCTCAATGAAAAATCATATATTCATTTCACAAAAACGTGGAAATTTATTAAACAATTTAAAACAATTGTTTATATTGTATAACTTTACCCAATATAAAATTAAACGTTTGTCATGACGGTTGCAACCTTATGTCTTCGCGCGCTTTTTTGACCATCTTTATCCATCTCCGACGCCGCCGTCCTCAGGTCCAGACACCATCTTCTCTCTTCTTTTCTCGGAAGCTCTCTTCAATCACCGTTCATCAGATCAATAAACTTATTTGCTGCTAACATTCCAGTCTAATCACTGACAACTTCGCCCAAGCCCACAATGTCCCTCCAACTCGTTCACGTGAAATATTTTAAGCTCTACTGTCACACTTAGTGTTCAAATTTTTGATGTTCTCTCAATATCCATTCCCTAGTAGATGCTTACAAGTCCCCAAAGAAAAAAACTCCTAACATTAATTGGATCCGTTCATGAGCACGGCATCAGTCAGAATGAATGTCTCTCGTATTCTTTCAGCCCTGCAAAGCTCTGTTCATAATTTCGATCGTTTATTTGCAGATAACATTTGATGTACTTTCGTACCTAGCCAATCTCTAAATTTCTTGCAAAACGAACTAGCCGTCTTCACGACTGTCACTGCTTTTTCGGCCAATCGCTGAATTCTATATAGAATTAACTAGCAGTCTCCGCGATTGTCACTGCATGAATATGTTGACCTTGACGACGGCTCGCTTACCGTTGCTATGCTAGCATATTCACATAATTTATCCCCTTTAATTGACGCCATTTATAATAAATGTTGTACAATATTCAGTGACATATTGGTATGTCACAATATGGTATTTCTATATAGTATATTTACTAACAATACAAAGGAATGAATGGAAATTATTTGTGTATTGCTGTCCTATTTTATTCATGTAGCTTAGTTTAAATTACATTTTATACTCTTTTTTTATTTGTCTTTACCTATTGCAAAATATAAATATTCAATTTTCCCATTACTCAGCTTCTTCATTTAACATTTACAGCATATAGAAGACGCTATATTACTTTTTGTAATTATTTACTTTAATTTCCCTTTCCTGTAGTTTTTCTTGACCTTTTATTTTCTTCAAGGCATTTCTAATTTAATACAATCCAGTTTTTTTATATTTATTTTTATTTTATTTTTCCTTCGAAGACCTGGAGCATTTTCTTTCCGTATCTTGTTTCGTTTTCTTCCCGCTGTCGCGTGGCAACTTAGCATCAAAAGTATTCTAATAAACTTTCATATTTTTAAAGTAGAATGTCAAACGAACCAAAACTCCTTCTTGTCTCCAATCTGATCATGAATAGTTGAGAAGTAAATGACGTCCATGAAAGCAGGTTAAATAAAGTCTTACAAGCTATTGTTAGAACATTTTTATATATGAGTAAGAGCGAGATCAAATCGTGATATGTATCGCAAGTCAGCAATCCGGAAGCCTTTGGGTGAAAATTTATTTTATAATATTCTGATAACTTTGTAGATTTATTTTCTGCAAATATGCAATGATTTGCCGCTGTATATAATGCTTTGATTTAGAATTTCGTTATAGTAAAAACCGAACTTAAATGAGTATTGCTCGGATTCGTTATTTTGTCGAGGAATAATGGCCCCCCAAAAATCCATAAACATTTTAATAGTCGCTTCATTAACTTTTAACTTTCTCCTACTTGATTTGTTTTAATTTTTTCTCCATTTATTACATAGTTATCATCTGCAGAGGGTAGTTGGCTTCGAAAATAACAAAAAGCCCCAGGTTTCGCGACCTTATGGCGACGGAGTTGTGATATACAGAATGAGTCACGTAACTTTAGAACCTCCTGTAATTTTTGAACGGTTGAAGTTATTGCAATGCAGTTTTTACGGAAGTGCATGAGGGAATGTGGATAATTCATACATATATTTGTTTCCAATTTATCATTTATATTTTACGAGATATTGAGGTAACTGTTTGTTTTTAATGGATCCACACACGTTTTTTAGCCTACCATGACGGGCGTAAAAAGACAAATACAATGATAGACATATTTTTGTATGTTAAATAAGCATTTTTGAGTAATTTTGATTTTTCGCGACTCGTTTTTAACGGATATTGTAGCGCCACCAGCGCATGTTAGTAGGAAGAGCTCTGCGTGGCCTTGGGTGGTGGACTGTCCCATTCAAAATATCCGTTAAAAACGAGTCGCAAAAAATCTCAAAATTACCCAAGAAAATTTTTATCTAACATATGTCAATATTTATATTATTGGGTTCGTCTTTTTTACGCTCGTCATGATAGGCTAAATAATTTGTATAGTTCCATTTGAAAAACACAATATAAAGTCACCTCAATATTTTGTAAAATACAAGTTATAAAATCGAAACGAATACATACATCAAATAACTATTTCCTTCCGTGTAAACCACTTCACTTCCGTGTTCCGTAATCCACTTCCGTGTAAACTGCATTACAATAATTTCAACCGTTCAAAAATTATAGGAAGCGGTAAAGTTACGTGACTCAGCCCTGTATACCTGTAGGCCGAATACAGCCACTGTGTGTGGGAAAATTAAAGCGATCAAGCTGGGTGATCGGGAGTTTTTCGTGTTTTTTTCTTCTGATGAATACGATCCAAATGCTGGAGCAGTACCGTAACAAATGAGTCACGGATCGCGCTCGATCTTTTCTTCCCTTTTTTGATATATTACCCTTACATACTCTGAATGTACAAGCACTAGATTGCAACACATGTCGGGAGCTTAGAGCTTGTCCCGGCTGGGGCGCTGCCCCGCCGGAGGAGATACTTGGAGAGGGAAACCCCGCAAGGCAACATGTATGTTGGCACCGAATCTCACGTTCTAGCGGGAAGGGAACACCGCCACCACCAGGGTTACAATATGCACACCACTCACAGAACCAGAACCGATGTCGTTGAAGCGTTTGGAAACACGAACCACTGACACATTCATATTAAGCAGATTATTGAGTAGGCTGAACCGTAAGAAATAGTTTTCGTGAATGAATGCTGCTGCATTCGTTGACGTGGGCGGATGCCTTGGAGGCCAGTCGGGGCGGGGCGGGGAGGGGCGGGACGGCGTGTGTGGGCCGCCCAGCGCCCGGGGCGACGGCTCCGTGGGCGGGCGTTCGCTCGACGCCTCTCGACAGCCCCCGTTGGGCAACGCACAGAGATTCCTCTGCAAATCAAGGACCAGAAGGATCTGCGAGGAAAAAAGGGCATTTTATGAATCAAATAATCTTGAAACTGGATCTTCTATCCAAGTAGTAGCTGAACCCTTGCAATTTAACCGCACAATTGGAAGAGCTGTAGAAAAGTTACAATACTACATATTGCAACCGTAATCGGGAACTTTTAACAATTGAAGAGGAAAATAAATTATACGAAAAAACGGAATAGTTAATTCCGAAAATTAAAAGAAAAAAAACTTGTGAAGGATTGACACGGGAATCTTGATTGAACTTAGAGCAAATTAGAGCAAACAAGAATCGAATTAGTGTGTAAAAACTTGACGTTATATTCTTAAACACCTTTGGTTTGAAGAAATACACATGTACGAGTTACCACCGAACAAAAATATTCCGTCAATACTCAAACAACAATACGCATTAACAAATCACAATCAGAAAAACAACTCTCTTGCGAACAATTGCAAGTAAAAATACCATTAAGCAATTTACATTCACCATCTGCAGTAAAAAAATTACACTATTGAAATATTTACGAAATATTATTTAAATTTTTTCATATTACACTTTCCGATTTGTGAATCCTACAAATTGACCAGTTTGAATCATTGCAACAAGATAAATTTGCACAACGAGTTTAATTTTTTTTAAACACTCATTAATCGTTTAACTCAATATTCAAAATATTTCCTTATTCCTATGTTCTGAAGCCTGCTGAATCGATTCTAGCTTTCCTACAATGTTTAATACTCGCACACTGCACTTCTACAAAATTCGGGAAAACAATGCAAATGAAGTAAAATATTTCTCAGATTGCGCAAAAATTTTAATGGAGTGGTTTTATTTCAGGTACTTTGTAGAGCAACAGTTTAACTTTCCATCTGTTTGCCACCAGCTCACGTTCACATTTTTTCAGGGACACTTTTGCTCTCGGCAACATCGCGATTTGAAAACGTCTGCCGGCTTCCGCTCAAGATGAAAACACATGAGAGCAGCTTTAGCCAATGAGCTTCATGCATCAGTTTGCGTCACAATATTAGCGGGCATTTTAAATGTAGCCAGAAATCAAAGTTATCACCTTGTTACAAGTCACTGAAATAGATATATGAAGCAAAATTTAAAATGTTAGATCTTTTATTTCAACTAAACCTTTAGCGTTTTATTTTTGTTTGGTCATTGAAGAAAATTGCCAATTTAAGCCTCTTTATGCCAAAATATTTCTCAACACTTCCCGCTTGTTTGGCGGTCAGCGTCTGGTATGGCTTTTCAATCGAAGTACCTACAGACCAACGCTCCAGCCGGAACAAGCTCTAAGCTTCCGATCTATCTCTCGACATGTATGGAAGTGCAGTGTTTGTGAGTGTGTAAGAGGTGAAGATAGAACAAGGAAGAGGAAGGAAAGATCCCGCATGGTCCATTTGTTATGGCACTGTTCTGCCTTTCGACTGGTGTTGATTGGAGAAACCGCGGAAAACAACCGATCGGAGCTAGAATTCTCCCTCACACTGCGGCTGAATAGGTTTCTAGCAAGTGTCGAAAATCTTGGCAAAGTCGGTTGATTGATTTTTTCGTGTTTCCGGGCGCGTCAACTTCTTCGGTTATTAGTCCCGTTAGTGTAGTGCATGTTTTTCTCGGGAGATGGCGGTGATTTTCCCCTCGCTGGATGGCGAGATCCCGCACCGACCTACCGTCGGCTAGTGGGGTTTCCCCCTAACCTGGACTCTCCCACCAGCGGGGCACCGCCCCAGCCGGAACAAACTCTAAACTCCCGACCGGTCTTCGGGCAT
The DNA here is from genome assembly GCA_011170035.1 of Teleogryllus occipitalis. Classification (NCBI taxonomy): domain Eukaryota; kingdom Metazoa; phylum Arthropoda; class Insecta; order Orthoptera; family Gryllidae; genus Teleogryllus; species Teleogryllus occipitalis. Next base: position 1,039,211 of record BLKR01000052.1, on the reverse strand, counting down.
GTGTGGTAGTATAGTGCATGTTAGTGTAAGTGAGTGTGTAATGGGAGAGGATAGGACAAGGAAGGGGAAGGACAGATCGCGCGCGGTCCGTGGCCCGTTTGGTAGGGTACTGCTCCGGCATTCGCCTGGTGTCGATCGGAGAAACCACGGAAAACTACCGATCACAGCAGCCGGCCGCTAGAATTCTCCTCCAGACAACGACTGAATTCGACCGAGCTGGAAAGCTAGTTGATACACTGAGCTACCGCTCCCTGTGGCACAGTTGGGACACGAATCCTATGACATCCCGGTCAGAGGCACTGCAGTGACATCAATTGATGCTCTGAGTCATATAAGCTGGTGAGAAACATTGTGCTACACTCACATTTTTCTAACGTAGCGGTTGGGGGTAGTATCTCCAAGATGGAATTCGGCCTGACTTTTTGAGTCATTCTCAGTCCCGCCGCAAGATGTCGCATGATCGCGACCGCATCAAGCAATGCTGCAGATCAAGCGACTCTAGCGGCAGGTCTGAGAATGACTCAAAAAGTCGTGCTGAATTCCATCTTAGACACACTATCCTTAGCCGCCACGTTAGAAAAACCCAAGTATAGCTACCCTTCTCTCTTAAATAACTCACGCCGCTTCCTAACCATATTAAATACGAACTCTAAACGACGGATTAGCAATAGAAAATGTAGTTCAATGAATGTTGGTGCCTGAAATGACAAAAGGGTTACGAATAGGCAAAGTGAAGTCTTACGGGAATTATATACAGTGACTTGTAAGTGATCACCAATGATTCCTGCAAAAATTAGCCCATAATAGATGTGGCCGTTTGATTGAGGTTATGGTGTTACTGAAACACAAATAAAATCTAATTGTATGCGGCACTCTCCGCGAATCCTTAACAGATTCCAACAGAAAGAAAGTACGACATAGCAAACCATAGGAATGTTGTGAACTAGGCAAATTGAACGCGTTGCAGTTTCATTAAGAGGTATCAAAATCATGTTGTTGCCTGAAACAGAAAGTAATTTCTCTGCGAGGTAAGTGACTGAATCTCAATTTTCGTGTTAATCTGACAATGCGTTCCGCCGTATTAAATCGACAGTAATATCCACCACTTTTCCACTTCTTCTTATAACACAGTTCAAAATGCTTGAGGTGTCCGCTAAATAGAGGTCAATCTATGAAATGTACTGGCCGTTGCACGCTTAGCCAGGTGGCCGATGACAACACGAAATATTTACACGTCTCTCATAAAAATCAATCGTTTCCACGAAAGAATGGACGTTAGTGGTGTGGAGGTGCTTAATCAAGGTGGCTTTTGATTAGGTTTCAATGGATATGTTGTAACGTAGCGGGTTGTGTTGTCTTTTGTCTCCACCTAGCAACTGAGAATAATGTTAGAAGACTATGGATAAACAAGCACAATGCTTTGTGAGGTGGTGGAGACTAGATTGAGGGTTTCTCGTTTCTACGGAATGTCGGTTTTATACATGATTGCTTAAGACATTAGCGACATAACTTCTTAGCGTTTGGAGAAGTTAAAGCGACTTGTGAACCTCTAGAGACGGAAGTCTTGCCTCTAAATTGTTATTCACGTTGTTGAGAAAGATTTTCATTTCTCATAAGAAGAAGACGGAAGTTGATGACGTACCTATGACTGACGATTGAGTCGTTACAAGGTGTATGTGTGCGTGTGTGTTTGCAGTACATCATAGCTCTCACAAACGGAAATTAAAGGAAAAATTACGGAATAATGTTATGGTATTTTATGTGCGAATACATTAAATACGAGAAAGTTCCAAAGGCCTTTTTTACTTCGCGCATGCGCAGAAAAACGATGAAAGAGAACAGGCCAAGAGCTATTTTCTTATTCAGACGCGTGCACGATATTTCAGCAAGGTGGAAATTCCATTCATCTCCCTCTACAAATGAGAGGCATAATATTTAAAATTATTCGTTACATTCAATGACTCATTGAATAATATTATTTTTGGCACCCAGGCATTTTAATATTTTTAGTTCTTTAGAAAAATGTTTGGGCTCTAATATTTTTCAAGATCAAGATACAAAGATGATGTATTATGTACTTATGCCTTAAAAGAGCTTTTCTTTAAAATTTAAAAATTTCTGTAGAAATGATCTTTTGCTGTGTATTTAAAGGATTATTCTCCACTCTTTAAAAATATCTTAAAGGAGTTTCAATGTGTCTGAGACCCAAACCCGTGTGCTTCGGATGACAAAACAAGGTTTTTTCGTCGCTCATGTTTTGACGCTTTCCAAAACATGCCCCTATATGCATAAGAATGTCTAAGTAAAATGTATTAGAGAATTTTAGTTATATTTACGGTCATTGGTTATTAGCTGAAGTGGACAACTACAGAAAATAGATAAGTGTATTGATATCAAACGAGACGAGTTATGAGCACATTGTTGGAGAAACACTGCTCTCGAAACAACAGAATGCTTCTTACGGAAGAAAATTCGAAAAGCATTGAATACTTTAACATATTTAGTGTATATAGTATATATGCCTATGACATTCCCCGAAATTTTATGCACATCTTAGCCGAATGCATGAGGGAATATACCCAAGAAAAATGTTGAATCTGAACCTCGCCGAGAGAACGAAAGAAAGATACACAGGGGGGTAATGCAACTACGCGACGATAACGAACTAGTGGTTCTACAAAGTCACAGATTTTCTCTTATTATTTGAAACGCTTATATGTACAATATAATAGTATTGCAATTTGTATCTATCTAATAACACTCGAGTCACATATTTAAAAACTTAAGAAATGAAGTGAACTTTTTTTTTATTTTTGAAAAGTGAAACGTTTTAGTGCCCTTTTCTCACAGAAAGTTTAAAGCAAAAATTTGTACCCGCTTTCAAAAAAAATCCTGGGTTCTTACTCCGGAAAATTCTTACAATTTCAGTCAAAATTACGAGAGAAATATTCACATTAAAAAAAAACTGTAGATCAATTTCAGATTGAAGATGTCGCGACACCATCAATATCGATGGGAGAGAAACCACTTTGGCTAAAAACCCTGCGTTTTGTTTAGTCGCTAGTGTTGTCCACAGACGCCCAGACAGATTTAATGAAGAACGTTTTCGGTATAAGGGGCTCACAAAATGAATCTACATTTTATTTTTACGCATTTGTATGATATTTACACAAGTAAACAAATAAGAATACTGAAAACATTAATTTTGTATTCGTTGTATCAGAAGTACAAAATGAAAGTTTTAAGAAACAAAATACGTTCAGATCCTGGCCATTTAAGTATTATTACTATTACTATTACTATTACTATTATTATTATTATTATTATTATTATTATTGTTGTTGTTGTTGTTGTTTTAGTACGATGTACTACGAAAATCTAAAGTCAAAGGGAGAGGGAGAGAGAGAAAGGAAGGGTTGTGTCGAGACGGTAGGACCAAAAGTGGCAATTGTTTCAACGTCACATTCGTAATTTCACTATAACTAACACTAAATAAAAGTGAATAATAATATGAAAATTATTGAAAGCGAACTTGCATGGTCAGTTCTTGAAAAAACAGCATACGTTTGAAAAATTGTTTTATCATTACAAAGAAGTACAATTAGATTGTTGGGAACTTTGTACTCAGAAGATAGTAAAAGACATTATGCTACTTCGGAAGCAGAAGAACAAGGATTAAGTGGTTGTCTCTGTGCAGGCGGTAATCGACGTGTCGTGGGCGCTACAAGATGAAGAGGCTGTAGCTAAGTCGGTAATTCCGGCATTTAATACCGTCTGCTTCCCTTTAACGGCTTCTTAGCGCTTTAAGCCTCCGTCGCCGATTTATGCGTCGAGATTCTTTTAATACGGGTTTATTACTCGCTTAAGTGCGGGGGAGGGGGTTGGCCCAGTGACCTGGCGCCTGGTAAATAAGAAACGAGCACGGGAATAATTAAAGAATAAAGGCGCTCCAGAGGAGATAATTTAAGGCGTTCCGTCGGCGGGGGGGGGGGCGGGGGGGGGGCTGGCAAGTCTTTAGCACTCACCCTCTTAATTGCACGGCACGACGCGCCGAGCCAAGGCGAGCCGGCGCGGCGGCGTCTTGGCCGGTGGTTTCTCTCGCGGCCGCAGCGCGCGCTGCCGTCGGCACCGCGCTTCCCCTGGCGTAGTGCGGCGGCGGGCCGCCGCGCCGCGCTGTCGGCACGCCCCGCTCCCCGCGACGCCGCGCCGCGCCGCGCCGCGCCGCGCCGCGCCGCGCCGCCGCTGACGCTGTCGTGTCGGTGGAAGGGCCTTCGATTTCTGAGGCCTCCTTCCGCCCGCCACCGCCGTGTTTCTTGTGCTTTCGAGCGGGCGGCAAAATGACGTCCAGAGTAGGGATGCCACATCCATGTTTCTATAATAAATAAACATATTTTAAGTATTGATGTATTGAAGCCAATATTTTTTAAACACTGATGATTTTACGTCTTCGATATTTTGTTTTAGGATGAAAAATTCCCATAATCACAACTTGCATAGCAACAGCGTTGTTTGGCAACATCGATGTTTTTTATCGATGTCGCATCACTAGTTCAAAGTCGACCAACAGGAGAGCCGTCCTGCAATCCCTTGACTTGTAACGAAGAATAGAACCGTTCACGTCTGGAGAGCCGGAAACAACCCGTATAATTCAATTACTCCATACAATCTAAAATTTTCGGTGAACTATGACACCTACGACAGGGTCATGACACATTAGATTCGTTATTAATGCAGGGAAAGTCTAAAAATAAAGATAATATTATATGCCTAATTATTATATTTTTTGATAACTACAAACAGCGGGAAAATGAAGGATACCACTATTTGATTGAGTGAATCGATTTTTTTAATTTGATACGTTAGGTAATAAAACACTACGAAGTTACGTATGTGCATCTCATAGTTTTTTTTTTTAGGGCTGCCTCATTTTAAAATGCCTTCGATTCTTGATAATGATTCTAAATTTCTGGAGCTAGAAAACATTGACATATTTGTCTTCCGAATTACCAATCAGACAACTAGTACGCTGTTTTGTCTGTATCCATCCCAAAAAAAGAAGAAAAAAAAATAGAATTTTTAATGCGACACTCAATAGATGAGCACAACTCCTTCAGGTCACTCGTTTATTATCATGGTAAGTGGGAACGTTACTTACCGGTTTAAATTCAATTTTTATTTTCAGGATAATAAAAAGATATGGAAAAAGTATTATTTGAGAATAGAAATATTTTGAAGAAGTTCGATTACTCTGACAAAGTGGTAAGATTTAAACCTTACGTTTAGCAAAGAAAAACATTTATAGGGAGATTAAATATTGTCGGCGTAAATATAGAAGACTTCAGAAAATTTATTTTACAATTTCCATCGAACTACAATTTTTCTTAATATAAAACGCCAACAGATACGAGAGAATAATCTTAAAAGAATACTTTTTTAGTAGACGCATTGAACAGAAAATATAATAATTAACAACTTCATACTTCCAACAATATTATAAACAGGAGATGAAATGTGTTATCAGATTTTTATTAACTTTTTTTACTTTCTCGAACAAAGAGAAAGAATTGAAATGCTGCGGTACAAAAGGACGACTTCTTGACAGGAAAAATTGTATTGTGGGGCCTTGATGAAGAAAAAGTTGATAACTCTTGTTTCTGTGTATGTGTAAGTGTAACACGTTGTGTAGTTGAAATCCATGTTTTGAGTCCTTGATACCGACATTACTGGTGCTACAATTTTAAGATCACTTTCACACGAAAACTTTTGAGATTTTGAAAAATTTCATAAGAGATGCTTTAAAGTATTTTTGTTCGCATTTAAAACATTTAATTACAAAATGTATTTGAAATTAAAATATAAAACACGAGAGAGAAATTTAAACAAAAATACATTTGTGAAATTTTTGAGAAATATGTTTTTTTATCAATATTTATGTCATGTTATTCACTCGATGTATCTATCTGTATAAAGAGTGTAGAGAAAATATTTGGACCCAATTTTCAGAAAATATTTTTGCTGTTTTGTAATTTCCCTCTTTTGGGTGAATATAAGGCAAAAAATTTTTAAAGTATGCACCCATCACGTTAATAAAAGACTGATTAGAGACTGAAAAAAAAGAATTGATAAACTAGTGCGGGTTAAACAGCACGTACTTTTTTGCTCTTAGCAACAAGCACGTAATATATAAATGACGAGTTTCGATATTTTAAATATTCACATTTTTTTATGAATATCATGACATATTATTATTATTATTATTATTATTATTATTATTATTATTATTATTATTATTATTATTATTATTATTATTATTATTAATAGTAGTAGTAATAATAATAATAATAATAATAATAGTAATAATAATATGAATAAATTGATCCCGTGCGAAAATTTTGCACTTTTGTGTACGTGAATGGATACTGAAATATCCATGATCTGGGCTCACCTTCTCCAATTGCTCTACACCTTAGTCAGAATTTAATCATTACAATAAGAATGTGAGCCATTGAAATCAGCATTACTGCAGGAACAATATTTACACTTAAAATTATTAAGCGTAAGAATAACATTGACCACATTTTTCTACTATTTTGCTCGAATATTAAAAATATCTATATGCAATTTTATTGATATAAGAGGGGATCCAATAAATTTATACTTTTGCAATTTTTGAAAATCCAGAAGTAACATTGAAAATCGGAACTGCCAATTTTACATGCGGTTTCATTACAAAAAAAAAGTAGTACCTCGTTAACAGATGGCCCAAAGCGTGTAAAAATTCAACAAACTTCTCTTTAATATTACTAACATTTCCATTTACTACTGCATTACTCCAAGTATAGTTAGGTACGTATACGACAAGGTGAAAAGAGAATGAATATCAAATCTTTGCACAATAAATGTCAAACGAAAATATCTTTCAAACCGAATTATAATTTATTCTATATGCCACTAACAAGAGTGTTCTGAAACACAGTTTCATTTAACATGAAAGTGTAATATTAAAAAAGCGTTAGTAGATGGAGTGTTGAACAAAATATCAGGAACACAATAGTAGGTTTGTAACATTCAGAGTACGCTGTAATCCACACGCGCTTCCAATGTTAACAAATGATTCACGCTTTCAAATCAACAAATTTTGCCGTTACGTCAAGGAAGAAATTGCACGAGAATCTGGAAATAATTATTCAGCGTTGGCGTTGTGTAGAATACAGCGCCAACATGCGGCAGCCCATAATCTGACAGCTGGTACGGACAGAGAGTGCCAAGTCTGCTTAAGCCACTCTTTGGGCGGGTGCTACGCGTACTGTACTTGGGGTGATGGCGGAGTCAGCTGGCCCGTGGCGCGTGCATCTTCTCGGAGGTGCCCTGTCTGTCTGGGGGTGGGGGGCAATTAGCCTGCCAGTGATTCATGCGCCCTCACTGGAGTAATCGCGGACCGCGGCCGGCTGGGGCCCAGGGCTCTCCACGGCCATCCCTCCGCCCCCTCCCGGTCCGCACTTCTCAAGCCATTAGGTTTGTGTTTGGTGGTTACTCCTCTTTCGTTTCATGTCCTTTTACTTTCCCGCGTACTTCGCACTTCTGGAGCAAAGAGAATGCATTGTAATGCTGCAGTGAAAAGTGGCGATGTTTCGACAGAAGACCTAGTATTGTAGGTCTCTGATACCGCAAATGTGGATAATTCTTACTCCTAAATGTAGTAAATTACTTCCTCTAACGCACTGTATAGTCAGAATAATGGGTCATTGATTCCTAAAAATTAGTTTAGAGTAAAATGTCTTTCCGTATGTGTATGTCCGTCTGTGCACAACACTAAAGACCCTTCACAAGCTTTTATCCATATTTAATATACCCCAATCAATCGGGTGGAACTCAATACCCTGCGAATTTATCACGGATATTTTTATTTTTGAGAGTACCTTTCGCATCAAGCTACAACGAAACATTCAATTTTGTTTTAAATGGCTCTGAATTTTTCGAATAATTTGTTTCTCGGATTGAGCAAAGTACATTTTAAAATGATCCGGTTTAGTTTTTGATGAACTCTTGAAAGTTTTGAAAATTGCTAAAATGTGGATTTTTCCTCCAAAAACAATAATAAACATATAAATTTTTGTTAATTAAGTCTGTTCTTGAAAATTAGATGTTTCAAGTACAAGTTTTAGTTTCTCGTATTATCAGTTTAGAGAAAAACTTTTATTACTGCAAAAAATCGATGTCGAGATTTTGATGGAAATACATGCCCGGGGGTCCTTGATACCAGAAGTGTTTTTTTAACATCTGTCCGTCTCTCCTTGTGTCCACGTGTCTGTCTGCGAACACTTTGGAACCTACTTTTCTCAGAATTGTCACCAAAGTTGATATTCACGTTTCTTCTATACCTCGACACTAGAAGGCATAGCACTGATCTGCACGCGTGAAGCAAGTGTAAAGCCTTCAATCATTATTTTTCACATTTCCTGTTTGAAGTGGTGAATGTAGATTTCTTTACCTTAGATCCGAAATGTAACTTTCGGTTTGAAAAATCGTTTTTAAGCAAGCATGAAATCCGTCATTTTTGGAAACTCGAAACGTGACGACATATGACATGTCAACTCGCACGCCCCGCACGTGGCTATCTGTGTCCAATTGTTCATTGTCCAATTGTTCATACTACAATTGTCTCGGTCTACTGTTAAACTAAAAATGCCTTGATTAAATAAGGTTATTTTTGTGACCGTCTGTCTAAATCCACAAAAACTAGCAGTTCATGTAGCATTGTGTCAAAGCCAATAGTACTGTGACGTTTTATCGTCTCATTACGTTCCACACTTTCTCGTAATGTGACGTGTTCTCTGAATAGAAACAACGGGAAAAAATTCTCTCTTTTACATTTCGGTTCTACAAGGCCTATGCACCTATCTGCAAATGTCAAGGAAGTGAACAGTCTCCAATGGTTGTTGGTTGGTTGGTTATTAGTGATTCCGGGCGGGTCAACAGCTTAGGTCATTAGTCCTGTAAGTGTAGTGCATGTTTTTCTCTCTCGGGAGATGGCGGTGATCTACCCCCGCTGGATGACGAGATTCAACGCCGACCTACCGTCGGCTAGTGGGGTTTCCCCTAACCAGGATTCTCCCACCAGTGAGGCATCACCCTAGCCGGGACAAGCTCTAAGCTTCCAACCTCCAATCGTTGTTTTTCACGTATTTTTGCTTGCAGTGGTCATTGCAGGTTCCTCTTGCCTAGAGGTACGCTCGCGGGGAGGACGCTCGGTTCCTGGGCACGGCGTGGCCGCGCACGTGGTCGCGTGGGTCCGGGGCGAAGGAGCTCGGAGGCGAGCGGAGGCTGCGAGGGCTTTGTGCCGGAACAGGAAGCGCCCTCTCCCCGCGCGGCGCGGCGCAGCGTTTTGTCTGCGACCTGTCTGGGGCCGCTCTCCCATGCACGCACTCCCCGCCCTCGGCCCTTTATGCGCCCGCCCTTGTGCGGCGCGTCGCGCTGTGTATAGTTTTAATGCAGGGCCCGATTTGCATCCCGCGCCTTTGTCTTGCGCCGCTCGCCTCGCGCGCCCTTCGGCCCTTTTTTGCATACTGTGTCATTACGCGCGTCTAAAAGAAAAGGGCGCAGGGCCAGGTAGCGCGCCGCGCCGCCCGCCCTTTATATGCGTGGCGGGACGCGGACCCGCGTGCCCCGCGCCCTGCGCCGCTCCCAGTCGACTGCCCGCGCAGGGCTCTGAGGTGGCTCTGGGCGACGGCCGTTGCGGCGGCAGCGGCGCTCGCGCGGAGATCTTAGGCCTCATTCACACTGCAAACTTAAACGTAACGTATGGCCTCATTCACAATGCAAACTTAAACGTAACGTAAGGCCTCATTCACAATGCAAACTTAAACGTAATGTCACGTCTCATTCACAATGCAAACTTAAACGTAAATGTAACGTAGCCACAAAACCGACAAATGAGTTACTAAGTGAGACCATTCACAATGCCTTGACGTAACCGCAGACGTCCGTAAACATAAGAGTTCACAAGCTCTAAGCTTTTACGTCAAGTTTACATCGGAATTCTACCGAACACCAATCAGAAAGCAGCGAGAAAGTTTGATTTCAGATTGTGCTGAGGTAGTTTGTGGTTATGTCATTTTGTTATTGTAATGTTGAAAACTAGTTTGCGAACAGTTTTGATGCGTGTAGTGTATTCAAAGTAAGAATTTGGGCAATTTTCATTGTGACTTTAGCTTGACATGGCGAATAAACTAATTATGTTCGACGAATTACTCGTGAATTTGGTACGAGAGAATCCTTGTTTATACGACGAAGGAAATGAGAGTACTTCTACAACAGCTACTTGCATATATATAAAGACAAATCGATAGAAATATCGAAGAAAAAGCTAGAAACTATGGTGGAGAGATCTTTCCACCGTGCTAGAAAGGAATCGATCAAGTTCCAGTACGTTGCATTCTGATTGGTTCAGGCGAAACTTACGTTCCAGCTAACGTTCGTCATTGTGAATGCCTGCTTTTACGTGTAAATTTTATGGCTATGTTTACAGCATTACGTTACGTTTAAGTTTGCATTGTGAATGAGACCTTAGTCCTGGCGGTGGCGACAATAGTCGAATAGCCTACAATTCGATCGCTGTCTCGAGAAAGCTTTTTGAGGAAAGTTGCTTCTAACTGTAGTTTTCTGTGATTTCTCTTAGCAATATCAGGGTAGCTAAGTAAAGTACATGGAGTGATGACCCTATGTTGTCAGCGCTCCTGGTGGACGTTCGACGAACTAGGGGCCGCCATGTTTTTTACAGTCAAAACACGAGAGGTGCCTGATGGTGGCGTGTAGAACTCTTGTACTGAATTGTCGTGTTCTTTGTGTCTGATCTTATTTCTATATTGTTGGCTTTTCTTTTAACTGTATTTAAATTATATTAGTGGGTAGAATAAGAATATTCACAATGCCTTCAGTATGTACGGCACATAACTAGAAACAGAAGTCATCAAACCGCAAATATTTCATTTTTCAAGTTAGCCGTCTTATTTGTGATCTGTTTATTTGTTTCTTATTGCAATTACATTAGCTTTCAGGAGTAATACTAACTACAATAACGTTTCAAGAGCTTCCATTCTTATGACAATAATCGATGTAAGAAGCAACGTGTTTTTAAAGTTTCTCAATTCCTTCTCCTGACATATTGTGATTTCGTTTTTAAATGTTTGGTTTTGGGTCGTGCAACACAGAGTAACAGGATTGATATTACGCGCGGCTGGCGCCCATCTGGCCTTCACCAGTGCCTTATGGATCAGTAGAATATTCTGTTTCTCTAGAGAGCGCTGCTTTTACTGCAAAAAATATTACTTCCATTTGTTGCAATGATGGAGATGCTTCAGACACTCTATGTAGTATATTCTAGGTCGTTGGTCCCGACGGTGGCGGGTTTTCGACTATAGCCACACAGCTAGCTCCAATTCGGACGCTGTCGGGAGGAATTTTTTTTTTCCTGGAGGAAAGTTGCTCAGAACTGTAGTTTTCTGTGATTTCTCTTAGCAATATCAGGCGAATTCCGAAGCATACACTCCCCCCTCCCCGACATATATTTTCTTCATCTCTCATCTTCCCTCACTCACAAACGCACAAACTTGCACGTACCGCGCTGGCACACATCAGAAGACCGATCGGGAGTGTGTCACTGGGGGAGATATCTAGATCGGGAGAACCCCGAGGTGATGGGTGGGTGGGTAGGTAGGTCGGTCGGTGTCGGATCTCACTTTACAGTGGAGGAGGAACACCGCCACCTACCGCGATAAAACATGCACTACACTTATGGGAATAATCACCTTACCAGTCTGCGCGCCCGAAAACAATTGGTACGGTAATCGATCAATTAATCAATCAAATAATTGTACTCCCGAAGTCCAATCCTTATGAAATGTAACATAGTTCTCAGGCAGTCCGTTCTTTGCAAGGGTTAGCAATGAAAGCAAAACGAACTCTTCTCCCGAACTTAAACGGTAGAAATAAAATACACCTCGTAAGGTATCGCCTTAGGGTGTCGTATCAAATGGAGAAGAAAAATTGCTCGAGTTTGTGATTGAATGTTTGGTCTGGTGGTCGGATCGACATGACGGACGGACTAACGATACGGCATGGACAGATTCTCGGACGGACGGGTCTAGGGTGACTGGGATAAACGGACCAGACTGGTGAATAAAACGACCGAGAGGGTCGTCGACGTGGGTGGAGGGGGGTCGGAAAGACAGCTTGCGTTGCCGCTGGAAGCGCCCTGGTGGAGAGAGGGTTCGTTAGATGGGTGAACGCGCGAGCTGGCAAACAGCAGAACAGATGTACTATTAACGGGAGCCATTGATTGGATGGACGCAAGGGCGGACGGGAATGGACAGCCAGTCCTGTCGGCGAACTGCTGAGCAGCTTAACAAACTATAGGTTGATTGGTGATTCCGGGCGCGTTAACAGCTTAGGTCATTAGCTGTGTAAGTGTAGTGCATGTTTTTCTTGAGAGGTGGCGGTGATCTTCACCCGCTGGATAGCGAGATCCGGCGCCGACTTACCGTCGGCTAGCGGGGTTTCCCCCTAATCAGGACTCTCCCACCAGCGGGGCATCGCCCCAGCCGGGACAAGCTCTAAGCTCCCGACCAGTCTCCCGGAATATGTGGTAGTGTAGTGCATGTTAGTGTAAGAGGAGAGGATATGATAAGGAAGAGGAAGGAAAGATCGCACGCGGTCCGTGGCCCGTTTGGTAGGGAATTGTTCCGGCATTTGCCTGGTGTTGATCGGAGAAACCACGGAAAAGAACATATCAGAGCAGCCGGCCGTTAGAATTATCCTCCACACAACGTCTGAATTCGACCTATTTGGAAAGCTAGTGCCGAAAATCCTACCGCCGTCAGGACTCAAACCTTGGACTTCCCAGTCAGAGGATATGCAGTGACATCAGTTGATGCACTGAGCTACCGCTCCCGCGGTCTATAGGTTGACATTTGCTATGAATGACACGGGTCTGGTTGAGACGCGGATAAATGAAACTAACTCAGAATAAACATATCATCGCGCATTGGTGTTCGGCAAGTAAATAAAATCTGAGTGAAAATGTGACCTGCCAAATACCTGTGCGTGGTGTTACTTGACAGGCAGCCAAAAATGTCCCGATTTACATGCACTAAGATTACTACTACGTATGAATCTTATTTGGTGGCAACGGCGGGACTCTTACCTGGGAGTTCTAAGTTTCGAGTCTCGACTACGGCGAATTTTCAACATTATCTACATAGCTAGGACGTATTTATCCGCTGTCTGGAGGAGAATACTTCCATTCGACAGCTCTGTTCAGTAGTCTTCCGGTTTGTTATCGGTTCCAGGCGATTTCCGGAGCAGTACCGTTAAGAAATGAGCCACGGACAGCGCGCGATCTTTACTTTTTTCTTCTTTGTCGAATAGAAGCTCTCCCCTTACTTACACACACTTGCAATCACTTGCATTACATTACCACACATGACGGCGGAGTCGACGGTGTAATAGTTAGCGTATCGGAGTGTTAAGCCCAAGTTTGTGGGTTCCAATTCGATCGAACCCATGGATTTTTAAGGGTTCTCAAGTTTTAAGTTAAAAATCCATCGACTCCGGAGGGTAAGTAAAGCCAGCTGCCCCATATTAGTTGATTTACTGCATGTAAAAGGTCCTCAATCCTAAATGAAGCATCTGAGCTAAATTCAAATTGCATGTTTCGTCGCCCAAATAATACCTTTTTTCTCCCCTAGTTGGTGAAAGGAGCGTAGCGAAATTCGCGTGGTCGGACGGACGGTCAGGCCTCTTGGCCTGAGTCTCTCCACGTAAAATAAGGCATCAATTCAATTCATGTCGGGAGAGCAGTCGAGAGCTCAGAGCTTGACCTGACTTCAGCGGTGCCGAATGCTGAAATTCTTGGAGGGGAAATTCACTTACAAGCCGACGTATAGGTCGGCGCCGGATGTCATCATCCAAAGGAACAACATCACCTCCAGGCGTTAAATAATTCACTACACTAATAGGACTAATGACCATAGCAATTGACGTGTCAAGAAACAATCAATTACCGAATCAATCAGCGGGATACGAGGCCTGAACCTTGCGTCTAAGACGCCAGAGTAACTGTATACAGAAGACGTAAGATGTACAGTCTCTGGCTGCATCCTCGCCCTGTGATTGGCCAGACGCCGCGGCGCGACGCCCGTCGCCACCTGGCCCCGGCCCAGCCGCTGCGCAAACAGCGCCCCCCCCCCCCGTGCCCTAATGCCTTTGGACACGCGGCTTCCAGCAGCGCCCTCGCCGCTGACGCACTCGCGGCTTCCCTCCAAGCATTTGCCTCTGTAGAAGACATCAGAGCGCTTAAGTATTTTCAAAGTAATTTGCTGCCGTTTTCATGAAACATACTCATCATTAGCTTAGGCCATCCTGATTCAAAACATCAGTATTTTTTAAATGTTTTTTTTAATAATTCAAAAGATATAATTCTATCACTACGATTTCGATTATTATATTCCTACGAAAGTAATTCACTTGTGTTCGTGTGGAGTGTGGATTACTCCCTTTTTTACTAACGGAGTGTGAATTACTACTTTTTTCATTTTATGTGATAACAGTTAACTTAATATATTTACCAAAATCAAATAAAGCCTCTTAACGTTTTGTGACTAATTGTTTCATTTTTATTTCAGTATTAAAATAGTTTCCTTATTGAAAAACAAATGCTCAGTATACTTGATATTTCAACAGAGTTAAATTTGTCTCAAAACATTTATTTCTTAAGATCTGAATTTTTTCTTAATACGTTTTGAGAGAGCATGTATAAACTGGCTGCACTCATGCGGTAAGAAAATACTCTATAGCTGTCTATTTATAACTCAATACATAAATTAATAATGGAAAGATCTTATGAAGTTGCATTGTTTCAAGCTTGTTATTTTCGAACAAATATCATAATCACTAAATATTCGAAACCTATCTGCATTTTGTATAAAAATTCTACACCAATATTTACTTACAAGGCTCATCCCTTCGAATTTGATAACAACGTGAATTCGTTTTCTCAACAATTTCCATGGCTTATCATCATATCCTCTTGTATAGAGGACTCTGCCACACACAAGTTGAGAAGCCCTGTAGCCCCCTCTAATGGGGCGCTAATGCAGGTGATAGGATCCGTTGAGCTAGCATTTCCCCCCCCCCCACTCATCTGATGGAGATAATCTCGAAGGATCGGCACTTGATTATATCCTGAACCGGGGGAAGGGTTATTACTACTCAACCACCGATAATATCTCTAGTGTTTCATCACAAAATTTCGAACCGAACAGGCTCCACCACTCGCATTAAACGGACGATCACAGACAAATTATGTCTACCAGAATGAGAACGTTTAAGGAAATTCTGGGCAGGCGGAAAGAAATACGTAGAGAAGAGGGGAACTTGACGATTACAAGAGAAGGGTTGCAATGTGAATAAACAAGGATCGTTTGCCGTGTTACTCTGATACAATTGCGACAAATAACAATTTTTTTACCTTTGAATACATTTTTAGTTATAAACCATACTTACTCTATTGTTTAAGATAATCTACAAGGTAGCATCTATCATTCATAACGATTAGCCGTATATTGTCGTCTGCAGACGCCGCGTCTCTTAGAAGGAAACATTCCGTGTTGGCCTTTCAGATTTTGATGATTATGGATATGATGTACAGGGCGAAGAAATACAACTCACTTGTTTTTTGTTTAATGCGGAAAAATTTGAACGGTATGAAATCATCCTCGATAGGTAAAGGAGTATAGCTGTGATTTTATTGTTTCGAGAAGAAAAATCTAATATTTTCGTGCAAATGTGATTGCTAAATGTATACGATCAAGACACTTAACAAATCTGCTTAGTTAAGCTTTCTGTTCGTTATTTTCAGGGGGTAAACAACCCCAAATACAAAATAAGATTTGAAAAATATTTGTCAAAGATAACAAAATACAAATAAAGAACTGCCGGCCCGGTTGATGCCCTGACCCACATCAGCCGGTTTCTCGCCTCTCTTTTAGGAAGTTTGAGCAGCGACAAACGAACAGCAAGACGCGTCTCTGGCAGAGCTCACGCCCAAGCAGCACCACCCGAGGCCAGTGTGCATCTGCGCATGCGCGGAACGAGCAAGCCTTTTCGAATAAAGGGTCATGCTTGTTTCTGCATTTTATAGGAGCTAACTTTTCATTTTCCGTAACACAAAATAACTGACAATCCAATTATAATTATCTGCACCTGTATTGTTGAGAGTATACTAGTGCCATGATAAATGTGAAAATATAAGTCAACCTCTAAAATGGACGTGTGTTTTATTCGGTGACAAGATCGTTCTAAAATGTGTTCAAAATGCACCGTTAGTGCTGATTTTTATCTCTTGAGACCCCTAATGCACTTTTCACAGAAAGGCAAGTAATTCAGTTCCTCAGCATTCTTTTTAAACAAGGTGTTGGTAACACCGAGATCTGTCGCAACTAAACCCTACCTTTTTTTCTCTTCCCATAGATGGCCGCAATGCTGCCTCTAGTCCTGTCAACATTAACCTTTCCATTTCTTTCCATGTGGACGTTTTCGTTGTCTGGCTGTGGTCGCTGCTCGTGCCGTCTGTGGCTGCTCCTACATGAACGCACCCACACTCGACGGCGAAGCAGGATGTACCTCCCCCACCGCCACCGCCTCTCCCCCAGGAGTCGCTTGTGAGGCGAGCGACAGACTAAAGAGCGCTTTGAAGAGCGACGGCCAGACAGCATTCAAGGGCGTAAGTGAGCCCCGCTTCCTACCCCCTGCATTAGGCTCTCGGTGCGCAAAAAATGTGGGTTACCAGGCCTCCGGCAAGCGCTTATGCCTCGCCTCCCTGCGCCGCCGCCGCCACCCCATGGAACACAAGCCACCGCCTCCGCCTCGGCGACCGCGCCTGCCTCCGTCCTCCACCGCCGCCCTGGCCACCTCCTCCGTCGCCACGGTCGTCGCCAAGGCCACCTCCGAATCCACGTCACCAGGGATTCCTCCACCGCCGCCGCCACGGCCACCTCCACATCCCCGAAGCAACGGCCCTCTCTATGTTTACGCCACCATGGCCACCTCCATCGTCACCACGGCCACCTCCACATCCACGAAGCAACGGCCCTCTCTAAGTGCACGCCGCCATGGCCACCTCCATCGCCACTACGGCCGCCGCCAAGGCCACTTTCCCATATATCCTATGTCGCCGCAGACGCCACCTCCACGTCGTCCACATCCCCGACGCCACGGCCATCTCCACTTCGTCCACAGCCCTCCCCACGGATCACCACCGCGCCTTCCGGTTCCCAGACGCGGCGCGTTTTTTGCGCGGCCGCATGCAGATGAATCCGAGGCCCTCTTTGGCCGCGGGTCATGCGCGCCTCTTTTTTGCCCTCCACCCCGAAAGGGGTCATTAAGGGGTCGCGGGGTGACCTCCGCAGCTGCCCGCAGCCTCCTCGTGAGGGCGCTCCCAGGCGGCGCATTCCGCTCTCGCTCTCGCTTAGCCCCAAATCAGGTCTTCTGCGCTTACTTCAGTCAATACTCACGAAATGTCGACGAAAATTCTAAGTTCATTAATATGGAATTAAAGTATCTTGAATTCTTTTTAAAATTATGTAATGGTTAAAAACAAACACGCTCATTCCGGCAACGCTGCATGGTGACGCAGCGGAATGGTACAAGACGGCAAACAAATGAAACCTCTTGAGGAAGATGTATTGTTGGATGGTTTTTGAATTCTTAAATGAATTTATAAATTAAATTGTATTGTAAAATTCTGGAATGTATTAATATATCAGTTCAGGTTTAAATGATACAACACTAATAAATGTCTCAAACTCTTGTTATGGTATTCATTCGTCATTTTAAAAGATTTTGTAAACGAATTGGGCTTTCTATAGTTTTCCTTTTCATAGTTTTCCTAGTCGCAATTCACCAGCAATAATGAAGTATGTCTGCTTTGATTTCACCACAACCATATTTTCCGCAGAAACCTTTCAAGTCATCTGTCACAAAATGTCACTTTTTAAAGGTATTGATTGTAGCTCTGCCTACTGGTTGAATTTGGAAGAATTTAGTTCTTGTAGCCTATAACATGGAATCGAACTCAATCGCTTCTGGAGAAGAGTGACCGCTGACTGCTTTGGTAGGTATTTCCGAATAACACCAGGCGAATGCCGGAGCAGTGATTTTACAAACGGTTTGCTGAACAAGCGCAATCTTCCCTTCCTCATTTTTGTCCCCTCCACTTCCCTCACACACACACACACACACACACATTTACAGGCACTACACTATCACTTTGCATGCCGGACTGAGAGAGGTGGCTCATTGGATCAACTGTTGTCACTGAAGTGTCTCTGATCGGGAGGCCCTAGGGTTTCAGTCCCAACGGCAGCAGGATTTCGATACTAGCTTCATCACTAGGTCGAATTCAGCGGCTGTCTGCACGAGAAGTCTAGAGACCGGCTGTTCTGATCGGTACTTTTCCGTGGTTTCTACGATCAACACCAGGCGAATGCTGGAACAGTGTCCTAACAAAAGGGCGACGGACCATTTCGAGATCTTTTCTTCCTTTTCCTTACCTTAACCTCACCCCTATCTTACACACACTTATATGCACTGCACTACCCCGACATACTGGGAGAGCGGTCGGGAACTTCCCAGCTTGTCCAGGCTGGGACGGTGCCCCGCTGATGGTAGATTCCAGCTTGGGGAAAACTCCGTTAGACGACAGTAGGTCTGCGCCGGATCTCATCATCCAGCGGGTAAAGATCACCGCCACCTCTCGAGGAAAACACATTCATCACACTTACGGGACTAAAGGCCTAAGTTGTCGATGCTGTTGAGAAAATGGGAAGTAATATAACTAAATTTGTAACAACTTTCAATTAACTTCTCCCAGAGAGTGTTATGGGCCAGGTACCCAGTGGCGTACCGCCACTCCAGAGGAATTTGTACAACCCTCACTTTTAAATCTTGTGCCAATTTCTCTGGACGCGAGCTCTCGGAAGCTTGTTACCTCGTCCGCGACCTTAACATGCCTGCCACAGACTATAGTAGTTGATGTTAAATCAATCTGCTCTCTGAGAGGTTTTGAGGAGCGCCTTGGAGAGGACATTTGAGTCGTAGGGGAAACGAGGCGGGGGCGGATGTTCCGAGGAACAAACATAACGCAGTGAAGGTGGTGGTGATGATGATGATGATGATGATGATGGAAGAGGCCAGGTGGAGGTGTCACAAACACACACACACACACACACACACACACACACACATACACACTCACCAAACTTCGCACGCACAAGCGCTCAGTCCCTTTCCACACTCTAGGGTTATAACTAGACATCGGATGTTTAGGGAAATGCCTATTTTTTTCTAGAGAACTTATTTAAAGGCTGATAATATATGTCCACGAATCATGACAAATGATGACATATGACGAAGTTTTATAATGCTTATTTTTGCTTATTTTAGCATAAATGCCTATTTTTGCATAAATACCCTTTTTAGGACTTTTTTGCCTTTTATTTATTATATTTATATACAATGCTAAGGTATCGGATAATCGGCGATGGTCCAACGTGATCATTCATTACGAAACCTTCAATTCACGTCTTGAAATCTACAATTACGAGAGAATTCCTGAAAGTATACTAACTGATTTTTCTCCATTTCCTTATCTCATAAATACCAGCCATGATCTGAGAACATGGACGATTGACAATACACCGAGGGAACCGAAATTTTAAGTGGAAATAAATATAAATTCCCAGAAGGTTTCAGTGTTGCTAGTGTTGGACTGCTAAAATATATGCCAGTCACATCGTTCAGATATCCTTCTCCGCATTCAAACTGAGCATTCATCCTTCTCCGCATTCAAAATTGTCTCCCAGTCGCCGTAAATCTGAAATTGTGATCCTTGAAAAGTTACTGGCAATATGTAAATATTGGTTAATGGAAACTATTAAGAATAAAATGTAGAAGAGTTGTAAATATGTAAATCTAGTTTTACATTAAAATATACGAACTGGTTTTGTGTATTTAAGTTTACAAAATAATATAGACAAAAATTACAATTTTTCCATTTTATTGTGTATGTAACTTATGACAGTACCTTTTTTCTCCTTATTCTTGACTTTTTCGGTGCCTTTTTAGGCGCCTAAAAGACGATTTTTTGTGCCTAAACATCCGATGTCTAGTTATAACTAACCGAAAATCTGTTTTGTTTTATTTAATCTTCTTCAATTATTCAATACTTCCGTTACAATCATTTTTAAACACATCAAATAATCGGACAAAACTTATTTTGTAAAAGAGATGTATTAAAATATTAGAAATTAGTGTGCGGAATTTTTTAAATTTCACTTTGGGATAAGTAGCAAAGGTCATGCGATCATGCAATGCAAGCAATATCGTTCAATTTATTCTCGTTCTATGTGGCGATACTTTTTATGGGCTAACGCTTGTCTTTACTTTCTCGTGTCTCAAATATTACGGACGGCATTTACGGAAACAATGTGCCTACATTTGCGTACCAGGCCAAACACTACTGCGGATTGCAAAAATGTTTGCGGGTCAAATTTTATTTTAAAACGCGTGGCAATTTGACATAGTAGGAGAAAGTATGTGCTGTTTTAATGTCACTAGATATTCTTTAAATAGGTTGTTTTAATACCATGTTCTTTTTGAGTGGTTAAAACCGCTAGGTTTACCCGAAAGTGAAGCAAACAGGAAGGGATAGGGCGAAACCGGTTGTCGTTGTGCTAATCGCCGCAAGGGCCTGCCGCGCGCCGGGCGCTTGTTAGCGGCTGACTTGTTATTTCCGAGGCCTCGCGTGGCGCAGGTCGGGAAGTGTCGCTTCCCCCGCTTCGCCGCTTTTTGCCCTCTTTCTTTGGACGCCCTCGGACGGTCTTAGCTCGCGGCCGCCAGGTGCGCTGCGCTCCGCCCACGCTCGCCCTCGTCCACCCCGTCTTCCCACGCCGCGGCTCCGCACTGCGCTGCACGAGGCGGGAATGCTCCCCGCCGCTGTGTTGAGCGGCTGCTGTTCGCTGCTTGTCTTCCGGATGTGAAGGCCCCGTGGTGACAGGGCTGTTGTCTCTGCGGTGTTGCTAACCAGAATATCCCAGGGCTCGAGTCCCAACATTCTATGTGGCGATAATTTTTATGGGCTAACGCTTGTCTTTACTTTATCGTGTCTCAAATATTACGCACCGGGAGCGGTGGCTCAGTGCATCAACTGATGTCACTGCAGCGCCTCTTAAAGGGAGGTCCTAGGATCCCACTACCCACGGTGGAAGGATTTTCGACACTAGCTTTTCAGCAAGGTCGAGTTCAATCGCTGTCTGGAGGAGAATTCTAGCGGCTGGCTGCTCTGATCGGTAGTTTTCCGTTCAAAACCAGGCGAATGCCGGAGCAGTATCTCAATAAACGGGCCACGGACCGTGCGCGACCCTTCCTTCCTCTTCCTTATCCTATCCTATCCTTTCCCCTTACACACACACTTACGATAACATGCTCTACACTACCCCACATGCCCGAAGACCGGTCAGGAGTTTTGAGCTTGTCCCGGCTGGGGCGGTGCCCCGCTGATGGGAGAGTCCTGGTTAGGGGGAAACCCCACTAGCCGACGGTAGGTCGGCGCGGGATCTCGCCATCCAGCGGGGAAAAGTGCACTACACTTACGGGACTGATGGCCAAAGCAGTTGACGCGCCCGGAAACACGAAAAATCAATCAATCAACCAACTTTGGCGAACTGTCCACACAAGGATCATATTTAGATTGAATTCAGCCCTTGGCTGGAGAAGATTCTTGTGGTGGATGGTGGCGGATTCTTGTGGATTATGGTGAAGCGAGAAGATACTATTTTATAGTGGGTTACTAGCACTGTTGTAGCATTAATCATTTTTCAAAAATAAAAAAAAGCATAAAACAAACTATTTATCAAATCAAGTAAATACTTGTATAATCACTGATCACATATTTGGTTCTATCCGAAAATAATGTATTTTTAAATTCAGTACATACATACGTTCTTGTGTGTCTGAATAATTAAAATGTACGTTGTGTAGAGTTCTGTAAAGTTGTAATTGTACTTTAACATAATAATACATAGTTATAACTGGTAACAACATTTTCTAAATAATATGAAAATAATTCACAGGATTTTGAGTGTTTTAAGTTGATAATTGTGTCCAAAACTAATTGTTTTGTTATTTTTCTTCCAGGATGTTCATTTTTCTCTCTTACATCAACATCGACCGAAGGTAAGCTTTTTGAAAATATTTAAATGCGTAATAATAATAATAATAATAATAATAATAATAATAATAATAATAATTATTATTATTATTATTATTATTATTATTATTATATGCGTACGTACACTTGCGGAGTGTAGAAGATTTCGGTGCAAAATTGTTCGAAAGACAGAAGGAGGTCAAAAAAAATTACGAATTTATTACACGTATTAGAACTCTTGAAATTTTGAATTGTTCATGTTCCGCAATGGAGTGCTCTACTAGATCATTGTGCATTTTTAATATATTGGAATATGATTTCAAGTTTCATGTAGATCATGTGCAATTGACACAAAAAACGCCTTTCTAAAATATTCTTTCTACAAAAATGGTGTATTACAAGAAGTCTGATGAGTAACGGAAACGAAATACACATTTTAATCTCTTTCGTTTTCTCTTGTGTCCTCTGATTTAAATTGAGGTGAATGCTAATTTCGTTCGAGAATAAAAGTTTGCTCGTGGAGGCCCAGACTTTATTGCCTTGATTGAAAACCACTCGTGAGAAGAATGTGCGAATGAGTGAATGAGTTTTAACAATGACTCTTCAGAGAATAGAAGCATATAGAGAAGGCAGTGAAGTGCATCCAGATCGAACAATGGCTAACAATGTTAGTTTGAAAATATTAATTTTCACTTTAAATTAACATATCGGTGTATGGAAAAGAAATCACACTAATGAAAATATAGGGCCTGCAATAGTAATGTTGGGAAACTTTTCGTAGATTCATAGTTTCTTGCTTTGTTTGAAACATATTTTGCAATTTTGTTTCAGTTACTTTATTCCTTTTGAAGTTTCCATCAACCCTTATTGCTTATTTTTTTCCTTTTTTTGTTTATTTGTATCAACAAACTTCTAAAGATATTGAAGGCGAGTTAAAAGAAATAGAAACGATGTATTACCTAACTCGGTACATACATCGACAGATAAATGACAATCATGCTAACATGCCATAAACGGGGAAAAGCAGATCATACGAGATAAAGTGGATCAAAGTCACATTGCTGTACTATAACACGTCATCACATGACGTCATCTAATGTGACGAGAGAGAGAGAGAGAGGCAGAGAGAAAGAGACAGAAAGAGCGAGAGGGGGAGGGAGAAAGAGAGAGGGCGAGAGGGAGGGAGAGAGAGAAAAACTCAACTTCACTATACGGCTGAGACATAACGTCTATGGATATATGGGTTTATAGTATGAAAGGTTAAAATAGCGGATGTGGCCATCAATTTCTTTAGCCCGCAAGTTGAAATTTATGTTATTAACGAAAACGAATGATTGCAGTGTTCAAATGTGAACAGGGACATGCATTTTGTAGAGGAGTTGTATCAAAGAAACACAATATCTACGTAAGATGTGTGATGTTTATTTTCTCGTCCTTACTTCGTAAGAAGAGAAAGTTTTCTAAACGTTCGCCGGAAGTCAATTTTTCGGTATCAACGACCCACAAAACATGGATTCTGACTACCCAACGTGTTAGAGGAAGTAGTCGTAATTTGTTATAAATAGAAACAAGATTTATTCACCTTTTTCGTTACCAGGGCTCGGCAATAAGAGATTTTCATGTCGAAAATGCGCCGTTTTCCAGAGCACGATTACATTACTTTCTGTTCTTACGAATTAAGGGCGAGAAAGTAAAACGAATCCGCGCGAACACAATCGACAAATTCAGCCAATCCTCTGTGAAAAGACATTTGAAGGGTAATTCCTTGGTTAGCCGGATGGGGTTGTGATCGGTTGCTTTGCGATGGCGACAAAATCGCGGATGCAGATTGTGGGAATATATTCGAACGCCACCGAACTTCATTGACATCTCCGATTTAGATAAAAAAATATCAACACATGATAGGAAGACTAAGAAATGAAGCCACAATGCCGTCACATTCGTTCTACCAAACTTGCCAATGTGATAGTGTCCTTGAAAGTTTCCGTCAATCATTCGATATTAGCATTCCCCCTCGAATGCTCTGAAATCTGCGTGGGTGGATCTCTTCAACCAGGAAGATGGACTGTGGGGACTGAGTTTCAGCATTGCCAATGTGTTTTCAATATTCTTGACCGGAGATCGTAGGGTTGGTGAATCTTCAATATTACGTACTTAGTTAGGTCAAATTCAGCCGCTGTTTGAAGGAGCAGAAGGAAGGAAATTCTAGCGGTGGACTGCTCTGATCAGTAGATTTTTATGTGATTTCATTGGTTAATACCTGACGAATGTCGCAGGAGTACGCTATCAAACGGGCCATGGACCGCGCGCGATCATCCCCTTCTCTTCCTCTTCGTATCTTCCCCCCCCCCTATCAGGCACACACTATACTGTCATATTCCAGACCAGTCGAGAGCTGAGAGCTTGTTCTAGGACGGTGCTCCGCTGGAAGGGGGATCTTGGAGGTGGAAACCTCCACAAGAAGACGGCGACAGATCTCACGTCTCAGCGAAGGATGAATCCCGGCCCCTCCAGAGATATAACACGCAGTACACTTACGGGAATAGTGCTTATAGCCGTTGACGCGCTCGGAAACTAAATAAACAACCAATCAATCAGCAAGGGAGACTGCAATTAAGTAGCCGTCGGTGTCAAAGGGCACTTGTGTGTATCGTGTATCGCGAGGTCGATCGCCGCGAGTGTGTCGCTTTCGCACGCCCGGGCGCGCTCGCGCCGTGCGAGTTGGGCCTCTGAGGTGCTCGTCCCGCCGCCGCCGCCGCCGCCGCCGCATTGTCGGCGGGCGGCGCGACCCACCTGCGGGCCCAGGGCGGCGCTCTCCTCGCCGCGAGCGCGCGCTCGCTCGCTCGCATGCATTTGCATGTTAACGGCGGCCGTTGCGCCGCCACCGCCCCTTTGAGGCCTCGAGTGTGACGGACAAGATTTTCTAGGGGAGCGCGCGGCGGATCCCAACTCCCCCCTCCACACATATATACATTTTCAAGGCTGACGCGCCGGTGACAATGAACTATTATTTATATGTAGAACGCAAAAACGCGCGCGCTAGAGACAAGAGGCGCGACGAACGGGGGGTCGGGCGGGGACGGGAGAGGTGGGGTGGGGTGGGCCTCCGGGGGACGGGGCGGGGCGCGGCCCGGCCGGGCCCGGCGTGGCAGTGAGGTCGAGGCCGCGACCAGGTCCGGCGTCTCCGTGCGTCTTGAGTTCCGCGGGGGTCTTTTTCCGGCGGGGCCAGCGCCGCGGCGGGGTGCGGTCACGTGGTCCGCCCCCACCCCGCGGCTTTAGTAATTAGCCGCCCGCCGCCGCCGCCATCGCCGCCGCCGCCGCTGCCGTTAGACGCTGCGGTGATAATTGGTGCGGGCGTCGAGCCGCGAGGGCCCGCGCTGCGACCAGCTGGCCACCGCCGCGGCCTCCTGAAGACGCCGCAGCTGCCGCTGTGCGCCGGCGCACGCCGCCCGCCCCGCCCCCTCGCCCATCGCCCATCGCGGGAGCGCGGGCGACCTCGACGCGCGTGTGTCCAGCGTGTGTGTGTGTGTGCGTGTGGAGAGCGCCGCTGTCTGCGAGGCCAACTGTTGCTGTCCGACGCTTACAGTTTCGCTGCTTGATGGCCAGCCAATCGCTCACTTCCGCACATTTTCTGGCTCCAAGGCGGCAAATATTTGTTTGATTGTCTTTGTCCGATGTTATCAGAAGTGAGACTTCGGTCGTTTGTGAACGGATGTTCTCGAAAGCTCCCGCGTGTGAAAACATTAATACGTTATCTTCAATTTTATAATAGTAGGAACTTTGTGAACATATCTACTTCGGTCATTATGAATCATGTAGTTACCAACATTTCATAGGATGCATATAATCCATCTCATTTCTTATTAATACTTCCAAAGAAGTTATTCAAACAAATTACATACTGTAGACTCCACTCCTATGACTACCAAATCAAATTAACATATCATTTTCAACGCAAGAAATTTTCCACGTCATCTAAAGCTTGGTATTATTTATTTCTTCGTGCTGATGAGCAAGATGATGAATCTAAATCACTTCATGGTGCGCATTAATTTTCGTCTTATTTTTTATTTAATCGAAATTAAAAAAGTTATTGCCAACACTTTCTTGCGAGGCCAACTGTTGACTTCCAGCACGTGCAATTTTGCTCCTTGATGGCGACCAATCGCTTCCACGCGCACATTTCTTTTGGCTCCTAGTGGGGAAATGTTTCATTCTTTTTGTCTACTATTATCGTAAGTGTGACTTCCGTCATTTCAGAACGCATGTTTTTGAAAGCTGTCGCAGTCGTAAAAATAATGTTAACTGCAATTTATTAGTCGTAGTAACTTTCTGATAGTCTATTTAAGTCGTTATGAATTAAGTAGAGATCAATATTTCTTTTAACTTAAGGCACAATTTATGTTCTTTAATCATACTTTCAACGTTTTTTCTCAAGCAAATTATGTAGTGTAGTTTCATGATTGTGGAACTGTTATAAGTAGCAATGAGTCCAAATGTAATTCGCACCAACGTTTTTTTCTCAAGGCTAAGTATTTTCCATGTTTTCTAAAGGTCGACTTTCTTTTTTTCTTCGTGGTCGCAAATATATTGTGAATCACTTGATGGTGCATACTCATTTTCTTCTTAATTTTCACTCTTTCGAAATTTATAAGTTCATTCAATCCATTAATTATAGAAACGAAATATCTCTCGGAGATTTATCATACTCTTTTCGGGAATGTTTGATTCTGTTTTACTTGACATTTTCTGTTCATTTTATTGCAGCTTTTATTGCTGCTAATGTAACTTTAAAAAAATTAAAAGAAACAATTAATCTTCATCATTTCTTCTTGTATTTTAAAAATATTTTCTCACAGCACGAAAATATTTTTGAAATACTTATCCAAGACAAATGTTAAATTATTAAACATGTCAATTGTGATTTCAGATTAGACAAATTCATCGTATTTGTTCTGGTTTTATTTGGAGGTAATACATTTCAATAGAGATCATAATTGAGAGTGGATGACGGTTAAGCTCTCAACGAGTTTTATGGAAAGTGTATTCACTCATTAATAGAAGAGTATTTTGAATAGATATTGCAAAACGCCATCAATTTTTAAACAATAGTGTAAGCTCTAATAAGTTTAATACTTTTCGTTTCGGAATTACTTTGATGCGAGAATATGCGGATGATATTTAGGACTGTAAGATGTCGTAGAAAGATAAAAAGCGTAACATGATACGAACTTTAGCAATAAGTTGCCGTATTTGTTGTCACGACTAACAAAAGTTTGTCACAAGAGGGCTGTGAAGTGATTGTGAAGCAAAACTTGATCATGCGCGCGCATAAATATGTGGGCCAAACAGTACCACATTCGTTATTCCGATTCAAGAACGTGACACGTGAGATGTCATGAATTTCATGTCGGCTCAGCTCGGGTTTTGATACTAGAGATGTATTGAAGAGAAATGAAATGCAATTCGAATGAATAAACGAATAATGACCAGAGAAGCGGAAATATATTAATGACTATAATTTTAAATAATTATCTCTCTTAATTATAAAGTAAACATTTTATTTGTAATCACATTTCCTTGTAGTTATCTTTGGGTTGTTTATCATGGTACAAGGTATTTGCGCCTGTGAGCGTCCGAGAATATGATAATTTTCGAATTTCTGTTGAATTCACAGTCCAGAAGAGATTTACAGGACACGGCAAAGCTTATTATTACTTCTGTAAACTTAGATACAGTTTCTTATACGTGAATATTAATTTAAACTAGTCGTAATTGTAGATAATTAAAGAAAGATTATTATTACTTTGAAAGATAATTAATTATTACATTGTTTTATTAAGGTATTCGTGAAACAGTTTACAAGTAATTATATGCTAATAAGGGCAGAGAAAAATGCACTGTGTTATAATTACAGTGAAATTTTATTTATTGATATTTACTAGTGGACAGTATAGTACTTATTAGAATTGAATTGTAGAATACAGTGTTTGTTTTTTTAAATGGTACAATTCTCGTTCGTTCAGTTTTTTGAGAAAGGCTTTTAGGTGAAAAAACCGCGAATAGGAAAATATAAATTATTTTTTAATGCATATTTTGTTTCTTTCTTCAACAATTAATAAAATCTGAGTTAGAAAAAACAGTGTGCTTAGTGTAGATAGCAAAAAACCTTTCTGCCTTAGTACAAAAGTTTATTTACGCCAATGATTTTTTTCGCATCCCCCACCTTTTTAAAAAATTGTTTGTTTTATCGAGTCCCTTACATTTTCTCAGTAAGATCCTGTTAACATAATAACAACACAAAAATTGCGAATAAGCAACTTGATAAGTTCGAATACCAATATTTTTGTACGTTGATTTCGAATATTTGGAGACTCATCTTTGTTCTACAATGGTTACAAAACGTAGAAAGGGCTTTTAGAACTGACCAAGTTTCTGCTTTGGGTATTGCGACGAATATTTTCTTGTACGATAGAGCAACGTTATGAATACATTGCTATAATTTCATGAGTTTTTTAAACATCCTAACGATGAATGATGCAAAGAAGAGGAGCAAATTTGTAATTTATTTTTAGGGGTTTTGTGGTTTTACATCGGAAAAAAATTAATTATCAACTTCATTAATATTGTTTTGTAATCAATGGAATTTTGATTACACAGATCAGTCGCCGTCTCATAATCGCGTACTATGCCCCAGTCGGCCTCGTAGCCTTCACTGACATCCTTTAAAATTTTCGGCTTTCTCCTTATCAATTTAGCTGCGGCTACGGCATTTTACTGCGAGTGAATACAACGTGTAAAATTTGAGAAACTGTTTACATTCTGGGCAAAATATTATTAGAGCGAATAATTATTTAAGTAGCTTGCTAATGTTTTAATGACGGGGATATTGGGAATTGAAAAAGGAATTGATGGTACAATTTTGTTATTTTTTTTATAAAATATTAAAGGCAGTTAAATTGTTTTTTTAATACTGTTACTTGCGTAACTTTTTTTTTCAGAGTTTCATGTGTTTGATCACGTTTAAATGCGAAAAACAAGAATTGTTGTTCGGGCAATTGAAAAACTGTTTTGAAATAAGGGTTTGAAAAAAATTTTAGTCGCACAGCAACGCGCTGAGGCACCTTCCATAAATGCCGAAATATTATTTGTATCGTAGAGGTACTTTGGGAGAATTAAAATTTGTGTTTCATATCTTCTGCCATTGTCAATCCTTAGCTTCTCTTTGGTAAATTTGATATTTTATATATCACCCGACGAATGTTATATGCGGATAACAGGAAGTACAGATGTTAGGATTAGATTTGCTCATTATATTGTCATGCGTTAACCTACAGTGACCAATTTTGAGTCAGTTGACGATAGAATGAGCATTTTCATTATTCCCAGAAGTTGATTGTGATTCAACAGTGGTTTCTGAAATGGGATACAGTTTAGATTGTTTAGACTGTAACCACTCCATTATTTATTTTTTCTTCTATTTTATGGGTACACATTTTGATCACATCACTGTAGGATGCTGGGTGATTTGACTTATTAGGAAGAGTTTAATTTCATGGGAGTTCTGCATAGAAAGGATCCACACATGTAATAGTTGTTGCTAAAGAAATAATTTGAAAGCTTATAAAAATAATGTCCAGGCAGTTTGGTTTCTAATTATTTTAATTTTGTATGTCTTTAAGTGGATTTCTTGAGTCAGTAAAAATGGTAGTGTTATTTGCTTAATTTTAAGATGTTAATAAGGAAAGATCTTATTAGAAGAACTGAATAGTAGAAATCTGCAGACACATCGGGAAGAATAACGACTTGAGTAGGTGCCCTGAGTGAGTTCCGTTTGTTCAACGGTTGGCAGCGTCCGCGGAGTGCGCTCTCTGCAACGCCGGGGATGATCGCGCGGCTGGGTGGGGCTGAGTGGGGCAGGAATGTGGGCGGGGCGGGACCGTCGGCGAGGCGGGGTAGGTTGGGTCGGAGCGGGTCAGGGCGGGTCGGGGCAGGTCGGGGCGGGGCGGGGCAGGACCGTGGGTGGGGTTGGTTGGGTTTGGGCGGGCGAGGCGAGTCGGGGCGGGCGAGTCAGGGGTGAGGCGGGGTGAGGTGGGGCGAGGCGGGGAGAGGGGGAGAGGGGGCGAGGGGGGAGAGGGGGCGAGGGAGGCGAGGGGGACGAGGCGGAACGTGTCGAGGCGGAAATGGACAGGCGTGGTTGGACGGGGCGAGGAGACGTTGTGGTATGGAGGGGTTCAACAAAGCGGAGCGGGCTGAGTGATCGGGTGGGCTAGGGGTGGGAGGGGAAGCGGCAGGGCGGGGAGGGGTGGTGAGGGAGGGGCGGGGGAGCGGTGGCGCCATCATAAAGGGGATAGCACAACACGTCGCCAGTGGGTTGACATTTTGAACTTAACTTCGTTTATACTGTTTTCCGTACGTTTCGCAATATTTGTGAAGAATTTGGTTATGCGAATATAGGTTTTTGAAAGTTTTCAGTAGCTTTCCTGGAGTCTTCTAGAATAGTCAGTGAGAAAATTTCCTTAAATTGAAGTGTTTTCTTTGGTAAATTTACTTCATAACATTTGTTTACAAATTTTAAAAATTAAAATTTGTATTAACAAAATACTCACTTCTTGTTTTATAATTAATAAACTATATAATTTATTAAGTGATTATTGTTCAAAATGTATTTGCATATTCGATCTTTAATGCAGCGTATGAAATATGGCATTTTCTATCTTGAATCCTTCCCTTTTGGATGGATATCTTAATATTTGCTTCGCGTTGTATACGAAGCAAAATATGCTGACTTTCTGAGGATAATTCAGGCATTAACTTAATACAGCCGATTCCGGTTATAATGAGTCTCTGGGCAGTAACACGTTTGGTTTACTAAATCAGAGGTTCGCTGGATCCGATAATCCCAAAATATAATAGAACTATGATTGATTTTATTATTTCAGAGGCGAAGAAAAAATCTAATAACTGCAGTTCAAAATTTCAACACACTAAAGCTTTCTTCACAATTGATTGCACTTTGTCCACCCACTGTAAATATGTCAGTACATCTTCAATGCCTGTTGCACTTTTGGAACACTTTCTTAATTTTTGTATCTCCTTCGTCATCACACTATTCTGGACGACCCTTTCACTGAGTTCACTATGCCCTAGATAGGGCAAATTTCATTCGTTTTTAACTCGCATTCTGACAGAACGGTCGTTGGTGAGCTGAAGCTTCTCTTTCAATAGCAGTGTTCCTCCAATTGCTTTCATTCGCAATACTCAGCGATACATCATGAGCGTTAAAACAGTTCACGAGACGCTCTACCTGCAAACCTTTAGGATGACATGAATTTTGAGACGTCACTTTTTTCTATGCAAGTTATATTTACTATATTCGCTATCATTGAATATCATATTGCTAATTTGTTATGAATGTGGATTCGGAACGGTGACTTCAGTTCACCACGACCTAAAGTTTTTCATTTCCGAGTTTACCGTAAACAGAGTCGGCTGCATTTCCACATTTTTACCTCGTGTTTGTTTTAGGAATAGGACATCTAATGCGACGCTTCCTTCTAACGTAGTATTTTGAAACCGATTACTTGTGTTTTTTTCGTCGTCGGCGGCAAAAAGAAAAAAGAAAAAGCGGTCCGATGGCTCTATTACGAGGCGCAGCGCTAAACAGCGGCGCATCGAGGGCCGCCGCGGGCGCTTTTTGTGGTCGGAGGGGCCGGGCGGGCGGGCGGACGGGTTGAGGCGCGCCGAGGGCTGGAAATGTGATCTCCGGCTGTCGTCCTCGAGGCTCTTCTCGGCCGCCTCCGCCTGAGGGCCCGGCCCGGCCCGGCCCCGCCACCATCAGATATCTCACGCGCGCCGTCCCGTGTCTAAGCGGTGCTCTCTGGCCCCCCGCCCGGCCCGAACCACGACGCCGCGAGAGGAGGATTTTTTTTATTAAATGTTTTTTTAGCATGCATAGTTCAGTACATAACACACTTTACATAGGTAAATTAGAATGTAAGCCATTCAATACATAACATTAAACTACACATTAATTTGGGTGAGAAATCTTCTCCAGACACTTCTAAAAACAATCTATTTCGGAAACTTGTATGGATATCTATTTTTTATTCTGGTTCTATGAGGAGTTTTCCGGAGTCTGAAGTTGTCTAGGGTTGGAATTTGAGGTATGGAGTGATAGAACTGGGTTGAGAGGTATGTCATATGGAGTCAATTTGGAATTCTTTGTGGAGATGTGAATTTGTGACAAACCAAGGATCATTTGTGATAGTTCTAGTATTTGGAGCTTGTTTAGGTTTGTTTTTGTAGCGAAGATTCAAACTGGACAGGAACCCCGGAAGGATACCCAACGTCACTATTCGAGCGAGGGATTCTATCGGTTATTTCGAAAAGGCCACCAACGCCAATCTTTGCGAAAATAAATGAAGGGACATATGAAGGGTCATCTCGAAACGATTAAATATGTATATTGGTTTAGCGGTGAAATGTCGTTGGCTTCTTCATAATTGAAATGATACAAGGCGTTGTCATTGCCAACAATACTGTTTATTTTATTAAAAACAGCTTTCTATGGCTTAGCCATCATCATCATCATCATCATCATCATCAGTTACCTGCTGTCTGGGAGCCACAAAAACGACTACCTATTGTCGATGATGATGGCTAAGCCATCCAAAGCTGTTTTTAATGAAATAAACAGTATTGTTGGCAATGACAACGCCTTGTATCATTTCAACGATTCAATATTTACCAATGCAAAAATACTGCAAAAAGTAGCAGAAATTCTGTTCAAGAACAAATAAAATTTTCTACTTTAATCCTACTATAAATTAACTATTGTAAAAAAATCATTCTCCAAGTGTACTGCTATAACATAGTACAGTTTATTCGAACACACTCTACAATAGTGCCTTACTTTCAAAAAATTTCAAAAATGTTGCAGATCCATATCGCAAAACGAGAATAGCAAATATTTAATCGTGGCCGGTCTGTTCCTTGGAGCTTTGCTGTCGCATGACGTCTGCGGTGCCTTAAGCAGAGACGAACTGCAACTGAATTTCTCGAAATGTTTGAGGCTGCATTGTTTTCTGCGTGCCTTAAATTTTCAACCGTATATTTTCAATTTCTGCGTCCATTAAATGTCATTAATCTAAAGGTTTTTGCATTTTTCTTGAGTTCCTTGGAGTCTAATAAAACCTTAAATACTTCTTCAAAGACGTGTACATACATCAATTAGCCCCATTCCCTCATGCACTTCCGTGAAAACTGCATTGCAATAACTTAAACTGTTCAAAAATTTTAAAAAATGCTAAAGTTACGTGACTCACCTATAAGTACGCGAAAAGAATAAGAAAACATACTACGACGATATCTCACGTGTAAGATAAAAAAAGTTGATATCTTCTGGGACATTGCCAATCCAAGGCAATAAAAATGTAGTATAAAATCCTTTCATTTGCAATTCGTTTATGCATTTTGAGCACGTTCGAGAGTTAATAAGTTTTTTGAAATATCAAGTATGAGGTTTTTTAAAAGTGGTTAATTTCACGATCGGTATCTAATTCTTTTTTTGACTCATGTTGTATGTGAACATCTGTGCTAACAATGTGGTTGAAATTTTAATGTTTCATGCCCTAATTATTAGTTAGAGCTTGTAGCGGAGGAAAATATTTATATAAGCAAAACACCAAACATTTTTGCGAATATTTATTCAAATGATTAACATTTCATATCGTGAGTTCATTATATTAAAGAAATAATTCTAAAAACCTGATGAAAATTAACCTTCCAGTGGGAATTCGGTTGAAAGGAATACACAATGAGTTATTTCTAAATAAAATTAACTGAAAAGATAGATTAGTGTGATGAAGTGTCAATGATGAATTAAGAATTCGCTGAAGTATTTTAAAGCAAGGTTAGAGATTTAAAACTTCATGTATAATCTTTACATCGTTTGCTCACATTATACTACAACGTGTGTATGAGAACATTGAAAACTAATAATTTTTCTTGGTAACTACTTTGTTTACTTATTCTTTCTGAGTTTTCACTTAGGTGAATTTTACCAATATCCTTATAAACCATATTTTCTTTCGATCTTAAATATGCTTTCAGTTTTCGTCCATTCTGTGATTTTCTGCATTTTTTTTATAAAAGACTAGAAAGTTAACAAATATAATAGAAGCATATTTCTCTTGTTATTGCTCTTTTATGCAAGTGTTATTGACAACTGACTACGCTGATCTGACAGATTTAAAATGCAGCAGGGAAATAGAATTTTTACAGAATCTGAGAATTATGAGGCGCGTTTTTGGCATAGGCCACGAAGGACGACAGTTTATATCATAAATAAGCCATGCTATAATCTTTCAAACTCACGATTCTTGAGACGTGTAACATCATCTTTTAATTTTTTTAAATATGATTTGAAGTTAGTGGTAATTCGAAAATCTGTATATCAGTCAATCTGTTAGGGATATGGATTCTTATTCTTTAACTTACAATTCATCTCTTACATTTCCAGCATTCACATCATTAATCCTATTTTTTATTCAGATCTAATGTTCCGTGATTAATAAAATCGATAATTCTCGATAATCTTTTTGCTTGAGAAATATGCAGAATATATTATTTATATTTCCAAGATCTGTTAAACACCCACTACAGCAATCTATCCACGGAAGTTTAATTGTCTCATATCTTGCACATGTGAAATATTCTACTTTGATACCGTAAACCTGT
Organism: Teleogryllus occipitalis; assembly: GCA_011170035.1. Classification (NCBI taxonomy): domain Eukaryota; kingdom Metazoa; phylum Arthropoda; class Insecta; order Orthoptera; family Gryllidae; genus Teleogryllus; species Teleogryllus occipitalis. Next base: position 1,004,206 of record BLKR01000052.1, on the reverse strand, counting down.
TTCTGTCATGGACTGGTTTTCAGTAGCATCTCAGGAACCCTTTGACCTAGCAGAAGTAGTTAAACTGGCTCACTTTCAAGACCATCGGTGGTGCGTTTTCCTGCCAAGTCATGTCTAAAACGGGACGCATTCGAAAACGCTTCATGCATGTCGACGTTATATGTGTGTATGTGGCATTTTAGGGTCGGACTAATCGGCCTTTCGCCAGCTAGTGGCGTTCCCAGGCCTGGGCCCTGGGCTTATTTTTTATCCACGTCTGGAGGGAGACTCAAAGGTTCCGTTTCCTATGCATACTAAATTCGGCAATCAGTGACTTTATTCTTCTTAACCCTTCTATCGTAAAATTGTGTGCAGATACACTTACACAGCATATTGCTAAATATGCCAGTTTTATAAAATGTGATGTCTTAGATACGTTCAGTTGTAGTGTAAACTCGGAGTTAACTCATAATTCATGCAACACGAATTTTAACTAAATGAGATTTTTTCACAGGTTTTGTAATTCCTCCTCCTTTGATTTTTGTATTAATGTTATAAATTATTATAATTTTGTCTAATGTATTATTTTCATGCTATTCTTTTTTGCCGGAAATTGAACTAAATAAAACTCGTTATTTTGGCAACAATTCGAATAGATTATACATATTTAAGAAGTATTGGAATAGAGTATACCCATTTACGATATATTACACATTTAATTAGTATTTCATCTAGAAAAAGAATAATATAAAAGTTCACTTTCTCATATCTACTACGAAGAAATATTTTGTAATGCTGCAGAAAAAGAGTACCAAAGTTTTCGCAAAAAATCACTGCTAACGAAAAAGTTAACTTTTGAAGCCATTTTAAATTATTTTAATCCTTATATGTAATTCAGTATAAATTCATTTTCTGTGGGTCTTTGATACCGAAAAATTATTTGTTATTTTTCTCAAAACGATTCATTGTCATTCAAAACGACATTCATATGGGTATGAACAGCACTAGCGCCTAAAACGTAAACAGTATTTTCATCCAAATGAATATTCCCCGATTGGTCTGAATGTTGTCATTGTTCATCGAATTCGAAAGGGATCCTTTAATATTGAAACTATTTTGAGTGAAATCACTAAAATTTTCTCTACGGTTTTCATTTTTCCTTTAAATGTTCACTTCCGATTCAACAAATATGGTTTTATTTATTTATTTATTTATTTATTTATTTATTCATTTTACGTAAAAAAAACAGTTAAAAACTGCGTATGACGTGCTATGGGGAAAAGTGAATTGTGTGCACATTTTCAAAATTCTGTGATCCCTACACTAAATCATATACTACTTAAATTTTGAATTTTGAAAGGGAGAAAAAACAAAAACAAAAAAACTCCCATGTAATAAAATCTATTTTCAAGGATAAATAAGCAATAAATTTTGAATTTTGAAAGGGAGAAAAAAAACAAAAAAACTCCCATGTAATAAAATCTATTTTCAAGGATAAATAAGCAATAAATTTTGAATTTTGAAAGGGAGAAAAAAAAACAAAAAAAACTCCCATGTAATAAAATCTATTTTCAAGGATAAATAAGCAATAAATTTTGGCTCTTATTACTTCCTGCCGCGACAACGTGGAAACGATAATTTTAATAATTGTATTTCCCACTGAATTCTAGAAGACGTGCACAGAAAATGAAGTTACATTTATGTCCAGAAGCAAAACAAGGGGCCATCTCAGCATTTGCTCAATGGATCAGGGAAACTGGACGAAAAACCTGATCGAGATGGGGTTTTTTCGTCCAGTGGTTTATGTAGCAAATATAGCTTATGGCATTAGCATTTAATGAATTAAAAGAGTTCGAATCTCAGCATGGGTAAATATTTTTCTGGAGTTAAAAAAATTAAAAATATCACAATATATAAAATTCAATGGGCAGAAAGCCGTGCGAACGTATGAATATTTTTCTTATAAATTAAAAAAATGTTTTTTCTGACCACTCGTTCTTCGTTTAGAATTTTTCAACTGATTGGTGAAGTGTTAGTGGCTTATAATAGGCTTTATATTAACTGCTGTTAATAATACGAGAGAGTATGTGTTGTTGTAGCACTATTAGCTATTTCTATAATACTAAGAGAATTGTCGACGACGGTCGGATGTCTACACATATATATTTCCGTTGTAATTTTTCTTCGAACGTTCTATTATTTATATCTAAAAATTAACTTTCATCGTCCACATTTTGATTATATTTAGTAAACTTTTAAAATAATTTATTTTTTAAAGCAAATGTTAAAGTGAAAATAATCATTGAATATTTTAACACTTCTGGGTAAGACAATGCTTTTTAAGTGCAGCTCTAGAACATGATTATCATCTTTGCAAACAAAACCTTCTTTCTACAACAATTTTGAGCTTCTCTGACATATCATTTCATGGTAATTAATTAACATTTTTTAATTAGCACAGCTTTCTCGGCAGCTGAACAAAATTAATGAATTAATTAATTAATAATTTTTACGTTCTTTATGCACTTTTTGTCAATCTTGCAAAAGGTTTCAAACATTGACAGACATTCAAAAGTGGTCATTAGAGAAGGACTGATGGCAGAGCTCTAACTGAAAGATTACATCAGAGAGGTCGGTTGTTGGGAGGTGCAGATTGAAATCTTGACGGGTTTCGACTACCTGAGGGATCAAAGACATTGGACATTGAGACGCGCTTCTCGAGCCCCGACCATCATGAAAGAGATTCATTGCTATGAAGAACGTAGAACATACAGCTGACAATGAATGTTAGTGGTTATCTATCAATAAGAATATTTTTTGTGTTATTTCAGTTATTTTTCAGTATTCGTTCTTTCATAATAATAATTATTTTTTCTGACATACGTGCGAGGGAAACTTGTAAATGATTTTTAATGCAAAATCAATGTATGAAAGTAGACACAAGAAAACGTTACCTTCAAAACTAATGGAATAATATTTTAATAAGTGTACAGTTTTTTTGAGTTTAAAGGAATTATGGGAAAACGATTGATGCGTTCATGTTTCACCTAAATTTTAGATTGCGCTATAATTCTGTCATGACTTCAGCGGTTTTGTTTAACGATTTGAGGCCTGAATTCTAATTTCTTTTACCGTGTCAGTAATTTCAGAAACCAGAATTCAATTCAGGAATTTTTTCTTGGGAATATAGCAGCAGATCCTACAGGGAGGCAAGGAGAACGTGTCCAGTATTTTTTGTGATTTTACTGCGTTTATTCCAAATAATTACTATATGAAAATTTCATCACTTTCTAAACAAATATTTAAAAAATATTTACAATGACCTGAATTGAAGTTACTCTCCCACAAGAAAGAGTTTCTGGATCCGCTCCTGCGGGAATACCAGATGCTTTCCGGGAATGAGAAATACAAATTATATTTGTGACTCTGCCTATGCAATTCTCTTATTCCATAAAAAATGCGTATATGTACAAATAAATCTGCTAACATATTTGATCATAATTATTCAGCTTATAAAATTGAAATGGGAAAGGCAAAATACATATTTTTTACAATCGTATAAGAATGAGAGATTTTATATTCCGGTATGCATGCGTAAAGGTAGTCTTCTTTTAAGTCCTCTGAAAAACGTGATGTCACCATGAAACGTCTTTTTTCTCGGTGAGGTCACGTCATTGAGTAAAAAATAGTTTTTTTTTACTACGACGGAGAACGAAGAAGTTGCTGATTCAAAAACCATGGAAAGTAGAGATCAAACGAATAACGATTCGTAATAGAACACTTTATGATCGCAGAGAACATTTTGTTTATATTTCTCAACAAAATGTTTGTTCCACTCACGATCTCAGTTGCATTTTGCCTCGACTTATCGGTCTTGGTAAAAATCCTCATACATGTTCGTGCAAAATCAACCATTTTCACGCGCTTAATATAAAAATTACTATTTTACATTTTGACTCGAAGTTGTATTCATTTTTGCCATGAAATAGCACAACCTTCGTGAATAAAAATTGTTTTCTGACGGTGATTCTGTTAAGAGTGTCTGCCTTTTTGAAAGAAACACATCGGCCGCAAAGTGCTCGGCTGCCCAGTTGGCACCTCGACCGCCCTCCGCCCACGGAACCCCATTACGACACAATTACGGAAAATGCCGGTTACCGCATCTTGATGGCAGCGCAGAGTCGCGTGAGCAAAGAAAGCGGCGTGGCCGGTGGCGGGGGCGGGGGCGGGGGCGGGGGCGGGGGCGTGGAGCGGGGGTCGGTATTTTCGAGGACAGAAAAAAGCGGAAACTCGCAATACATCGCTCCGTTATCCATCAAAAGCGCCGGTAAGCGCGCCGCATTAATGCTTCGGGTAAAGTTCCTAAATTACAGGTGCGGCGGACTGTTCATTCGTCTTCTCGCGCAGCCGCAGCGCAGCGCCACCGGGCACAGTGGGCTGGCACCGGGGCGAAACCCGGGCTTATCGCAAAACGTTCAAATTCGGTTGCTTTCTTAAACTTCTATTAGACAATTTACGCCGTATTTTTGATCGAGCATTTTACAGGAAAGTAGTGGTGCTATAATAGCACATTCTTGTATTATTTATAAATTCTGCTATTTTCGAAAATTTAAAGAGTTCAACAAAAATGAGGCCTGTACCACTTTCTTAAACATCCTATGCTCTAGCCGTGAAAAACAAAATTAAAGAAAAAATCTGGAGCCGTGCTTGAGAAAAAAAATTACAAATTTTTTCTCAAGCACGGCAATTTTATCAATTTCATTAACTTCAAACAAAAATGACTAAGATTATACGTGAACTTATTTAAAGATGTGCTTTTAGAGCAGATTTCATTGAACTTCATATCTCTCAATCGCAAGGCCTCGAGTTCGTTTCGATCGATCAGAGAATAGCTAATTTTGAGCAAATCGTGCGAACTGTTAGGTTCATGTCCGATCACAGGTGGTCAGACAGACGTTTTGCCGTCAAACAATATTTCGGTATCAAGGACTCACAAAAAGTTGATTCTGACTACACAACGTGTTACGGAAAGTAATTTGCTACACATGCAGGAACAAGATTTGACCACACCTTCGTTACGAGGGCATGGCAATAAGTTTTTTGGTTGAAAAATCGCCGATTTCCCACACTATTAAAATACTCATTCACAACGTATGCAGTAAGGCTCTAAATGCAAAAGCACTTTAAACACAGAATTTAAAAAATGAAAATAAATAAAGGACTATGGGAAGTAACAAGATAAGTTACCCCAACCACAACAAGCCTCTCGTGATTGTATATGTTGATATCAGCATTTTGTTCGAAGTGCCTCTTCTTGTTTTTGCCCAAAAGTCTCGTAAAGACATATACAGATATAAAATAAGCCACACTTTCATCAAACTCGAAACACAAACATTTATAAATTGCAAGAGCCTTGCTTATCTTTTTTACTGTCTCAAACCCTCCAAATACAGTATGTTTTGTTCAGTAACTTCAATATTAAATTAGACCTTACTTAAAAATCTGTACCTTTTTGTGCATTAATGTACCAAGCTTATATTTATACTAAAAGTAAGTTCGCTTAAAGTGATACATCTTAAGCTTAAATACAGTTGCGACCAGTTCTGATTGTGAAATGTTTCGAAAAATGCAAATAAATGAAAACCAGATTTTCTGTCATTTTAAACAATTCATTAAATCTGCAATATTTCAACAAATTCTCAATAATTCCAAATGTTATCGAATTCAGTGGTAAAATCTAATATACACACATTTTGCGATTTTCACAAGGGAATATACACAAATGAAGGATTTGGGGCAGTATCACATTGTCACAAAAAAAACTCCTCTATTTGCAAATATTAATGTGTTGATTTTGGTGATATTGTGTTTGGTGTTTTGGTTTATCTTGTTATGATACTTGTTTGTATTTATGAAAGGCTTTCCGCAGTAACAAGATGAGGAACACTTTGAACAAAATCGATTACTAACATTTCGAAAAGCGGAAGGTTTACTATTCTGGTTTGATTTATATTATTTCAGCCCCAAGTCTTTTATTTTCTTTTTATTTTAATTCTGTGTCTGAAGTGCTTTTGCCTTATAATACGTGATCAAACGTCGGGGTAAAATAATATTATGAACGGGATGTGGTAGTAATAAGAGAGGACACAATTCGATCAAAATTCGGATATAAATATTTACGAATGGCGGGAGATTTTACGGGGCTGGTGTGTTTTTCACGCTACTATCCCAACCTCTTAAAATATACTTAGTTAAACAAAGGCTCAAGTTATGTAATAATTAAAAATGGAAAAAATATAGTCTTTATTAATTAGAAAATTAATTGCCATCCGTTAAATAGCACGAATTTGGTCATAATTAAAGTAATTAAATTGGCGGTGGCACCATCTATAATTAATTATTGAAAAAGGATTTCTTTGAATTTTAAATGAAATATTTTTGCCCGTCACCTTCATCCTCAGCACATTATATTAATAGAGCGGCTCGTCTGGAGGGTTAGGTGATTTAACGGTTATCGTATCGGACTGTTATACCAAAGTTCGCCGGTTCAAACCCAATGGCCTGGCGAAGCCGTGAAATTTTAAGGGCGAAAAATTTTCTTCGTACGTCTTCTTTAGAGGGGAAGTAAAACCGGCTGTCCCATGTTGTAGATTACGGCATGCGAAAGATCAAGCTTAAAAGAAGCCTCCGAGCTAAATTCAAAACCGGCTGTTTCGTCGCCCGAGTAGTATCTTCTTTCCCTAGATGGTGTAAGGAGCGTAGCGAAAGCTGAGTGGTCAGACAGAACAGGCCTGAAGGCCCGAGTCTCGCCACGTGAAATAAGGCATCAACTAACTAACGAATGAGGGGCCACGCGCGCATTGCAGCGCCTCGTCGCCCACTGTGCGGCGGGCGGCGCGGGCTCCACTGCGCATGCGCGGGCGATGGCGTGGGCGTGGGCCCTCGCGCCGAAGCATCGCGCCGCGCCGCGCCGCGCCGCCCGCCCTGCGGAACCCCAAGCTCTGCGAAATGACGTCACAGGGTTGTTTTCACAGCGAGTTTTATGCGGAGGAGGTTTTGAGACGGAAGGAGAGAATACCATTAGTAGAATGGAACACATTGTCACTCTGCACTTGTACTTTCTCGACATACTCCGCACATAGTTACGGAGTAAAGAACGTATTGTAATGCTGCGGCATAAATCGGCAATTTTGGGCTGGAAAAAATGTATTGTGACTACTGCTGTCGAAATAGTCGATATATCGTGTTCCTTTATGTAGTAAATTATCTCCTCTAACACGTTTTCAAGTCAAAATCGACGTTTGGTGGGTCCTTCAAACAGAAAAATTGGTTGACGGCAAATCTTCCTTCCGCCTGTCTGGTCATGTTTGGTCAACGCTAGCACCCACATTTTTTCGGACATTTTTCTTCAAAACTGGTCAAAGTAGAGGCCCTGTGATTTTCAAACGGGCATTTCGAGTTTTGGAGATACATTGCATGACGCCTGAACAATTTCAATTTTTTCTCAAAAATAGCTATAATGTTTTGATAAAACTTTTATTTGGGCTACAGCAAAGCACGCTTACAAATGGCGCAGGTTTCTTTGAACTCCGAATTTCACAATATTGTAAAAGTTCAAAGTTTTTTCAAGATTATTTTTCCTTAATCAACCTTTTACTTTAAAAACTTCTCTAAATAAGGTCATGTATATTTTAAATGGATTCGCGTAATAGTGCATTAAATATATGTATATTTTAAGCAATATTATTTTCTTAAAAAACGGCTCTAATTTTTTTCTTTTTTTCTCTCGAATAGAGCAAAGTGCGCTGTTAAAAATGACGCAGGTACCATTTTCGAATCTTCAACTCTCTATATTTTCGAAAATTGCAAAAAATTAACATTGCAAAACTACAATATTGATGATAGAAATGTTTTTCTTCATAAAATCGGTTCTAAAAATGTCTTTAAATACGACAATGTACGAATTTTTTGAAAAAAACTAGTAGTTTTTGCGTAATTGTTGCATAAAAATGACACAATTCATAAAAAAGATTCTCAAGAATGGCTCCAATTTTTTTCTTTACTTTTTTCCCTTTGAAAAAGAAAATGGCGCTTAAAGAAATTGCACATGTTTCATTTTCGTTGAATTCTGGATTTTTGACAATTGCGCGTTAGAAATAATGGGAGAAAGTATGCGCTGTTGTGGGCACTAATTTTAAATTTATGCTCTGATTGCCTATGTTTTCTGCGCATGCATTTTATGTACTGCATACCCGGTTTTCTTGTGTTATTTTACATTGGTCATTCAGTGCCCTATGATGACAGGAAATGTATATCACAATGTGAATGACCTTAAAAATTTAAGTGTTTCCACGGTCTTTATTCTCTGTGATTTATAATACCTACTTTTGTCGCTGTATTTATCCCGTTCACTGTTTTGAAAAAAACAAGAGAACTTGAAAGAATCATTATGGGGTTTCGATAACGTAAGCTTGACAAAATGAACGAAATGCTGTTAAAAGTATCACACCAAGCAACAAATATATTTTTGTATGTATTTTACTAATGTTCATATCTCGAAATCCGAGAAAAGTAAGTGTTAATCTATAGTCCACATTTTCATGACAATAATAATAGTATTTTTTCTCGTTCCAGGGATTCACACTTTCCCTGCAACAAATGTTGTATGTGCATCTGCAATGAGTTTCAATGGCAAAAAAACTACTTGAAAATGTGAAATAATTTGTCTTTCAATCATTTAAGCTAGAAACAAACATTCACGAGTCAGATTCTTGACAGTGCGTTTATAGTACGGAGCGCGCAGAATGTTGGTTGTTGTTTGATGTGCTGTATGTAGCCATTTGGATTCGAGATGTGTATCGATTTTTTGTTGCTGCCTCTGAGGTGTCTGCTCTTGGCGTCTTTCCTCTCCGGGCGAGGGTCAGCCTCGTCTCCCTGCGAAAAGAGGAAAAGTCCTCCTACAAAGGCTAAACAACCTATTAACAGTTGTCCAGATTATCTCAATTTGATTTTCAATTAATTGCACACTTTCTTTTTAAAAGTACTATTGAATACGAAAGATTATTCTACGAGTACAATGCAGTCCTTTTGTGTTACAATAAGTATGAAGCAAGTTAACATTGCCCATTTATTATTAATAAGATTCATTGAAATGGAAATAGTTGAAACACAACAGATCGTAGGTGACTCGCTGAAATATCCACAATCACAGGTGTTTCGAGAATATCATAGTTTATTTATTACTTATTTATGTAAGAATATTGTGTTTCATTCTTTAAGAGTAATGATCGGTTATAGCAAAATTACAAGATAGATAAAGTACAATGTTTAATTTCTGTTAGGCACATTTATATAACATTAAACATGACGTAGAAAATACAATTATTACCAAGTAAAATATGAACAAACACTTCCTTTGAATAATTAGATATCACAAAGGTTTTGTAAATTCCAAAGAGTAAATCGGAAACAAATAATAATTTACAAACAACAAGCAAGTGTATTTCGTGTTTTTATAACTTTCGAGAATCTCGAGTAAATTTGCTTTATTGGTGATGTTTTGTTTTAGAATTGTAAGTATTTGAATAAATGGTGTCATTACCAACATTTTTATTCAGCGTTTTACGGATTAGCCATTATCACCAGAACTGCGTTCTGGAAGTTATAAACTCGACTTCCTGTAGCCGAATGAACCTAATTAACCAAGTATTCAAATTTCTGCCTTCCAGAGAGAAGATAATAATTATTTATTTTAATGTTAATTTTCTTATTGTTGTATTAAAAAGGTTTACATTTTATTTATCTCGATCCTAAGTCACGTGTAATATTTAAAAGAAACAAATCAAGCTATTTTAAAAAAGAAATAATTTTATCCAGTTTTCCTTCAGTTTTTATTTTTTATTTTTTTTAAATATTTTTTTATTATTTTTTATTTTTATTTTTAAATTTTTAAATTTTTTATTTTTAATTTTTTAAAAATATTTTTAATTTTTTTATTTTTAATTTTTAATTTTTTTTTATTTTTGTTTTTTATTTTTTTGTTTGTTTGCTGAAAAAGTAGACATGCGATCTCATGCTCTGAGCCTCCTGAAATAAAAATGTCGGTACTGAATTGAACCTTGAATGCAAATACCGGGCACATCTCTTTACGCGCCCTGCTTGTAATTTGCGGGTTAATTCCTCCCCGCTGGAAAGCACTTCCGCGAGGGAACGCGGCGCGGCGCGGCGCGGCCTGGCCTGGAGCAGCGCCGTCTTGAGGTAGGTCGGGTCGCGCCTTCTGGCGGGGACCAGCTGTGAATTAACCATTAAGCAAATTAAGCGTCAAAGGGAGGGGCGGCCGTGCTTTTTCTCTCTCGCCTGCGGCCCTTCCTCCGGAATGTCGCTGCGCGGGCGCCGATGCTTTCCTGTCTACCTTTGCGCGCGCTAATCAACTTCCGCAAATGAAGGCCATCGATTGTCCGATGTGCCTCTTTAAGACGATTAACTTTTCTGTTGGAAAGTATCGCACTGAGAAAAATGGGGTGTTACGTAATTAAATATAAAATATTTAATTTATCCAATCATATTGTATTCAATGAACCATTTTGAAACTGGTCAATTTTTTTAGCCTCATATTTACCACAAAAATTTACCTTGATTTCCGAATATATTTAAATAGTAGGAGTTGTTAAATTTTATGATTTACATGTCATTTTTTTCTGAGGGAGAATCGTATTGTTGGTATAACTTTAAAGTAAAATTACGTTATTGAAATATTTATTTAACACATTGAAAGAAAATTAAAGCGTAATATCATAAATGTTCGGAGTAAAAATTTGTTAGAATTTCAGTAAATTAATAAAGCGCTGCTTTTAAAAGCCAATTAAAAATGATTAGGAGAAAATTCTAAAATCGTATAAAGTACATGTTTGAAAGAATTCATAACATTTCACACAATAATATGTAGCCATTAAGAAAATAATTTTATTTAAGAGAGGAGATCAAATTAAAGTCTCGAGGTCGGATGAAATTGGTTAGTAAGTTTCCTTGTAAAGCTTAAGCAGATCATTTCTTTTAATTGAAGCAGGTTCGCGCTACTGCGTTGTAATATTAGAACACAAGCAGAATTTAAAGAGGAGATTCAGAGCGGATCCTCTAGAATCATAACAAGTAGAGAAGTCATTGATTCTGAGTATTTAGCTAGGAGAAAGGATAAAGAATACTTCTCCGCGACTTTAAAGTTTTCATAATCAACATACAAATGAAAAACAATCGTAATCCTAGTAACACCATAACGCTCGCAAACATGGGGGCTTCAAAGGTCCACCCATGATTGTTTTCTTTTTATAGCTTTCATTCTTCAGAAGTTCAAAATCATTGATATTGTTTTTGATGCGACTTCTCTTCAAAATATTACGTGATTTCCCACAATTTTTAGAATTTCTTAACACAGCGGCGCTGTGCGAGTATAAAAAAACATTCAGAACTATTTACTCGAAAACTGAAAATTCCAAAAAAAAGTTGGAAATTCTTGCCGTATTTTAAAACAGTATAATATATTTCAATCCAATATAATGATATAAAGATATAACAGCTTTAATTTCAGAAAAAAATGTACTAGGTTTCATCATTAAGCGCAAAAATATTGATGCCATAAAGTCGATTTTTTCGTTTTGATTTTCAGAGACCGGAATTGAGTAGTAGAATGTTTTCTATTTAAATTAATACAAGTATATGTTAATGAGTTGAGGGTACATTTTAATTTAACAAAGACGTAAAATCAAACATGAAAATGAACATGGACTCCGGATGTCCTCCCGTTGGCTCTGTACGGAGTCGTTCCACCTGGGCGTTGCCAGGGCTCCTGCGGAACACCAGAGCCCGGCAGTGCAGCGGGGCGGCCGGGCCGTCGAGTCGCGTCGTCAGCTGGAGCGCACGTCGACAAAATGGCTGCTGCTGCTGCCCCCCACACGTGACGCGCAACGCCCTGCCCCGGCCCCGGCCCCGGCCCCGGCCCAGCCCGGCTCGGCTCGCCCGGCCCGGCCCGGCCCGGCGCTCCCTTCTGCGTGTTTTATTCTCTTTCGCCCTCCCCTTAACCAACATACAACCCCGCCCCGCCCCGCCCCCGCCCCCGCGCCGTCTTCGCTGGCTTTCTTCACGCGAGGGTGCCGCTGCAGATAGCTGGGGATGTATATAGGCGTCGCCCGGCGACCGAGGGAGGCAGACAGAAAGAGAGAGAGACGGGAACGCGGAGAAAATGGCAAAGAAGTCTGGCGAGAGCGGCCGCCCGCCCGCCCGCCCGCCGCGCTGCCTGCCGGCTGATGGGAGCGGCTGGCGGAAGGAAATAAGAAAGAAAAGGGACGAGGGGAAAAATGAAATCTGCCCGATCGAATTTTGGCGCGCGCGGTGCAGTATGGCGAAGGCGGACGGCTTCTCTGGCGACGCGACGGCGCGGCCGACGGCGGTCGGGAGGACGGCGGGGACGGGTGGGTGGGTGGGCGGAGGAGCTTGTGGGTGGATGACGGTGGGTGAGGGAGGTGAAGTTACGGAGAGTTTAGTGCTACTTTTTCAGTGCTTCCGGTGAACGATGAGATGAATCACGAGAACGTTGAGAAAACGAAAACTACATTAAAGTTGGTCACTCGCTGTGATATATAAAATGGATGATGACTCGTGCAGGTTCCAAACTAGAATGTTCACCAAACTATGATTACTAAGAATGATGTAGCGAACGCTATAAAATGTCATATCCGTATGAAGATACAGCAAGTGAGTTCGGCTGCGACCGAGGAACTGGAAATGATTGGCAAGAAACACGAAGACAGTACTGACGGGGGCGTGTGGGCGGTACGTGAGGGCGGGGCGTGTTGGAGAGGCGTGTAGGCGGGTCTCGTGGGCGGAGACGTGTGAGCGATGTGTGTATGTGGGATTTGTAGGCGAAGCGCCGGGTCTGTGAATGTTGGCGGGGCGTGTGGGACGGGGTGAGGCCCTGTGAGGGCGGGGCTGGTGGGCGGGCCGCTTGCACGCGACCGGACGGGCGAGGGCGGGTGAGGGCGGGCGAGGGCGAGGCCAGCACTGCGGCGAGCTGCGGTTGAGGCCACCGGCCTCTTCATCCCCTCTCCCCCACCCCCACCCCCGCATCCACCTGGTGGCCACACTGCGCCTTGCCCCCAAAATTACCTTCTGCCCATTTCAGTGATGTTATCCACTTTATTGGGACGCAAAGAGTTCGCCTTAACTTTCTAATACTAACAATCCATCACATTTCATAAAATTTAGAAATCGTAAACAATATGTATCTTCTATATAATTTGTTAACACATGATTTTCTTAAACACGCTCACTCATCTTTTTATGGATGTAGAGAAAACAAGAGAAAGAGTAGCTTGCAGCACAAAAATGCTGCCGAACAAAACCACACAAGACAGTTGTCCAAACGGAGCATGCACACTGCTCAAGATCAACAAATTAAATACTCTCGCATAACATTGCAACGTATCAAATATTTTAACTAAAGCAGTCTTCATGAACACTTCAATGACATTATTATTGTATAGTGTACAACAGTCCTTTATGTATCAAGAATGTAAAAGAAATTAGCGTTCCAAAACGCAACACGTGCATAACAAATATTTAATGGTGGAAGACTTCTTCCTTCTCGCATGACGTCCGCTGTGCTCGTATTGTAAGCACAAAACACTGAGTATGGGAATTCAGTCGGTTCGCGCAGTATGAGAACAGGTCGAATGGTATAATGAAATATTTGGATTTATGAGTCAAAATCGAAACTTTCATATTTTTTTGTATTTTACTCGACTTTCTCAGTTACAAAGAAACGTATAGACACATCTCATATGCCTGGAGCTGCATAGTTTTTTTTCAGTTTCTGCTCGGATTGGAAATTAGTAATACAGATTCCTCCAGTTACGTTTATTTCTGAGACTGGCAGACACAAGTGTCTTGTATTCTTATCTTTGTGGATTTATGAGGCGTTTGTTCGTTATAGATTTAAACGAACTCCACCCTCGTGACTCCTGTCGCCTTTCCTTTATCTCCACGCCGCGTCCTTGGCTCCAGCAGCGCCACTAGTGGTTGTCATGACTACATGAACTCTACCCCCACCCCCGCGCATAGGGGGAGCGCCCTCACTCGACATTCGGAGTCGGCGGCGATGCCCCGCCGGTACAACATGGGAGGCACTCCAAGACATCTCGTGTTTGCGTTTATTTACAAACCTCCTGACTCATACTTTTGTGAATTAAGTCCCAAGAAGAGTTCGCGTTTGCTTATTGTACTTTATTTCGCAAAAAAGTGATTTTATATTTTGAATTCCTCTGCCGTACACAGGAATATCTGTGATGACAGTAGAATGGCGAAGATCCGAATTAATTACGACCGATAACTATTTCTGATTATCAATCTTTTGGGATAAAACATTTTTTCCTCAGACGTATCTTATGGTCTATTTTCCGCGGCATTGATGCGATGGAGAGACCATTTGGGGTGAATACCAGAATTCGAAAGGTTAGAACGCGGTAGAATGTAGGTATTGTAATGGCTTAAAGCCTTCGGCCTAGCCACTTAGCATCAAGTTTTCAAATTTGCATGTAATAATTACCTATTAAATAAAAAATAAAATATAACATTCTAGAGAAAAAATTCCTTTTAATAAATTATTATAAGGATAAAATAAATTATTATTTCATATCGTGTAACAAATTTATATCAGTATTCGCTTCATGTGATTTTATTTCTCTTGAATCAAATGCGCTTTATCGACGATTTGCGACGAGAGAATTCTTGACGCTGAAGAGTGCCACATGTGGATTCGATCTATCGCACCATGGCCACTTCCGTCTCTGTCAGGGGGGGGGGGAGAGGATGTGAACACAAAAATGTTTTGTTTTCCTTCATTAGTCTAAAACTCGGGGGAAAAGCAATATTACGAAAATGGTCCAGAATCGACGCAGGTAGGCCCCCCCCCCCCCGCACTGTTTCCCAGCACTTCAGCTCTTGGCGCTGCCGCCTCCGTTGTCTCCGTCGGTGCTGGCGAAGTTTATGGTACGAGTCTATTTTTGAATGGATGAATAGCTGAGACATCACTTGACCATTTTTAATCCACCGCACGCACTTTGTTACACAAAATAAACGCATTAAAATATTAAACATCACTTTAACCAAATATCCGTGGAAGAACTGACTACGCTTGATGTCCTCGAGGCCCGTGACTGGGCTGCGATCTGCGTCTCGCCTCCCTTCGGTGGAGCACAGATAATACAACAGCCCTGGGGGAGGAGATCGACGGGATCCCTTATTGCAAACAAAAATTCCCCCATGTGTACGTGTGTGATTTTATTATACTTCAACTACTCTTAAATAAGTATTTTTCTTCAAATTGATTCTTATTTAAAAAAGAAAAGTTTGGGATGTAGTTCAATTATAAAGAATGAAACAGTTTGTCTAAGCAAACTAACTGTTTTATTGTTTAAAAGTGGCCAATCGCGTAAACACTATCCCTTATTTAAGCAATGGTCGTGAATTCTACAATGATAAGTGTCCATATTTTTAAGAGTATTACAAGAGTATCAATATTTTTAACAGTTTACTTGTTATAATTTAATATAAAATACAAAAAATTCGTATTATAAAATATCTGAACATGTGCCACAAGCATCATGACGGTTAATTTGAATTAAAAGTGAGTAGGTACACTTTTTTCAAAGCGTTTTGACCGCCCTGTGGAGGCTGGGCGGGGGCGCGGGGCGCCGAACTTCATGTGCGGGGGTGTGGGGTGTGGCGGGGCGTGGGGGTCGGTGCCCTTCCGGCGCAGCGGCTGCGGGGGCGGATGGCGGCGGCCGGATGTTAATTAACGCCGCGGGAACGAGGCCTTTGACCCCGCGGCCACCCCCGCTCGCGCCCTCGCCCGCGCCCTCACCTCGGAAGCGTTGCATCTGCCGCGGGGGAGGGGTGTGTGTGTGTGCTCGGGGCATCGAACTCTCGCCCCCGCCCCCGCGCTGCAACGGAATATTTACTAACGTTTTTGAACTTTTTTTAAAACTGTTACAGAGCAATATGAATCATTTGGGTGCACTCGCGTATTGATGTTATTCGAATACATGGGGAACCCAATGAGGCGGTTCTGTTGGCCTTAGAAGAAATTGCAGAACAGTTTGAGGGAAAAGTAAGTCAAGAATCAATTGTACTGAAGTGCAGACCTCGATGGGAGAGGTGGCTGCAGCGTGGGCCGACTCAGCGCCTCGGTCGGAAGGGTCGCGGGTGCGAGTCCCACATGGTTGTTTGTCCCTTGTGTTTCATATGTGTGTGTTGCCGCGGAAGTCTTTGTGAGTCTGCTGACTACAGACCGAGGAGCCCGCAATTGTGTTTAGTGTAAAAGGTTAATGTGCGTCTCCATGAGGGAAATGGGTACCCGGCGCGCATAGTCGAAATCGACATCCCCTGAAGCTCGAAAGAGCTCCAGGAGGAAAAAAAAATGTAATGAAGTATCTACCAGTATAAGAGAAGAGTCTCCACGACGTAATTACGCATGGCATTTCGTATTGAAAAACACATTACATCACTATTGAAAGATAAAACTATCACTTATGGTTAACAACAATTTTAATAATAAATATTTTAAATAAACGAAAAGTTACTTCTTCCATAAACAAAGATACAAGATAAACGACGCTGGAGCCCTTTGCTGACTCCTCCGCCTCCTTAGTATGCGACTGTGAAACTGAGGCTTTCATTAGAAAACCATTAGATCGAGTCATTTGCGTATCAGGAATGCTTCTCCTATTTTTCTAGATAAAGTTAATTTGATACTTGCCAAGAGAAGATTTACTTTCTAATGTATTACAAAGGTCGATTTGAATCCCTGGACATGGTAGAGCATTTCTCTTAAACAAATATGCTGTCTTGGAAACCACATTGATGTACGGATCGATTAAGCCACCAAACAGTTTTTATGCTCCATTTCGTTTTTCTAATGCAGATACGACCGGCCTTCTGATATTCAATACAATGTGGAGGGCTCGAGAATGTACCGGCACCGCGGAGACTACCCACTTACCCCCGCTTTGTAGCTCCAGCTATTTGAACTTATCAGCTCAAAATGTTTCCCCTTATTGCACGTTTTAAGCTACTCGTATTTTGATAATGCTGCGTATGGGGTACTAAAAACTGGATGTAAAATATTTGGGTCTACAAACATTCAAATCACATGTATATGAAAATACAATTTATCCAAAGTTATCTTTTTCAAAGGAATAATATTACAGTTTAAGAACGACAAAGAAACATATCTTTTCCAGGTAGGACAGCAAAAACATAATATTAGATTTGCGTTTTAGTTGAGCTAGTGTACTGTTTCCTTCTTTCTTTCAGGAATTTATTTTTACGTAAAAATAACTCACCGGTCATATTTTGCAACACTGTGTAGCTTTAAGGCAAACGCCATCTTAGTGAAAAACAGTTTTTGAATCCCGCAAAACAAACTTCTAACTGACGCTTGTAACTACGCAGATTCGATTGGTGAATGATTCGAGGGTCACGCGAATGACGACGAGGCCTCAGCGCGAGCCCTGCGGAACACCGCGCGCGGCGCACTCCGCCCCGAGGTCGGCAGGCGCAGCTCGCGAGCCGCCCTGTACCAACGCCGCGCACCACGCCCCGCCCCCGCCCGCGAGGCGAGGGAGGGAGCGCGAGGCCCGGAAGACGCCAGGGATTTTATTTCTCTATATGTTTAGTTGCCTGCTGCAGCGCCCGTCTCTCCGTCGCTCCCTTCGCTCTTCACCCCGCCCCCGCCCCCGCCCCCGCCCGCGCCGCGAGACTTATTGCCTCCCGAGCGAAACATCCTCCCCGCCCCGCCCCGCCCCGCCCGCCCCCTCCCCGCTGGACTTTGATCTCCGCGAGCAGCACGGCCCCGCCCTCCCCCGCTCCCGCGCGCGGCTGACTTAACCGCATCAGCGGAGAAATACATTTTTTGCTCCTCTTCTTTGCGCCTTCTTCGCCGCCTCCCCTCCCCCTCCCCCTGCCCCCCGGCCGGCGCCCTCCGCGGCGCGCTCCTCGCGTCCCACCGTTTCTTCTTCCTGCCTCTATATTTTATACGATTTGAACGTCAGTGGAGCCTAGATTACAGGCTGACTCATAAGTCCGAGTAATTCCGAAATAATGTGGAAAACCCGCTGCCGCTGGCGGGCGCGTACTTCGTTTATTATTCAAATGGCGGCGGTGTTGCCGGACGCCGCCGGGGGGCGGGGGAGGGGGTGGGGGCGATCGAAAGGCCGGCCGCGCGAGTGCTGCCCTGCGGCAAGGCTGGCAAGGCCACCGGCCAGCCACGGCCCGCTTCACGTGCACAGACATTATCCAATTGAGAATTGCTGAAAGAAAAACAAACAAAGAACGAAGTCTCGAGAACACCGCACAACTAGCCAATTCACCTGCTTATGTATACAGGTGACCATACTTTCGTATCAAAGGCAGCACCGTATGCACCGTCTGTTGACGAACAATAATTGTGCACTAGCGTCATCGTAAAGCAGTGCGTGGCCAACTTCCATCCTGCGCTTTGGTAAGGAGGTCGTCCCCGATGCGACACAGTTTGCGACATTCCAGATGACATACACTTGTCGCTACAGCAACTGTCAGCGCCAGCGACCGGTCATGCAGACACTAGTCAAAACAACACAACGCTTCCTCGTTGTTTAGCCGGCAACAGATGTGCTTCTAATTTCCGACCGCTTTAAAGTTTTAAAGTACAGTAAGTAAGTCGCAATGGGCTGCGGTTGTCGGTTGTCTGCTTCTTGCGCAGTATGTTATACGCGAGTTCGCGTGGAAGCCTTATAAATGAGTAACCAAAATTGTAAATCCTAATCTAGCATTTCGAATATTCAAATATTTGGTGACGTGATTGCTTGCGGTCATCGTCACTCGTGACCACTTCAATTTGATGAGGGCAAGTCACGTACGTGTCCTAGAGAAAATTGTAAAGAGCTTTTCAGCTCTTTAGTTTCCTCCTTGATAAAATTCCACTTCTGCACTCCATCATTATAAAATCCGCATTATTCACGATTAGCTATCTTGAATTTAAACTGTATTCTCGTTAAATTTCTTCATTCAAAAACGAGTATATTTATTAGCATAGTTCCCTCGTATCACGTAGACTACGTAATGTCATTTATGTGATCCGTCACTTACTTTGCAATCGCTTCTTCCATCCCTCTCTGAGAAAATGTGCTATCTGCCAAAAATCAGTTTTTTGCTTACTTCAAAACTGCATTGCACCACCAAGAAACTTACACAGGAATTTATATTACACAATCACACTTTCGTAAACGTACCCTACCGTGCAGGCCCCTTCCACAGTATCTGAAATTCCCACAAAGTGCAGATGCAACGCGTACGAACAAACGAAGAGCTCCGTGGAAGATATCAGAAGTGTAATGTAATCCACATACCTGCTTCGATATATAGTATTTCGCTAAATTATAAGCAGATAAATGAATGTAAATTCACCCTTTACATAATTACAAAATGAAATAAGAGATATTCTCTATTTTTGTTCTGTTGTTGTCTTCTACAAGCAATAAACAGAACTAACGGAACAATCAGACCTGAAAAATAATGTTATTGTACTATTTTTCCAACATCAGTTCACTGCGTTTTAGCGTTCTTGCTGCTAACACCTACAGTGAAATTGATTCTTACGGGTAAATGTGTGCCGTAGCTAGTCGACGCACATTCCTTCAAGTTCTCTTACATTTGATCCGAAATAAAGTGTGTTAATCCTTCGTAAATTATGTTTTCCACTTTCATGTTCTTTTATCTAAACACGACACGAATTTTTCTTTAAATGTAGTAACATTCTAACTCAAAAATTAACGTTTTCCACAAACTGCTTGCGAAAGTTAACATTTTTTTCTCTATAATGAGAACTACATTGACATTATCTCATTGCCACATTTTGAATCTCTAAACTCTGATTTGAAATTCACGCAGTTTGAATTACGAAATATGTTACATAAAGCCACACCAATTAACAAAAAATGACTCTTTTGTTTTGAGAATAATGCATTTAATGAGTGAACATTTTTCGTTAAACAGTAAAATGACTCAATTAATACAAACATAGATTGACTTCAGTTGAAGTTTGTAACCTGTTTTTTTATGTTTACTTTTGTTGGAAAAGACATTTATCATGTTTTCACTCCTTAGTTTAATGTTATTTTATTTCATGGAAATATGAATGCAATGAAAAGCATGTTAGAGAGTAGCAATACTATCCTTTTTTCTTTCAAAGTAATTTTTTCTTGTCGCAATTATATGAATTTACTAGTACTAACTTCCTCCTAACTAAGACGAAAACAGGATTTATTTTAACCGAAATTTTACAATTTCAGGACACTCTTGGACATAAAATTAAACACCCTATGGCTTTCCTAAAATGTCACAAGAAATTACTGACATCAAAATTCCTCATAGAATATAGATTTTGAAATTATAGGCGGAATTCATCGCGCTTTATATTTACACTGTCAGGACCAGGAAAACGTTTTTAAATATATATTGCACCCGACGGTAAAAATTATCCACGTTCCTGCTTTGATTGATAAAGCTAACACCGTACCGATTCGCGTGACTCCTCCCGGCCGTATGCATTTCCATGACGCATATCTGTATTAATAGCACCGGCGACATAATCCGGCGCTCCGACGCGGCGCTTAGTTAATACCCATCCATTCCGGACAATCGCACTAATTCGTCGTTCTCTTTCGCAAATATTTACATGCCGTGTAATTGCCTATAATTCAGTGTGTCGATGCAGATCGAGCTTCCCTTTTTATTGAAGGCCCCGCCCCCGCCTCTCACCCCACCCACGCCCCGCCCGGTCCAACCCTTCCCCGCCCCGCCCCGCCCTCGACCGCGCGCGCGCGCCCTAGCGGTGAGCGCTGGTTTTATTGTGGAGCGCTGCGCCCGAGGGCGGAAATTGCTGGGATGCCGAGCACCGCCCGCGCCTCGCCCCCGCGCATCGCCCATCGCCCATCGCCCATCGCCCGCCTCTCGTCGCCCACGGGCCCACTTTCACGTCGCGCGACCCGGCCGGAGCGTCCAACCAAAACAAATCCCAAATTCGAAACAATACAAAAAGAACCCATTGCGCGTTGCAATGTAGACAAAAAAACACTTCTTCTAAAACCGTGCTACTATTGTGCCTGTGGTCATGTCAGACAATCGGTGTAAAGCAAACGGCGGTTTCAATCCGCTCCGAAATTGATGGGAGATATGCAGCTTATGTCTAACGATTTTGTTACTTTTACAGAAAAAAACTCGTATGACCGACGGTAGATCTGTGTAGTAGTCTAATTTAGCAACGTAACAATTACGTGGTTACTTTGTTTGCATCTTTTATCGCCTATCCCCAACACGGTTCCTGAGCGCATGGGCCCACCAAAATTGAACGCGCAATATCGTAATCCATTGACCTCCATTGAACTATTTTCTCTTTCATGTTTTTTGACAGCTGAGTTTAACGTAATAGAGCAATGTTTCAGAATAAAGAAAATATTTTGATGCACACTTCTTTTCAGGTACGATCACTGAATGTATTGTTGATGGAAAAGTTAAAGTAACAGCACTAGCAACTTTCTGAATCATTAAACAGCAGAACGGTTACGTATAGAAAAGATTTCTAGATCAAATTGTTTGAAATACATTATTGTCCAAAATTACTGAGAAAAATGTTTGGGTGTTTAAGATACTGTTCTTACCAAAACACTTTCGCTTTAGTTATTTCTATATTAAGTGCGTGAAATAATTGTTTTTGCACAATCAAGATCCAGGGATTTTGCTAAGAGCTTTAGATTTAAGCTGACTGTGCAAGAAAAAATCATTTCTCACACAAATATACAGTTTTACCTACAATAGAACAAAAATGATACTATTACGAATCATTTTTGTTTCATCTGTACTCTTCATGGTTACCGATTCATCTACCTTCACCTTTGTAATTGTTTTCATCTTACACGGGACAAAAAATACATTTTTCACAGTGACGTGACGTTTTCCACTTGTCTTAAGAACAGATTAACTCCACGCACTCGTTGCTGTACGTAAAATCGCTCATTTTTATTCGATCGCAGAAAGAAATATTTTGGTCTTCCCTGATTAGGGTATTCGTCGATTCACAGAAGGCGCCTTTAATTCGTCTGCTCCGCCTCGAGACCCCCTCCCCCACCCCCTGCCATTCCGCTCATTCATTAACCGCACGATCAACCGCCCCGCCCCGCTCCTCTCCTCTCCTTTCCCCGCCACCGCCCCCTCCCGCCGCGCACGCGCCGTCTTGCGACAATGCCGTAAATTAAATTAATTAGGAGTCAACAGGTGGGCGCACGCTAGACGAGGACGGAGATAAAAGAGTTAACTTTCAGCGAAGTAAGATTTCGGGGGCGAAAGGGGGGAGGACGAGGGAGGGGAGGGGAGGGGAGATGAGAGGGGGCGGCGGCTCTGAGACCGCCACGCTAGTTTTCTCTGTCCCTCTCCCTCCCCCCCTCTCTCTCCCTCTCTTTCTCTCTCTCTGGCACGGTTTTTTTACAGGACTCTTTTCTTTCGTCCCTCCCCGTTTTCTTCATAAAAAGGGAGTAAAAACTTGTTAACTTTGTACTTAATACAATTTATTTCGTGTTTTCCTCGCCGCTACTAATTTCTTTCCTAATCTCAGACGGCTTCTTCGCTCAATGGAGCCTCGGCGGAGCGGTGCGGCGCGGCGCGGCGCCGCACTTCTTGAAATTGTTTCTTTCGCACTCTCGCCGCCGCATCCCGGCTGTTTGCAGTAATTTCCTTAAGTTGTTTACCCGCGGCCCGGGAGTGCCCGGGTGTCGCGACTAGCGGAGTCCCAAACGAGCAGTCCTGGGCCGCTACCAGCGACACGTCCTCCTGCCTTGGGATTCCTTTTTCTCTTCTACCTTTCTTTCTTTTTTTCTCTTTTTCTAACAGTCGCATGCTAATGTTATTCTGGCACCCGGAAAATATCAGTGATGAGGTCAACGGCTGGCATCCAAATATATTACTAAAAAATTGAAGGAATTTATATATTTAAGACCTGTTACATGTAGTATGTATCAATATGTTACGTGTATGTGTTTCAATATTTTCATGTTTTGAGGTTTAGATTTTTCAGGGCACATCTGTTATGAACATTTTCTGTACTTTTGGACATAATTAGGATTCTTTTTTTAAGAACTAGTTTAATATTAGTTTTTATGTATAATGAAATTTGACTTGTTTCTTACAAAATTCTGTCACAATCGACGTACAATAATATATTGAAAAAAATGTCAAATTGCCAAATTATTTTAATCCCGCTTATCAGAATTTGAGTCATCATGAACAATGTTGTGTGTAGATATTTATCTGCCACATTGCGAACTATTTTATCTGAATAGGCTAAATGAGTTTGATGACTAAAATATTTTGATAATCGCTTCTAGAGAATCTAAACAATTTTTTTTGAATTTATATACAAGAATAGTGGAATTGAAATAAATCAATATTCTCTTCTAAATGAACTCCAATAACATTATTATTATTATTATTATTATTATTATTATTATTATTATATTATTTATATTGCGTATTAATAAACTCAGAAAGACCACAAGCACTTAATAATGAGTTTTTGATTAAATACTGCATTAAATTCGATGTTCAGTGTTGTATCCGTAATTTTTTACTGAGTAAACAAGATCAATTTTGTCTATTCCATTTCATAATTTATCATATTTATTTAGAAAGTTTTAAACTGTTTTCAGGAAAAGTTCAACGCATTTTATTCATGCTTCCGTAACATAATTTCCTGCGTCCCAAAGATTATATCGTAAAGTTTGAACACCTCAAGCAAGACAAAAAACTTAGGTCTCCTTTTGTATGGTGTTCTTACTAATTGTATAAGGATATGTTGCCAAAAAGAATTTTCGGACAGCATTTGGATAAAAGCAACATCAGCATTTGGATAAAACATTAAAAATCCACTGGGTCGCTACAAAAATGTGGTAGACGACGATACAATTCGGTAGTTATCGCGGCGCGTAATTCGGTGTCGCATTTTGAGTGAGATGAGAAGCGGCGAAAATCGCTCTTGCATGTCTGTGCAGGAAGCCGGCGGCGCGCGCTCTCCCGGGCAATCGCACGCCTCGGAACTCGAGGTCTGCGGAGCCAGAGGGATTGAATACCTGCGGCCGCGACGGGCGCCAGTGACGTAGGTGGGTGATTAAGGAAAAACAACAAGAGCTTGATGGCGTCAGTGAAAATGAAATCATATTTTTCGTTCTAGGCACTTGTGGGAAGGGTATATCATATACAGGGAGCCCTTTCCTTAAAAAGGATCAGATGCCATACTGCAAAGTAGGATGAGATTCCTCGTGAGCCAACAATGTATGTCGGCGACCTTGACTGGTGTTGTCTTGCTTGATGTTATCCAGGCTTGCAGGTATGGTTCCAACTTGATCGATATCGGTGTCGGGAGAAACAAAAAGGAAAAAAATGACAAAAAGGGCAGATAAATGTAAATTACCAAAAAATTAAAATAAAAAACTATCATTTTACACAAATCGACTGCTTGTTTTATTTCTCGGTTAATTTTTCTTTCTGAACAAATAAATTAATTTCTTTTGTAAATAATAAAGAGTTTACATTTTCTGGAGTGTTTCTATGCTTCTGCAATGAAAATATTTCCATAGAAAGCATTTTTTCAAACCAACTTTTAAGTGCTTATTGCGTATCAGCCATTCAGAATATCCAAGTAGTTTATATAACAAAATATGCTTAAAATGGTGTTAAGAGCTCATTTTCAAATTTTCGACGTTTCTTCCCCGGACGTACCCGGGAAAGTAAAAATGCATTTCGCCAAACTGGCGGGCTCTAATTACGACCAAGGGAGTAAACCGCGCGAGCGCGCTGCGTGCATGGGGCGGGGGTAGGCGCGCTGATAAAGCCCGTGGAGTGTGGGGGGGGGGCTGCACTCCGCACCGCCATAAAGCAAAGCGACGCGCCGCGCGCTTCCAGATCCAATTTCCCTGCGTTTTATGCGGCGGCGGCGGCGGCGGCGGCGGCGTGTGGGGTCGCGGCGAGCGCCACCCGATCGGCGCCAATCAATAGCCCCCCTCCCCTCCCCCTTCCTCGACCCCGACCCCCTCGGGGCCCCACCTGCGGCTACCTGACGGCGGGCAGGCGGGCGGGCGGTCGCCCCGCGGCCCCCCGGGGCCCAAACACGCCATCAAAGGAGCATCAATATTTATTTTTATCTAAACTAATAAGCACCGGTCGCGCGGATGTAAATGCCGCAACGGGCGCTGGAGACGGCGACGGCGTCTCGGGGCGCGTTTTGAAAGCGCTGGAGGAGCGACGAGCGAATTCACCACGAAGCGAACTATGTCTGTAATTTCATTTCAGTTCCCCGCCATAGTACAGTGAATTGAAACGGTTATTACGTATTGGCGATATACATTGTTTATTTAATTAGTTCCAACGTTTGCGTCACAGTTTTGGACCTTACACAAGGCTAGATCGTACAAAAAAGACCATAAAGTACAACATTAATATCGTAGATAAGAGATATTAAAACAGTTTAATTTGATTAGTGAACGTAATACAATGCGTGAAAACTAACTAAAACTATATAATCTGAATTAATTTAAATTTAAGAAACATAATTAAGAGTATCAGTCAAAATAACAGTCACATTTATCAAGGGATTGTCGTTGAGAAATTCCAAGCTCATGAAGGGAATACAACTTCAATTGTTTTCCACCCTGCTACTTTGTTGGATAAACAATAATGTACCGCACAATAAAGGTTTCCCAAGATATTACCTTGTTACCAAGTTGTTTCAACTGTATTTAATCATTTTAAATGTTCAAAGCAATACTCACCCTGACGGGAGATAGATACCTGCATTCCTAATTTACGACTATTTGCTCAAACCATTGAGCTAACGATACAACCAAACAATTAAATCTGTTTCCTACTCCTAATATATTGCCCATTAAAAGATACTCAATTGCCATCACACTGTCAAGTTCGTCAGCTCGTAGTCACAGAAATTAGGTGTAAGCTAGGGGAACCTGGTTCGATTCCCGGACCGCGTGAATTTTTGTTTAAACTATCGAAATGAAGGAATACATCTTGAATGTCCCGAGTGTCAGAGGAAAGGGCGCTGATGTCGAGCTAGCGATATGACAAACAATTATAACAATTTTCTACTCTTGGTGTATTGCCCGTTATGTGATGCTCAATTATCAACCCATTATGAACGTGTTGGTCAGCTCGTAGTCACAGAAATTGGGCGTTAATCAGAAGAACCCGGTTCGACTTCCGGACAGGGAGAATACTGGTTCGAACTACTGAAATGAAGGGATAAATCTCAAAAGTCCTGAGCGCCTGAGGAAAGAGCGCGGACGTCAAGCTAGCGATACGACCAAATAATTCGAACAGTTTCCTACCCGTGATGCTCAATTCCCATCCCACTGTAACCGTGCTAGTCAGCTCCAAGTCACAGAAATCGGGCGTTAACCAGGAGAACCCAGTTCGATTCCCGGGGGGGGCGAGTACTAGTTTGAACTATTGAACTGAAGGGCTAAATCTGGAACGTCCCGAGCGCCTCAAGACGTGGAGAGCCCTTCGGCTGGCTGCGCGTGCGAGGCGGTCGGGTGCGGCGCTGCGGGAGGGCCGAAGGGCCAAGGGCGGACGATCGGAGCCCGGGCGCGCGCAGGTAGACGCGGCCCGCCCCGGGGCGGCGGCGGGCGGCGCGGGTCGCCCTCCGCAGTCAAGCCGCCCTTCCTCACGCATGCTTGGGCAAGGAGTATGCATAAACAAGCGGGCTCGCCCAGCCCTCGCCTGGGAAGACGGGCGCTCTCGTAGACGGGGCGTGGAATATCGGACCAAGATACGGATGTCAGGTGTCGGCTTATGGTGATTTAAGGTGGAGTCGGTTTCTTCCCGGGTGCTCGAAATGCATATGGAAATGCGACCGATGGGAAGAGCTCGAATAGCGCGTGTGGGAAGGTGCGTGGAACGGAGCACGCCTAATGAAAGGCCCAGGCGCGAATTCATATGCTAAGCAAAGTACACGGAATAATATTAGTGTCCCGCGCGCACTCTCACCGGGACGTTCCAAATTACCAGGGGGCATCATCTCGGCCAGGAACATTTCGCTGGCAGAGATTCGAATTACGAAAACCTCCGAGTTCTAAACCGTCAAATATTCATTTACTTCAATATAATGTGTCTTAGTACAACAATCTGGCCATTAAAAAATGACTTACTACTATGGTCGCATTTATTTTGTTTTTCCTTTCTCTTCTCTCTCATGTCACCAGTGTGCATGTGTGAATATTTCGTACTAGTTACAGGTGATTGTTCTATGACAATTACCACTTCCATATCCACCAGACATTATCCAGCGCGGTTAGGCGGAAGAGCAGGCCTTAAGGCCTGAGTCTCGTCACAAATAAAGACAATTTTATTATTATTATTATTATTATTATTATTATTATTATTATTATTATTATTATTATTATTATCCATTCGTTTCTTTCTTTCATAAATCACCTTTACATCATCCACTTCAGATGTTGATCTGAGCGATGGAGTCTACGTAACTAGTCCGTCCTCTTGAATGGCAAAGTTCGTTTAAATCCGTCATGAAGCCTCTGAGTTTCTATTGTGAGTATAAGATGCAATGGAATGAGAAACTACATCAGTCACAGTTACATAAATAATCTTCTTTAATTCCTTTTAAAGCACGTGTCCTGATTGAGTGTTGCTTCGAATAATTTAAATTAAAAATAATAACCATAGTCACAAAAGATAACATCAGTTACCTACTATCCTATGATGAGAAATAATTGGCTGAATAAGAGCTGAAGAGTTTCAGAGAGAGGGAGCTGAAATTAGTAGGATGGTGGCAGATAAAAACAGCGATATTCACGAACAGGGGATATGAGTAAGATTAGAAAGGCGAGGTACAATGATACATATAAAATGATCTAAAGGTTGGATTACCCGAGTATTTACGAAAGAAATGAAATGCTGGAGGTATACTTACAGCTGTTTCGACTAGGGAACGAGTTGAAAAATAACAAACAATTTTGGTCGAAAAAAGGAAGATGGAGTATTTGTGGGGTGGAAGAATAAAAGTGAATTTATGGAGAATTACCGAAAAAAGATATTGAGGTGGCGAATTTGATATAAATACGAATCCAACAGGCATTTTCAGTAGTACACAGTTGCAAACAAAACCTATGCCTCGCTACCTTAGCTACGTAGCTGCAAAGCGAACGCAGGCTGGAAAATATGTGAGCGCGGTTGTCTTCTCTTCTGCGGGCGCAGGCAACGCGGCAAACTTCGCGGCGGCGATGGAGGCGCCACGGGGCGGCCCCGACCCGCGCATGCGCACACCGCCCCCGCCCCCGCCCGTGGCTCAACCATCGATCCACGCGCCCGCCCGCGCGCACTCCCACCCTGCCCCGCCCCCGCCGCCGCCCCCGGCGGGCGCCGCCTTATCCTGTATTGATCCCGCACGCCGTGGGGCGGCGCACCGCCGCCTCCACCGCCGCCACCGCCAGAAGGGAAGGGAAAAAAAAAAAAATCTGCAAAAATAAACACTATAACTTAGGCGTTGTCGATATTCTCCATACGCGCTGTATGTTATTTAAATTGCGTCCGTCCGGGAATTTATGCGGCAAATGTATTTAAATATATTACGCCGCCAGATCGATGGGCCATTAATTCGGAACTTTCCTCGGGCGCGGTGCCCCGCCCCGCCCCCGCGCGCCCGCCGCCGCCCCCACGCCGCCGCCGCCCGGCGCTGAGGTGAGGCGAGGCGAGGCGGGCGCCTGGAGAAGTGCGGGTCGATTCCCGGGGCGGCGAACGCGGCGGGCGTTCGCTGGCTGGGGCTGGGCCTCGGCGGCCGAGGACCTGCACTTGCGATGGAGCATTTTGTGTATTTGTGTTTAGCCATTAATGTCCCTTAAGGGGACATTGAGCTGCGCGCCGTCAGGTCTCGGAGTACCTAGTCGGTCACCCAGCCAGGAACCCACCGTGTCTCGAATTCGCTTAATTTTTGTGACTTTGTGTAGTTAAAGAATTCGGCTAGCGCCGCCGGTTTCGCGGTGGTGGCCTTTGAAGTAGAACCGTCCTAGCATTGGCCAGGAAGACCAACGCAAACCACGAAAACTCTGGTCAGATGGCCGGCACGGGGAGTGAACCCGGGCCACCTGAGTGTGACGGCAGCGCGCATCGCTCTCAGCCACGTCGCTCGGTGCTGGGTCATTGCCCGCTTGCAGCGGCTCGCTTGCGTCGGGGTCACCGGATGCCACGTTGCAATCGGGAGCGGTGGCTCACTGCATCAGCTGATGTCTGGAGTACTTCTGACCGGGAGGTCCTAGGTTCGACTCCGAACGGCGGTGGCAGGTTTTTTTCACACTGGCTTGTCAGCTAGATCGAATTTAGTCCCTGTCTGGAGGACAATTCTAGCGGCCGGCTGCTCTGATCGGTAGTTTTCCGTGGTTTCTCTGATCAACACCACGCGAATGCCGGAGCAGCACCCTAACAAACGGGCCACGGACCACGCGCGATCTTTTCTTCCTCTTCCTTGCCCTATCCTCACCCCTTACACACTGACACTAACGTTCACTACACTACCACACATGCCGGGAAATCGGTTGGGAGCTTAGAAAGTGTTCTGGCAGGGGCGATGCCCCGCTGGTGGGAGATACCTGGTTATGGAAACCCTGCTAGCAAACGGTAGGTCGGCGCCGGATCTCCCCATTCAGCGGGACAATATCACCGCCATCTCCCGAGGAAGAACATGCACTACACTTACGGAACTTGACGTACCCAGAATCACTAAGAACCAGCCAAGTTGGATTCCTCCTCGAGGCGAAGGTTGCACGAACTCCGCCTCGAGAATGATGGGGGTCTGTCATGAAAGCAGCGACTCCTCGCAGTCAACGAAATCGTTGTGCCACCCACGATACAATGAAGCAAGGATTGTATGCGGTTCTAAACATAACATTCACATTATGCCAGTATAATTAATCAGGTACTCGTGTTTCATCTAACAAAGTAATTCTTCTTTTAGTCTACAGATATTATGAAGATATACAAGTAACATATTTATAGAAGCAATTATTAATATTTTAGTTTTTGGTATTTCTCATAACATTTCAAATGTGACACCGCAATTGAAATGTTATTAAGAACATTCACATTAGATCTATAAATATTACGTAAGTTTAGAGAAATACAATACGTTTTACTACAAGAAAAATAACAAAAAAGTTTGTGAAAATTCGACCTGTTAAGTTTCACAGTATATTTGAGAATGTAATGTTGGACATGTAGCCTTGGACGATCTGATTGTGTATCATTGTTAGGAGTATCAACTTGATCCCCCATGTTAATTACATTGTGCCTGCTCTGTAGACTCTTCACATGTAAATTAATAGGATAGAAAAACGTTAGCAGAGTAGTATGATAGAGATAGGTTACTAGAGAAATAGAACAATGAGTGAATGAGTACATAACTAGCGAAGTATTATTGATTTATGACGACACTCAAATTTGCGGATGTGAAACTTAAAATTTAACTGTTCTCGAAATATTATCATTCTCATTTTTCTGTCATTAAAAATTTCACAGGATTGATAATTAAAATATCCTTACATAGGAGAAATAATATAAAATTCAATAATTTTTATTATATTATAGAAAGGAAGTTATTGTCATATACATCATTAAAACCTTATTAATACGCTATTGTTTCAATTGTTTGTACATTACATTGTTTTAAATGTAAGTTCAAAAGCATCATATTTTTATTTCAATATTCTCTCAAAATTTAAAATATTTTCTCATTATCACGGACAAATTGAGATCTCGATATTCGTATTTCTCCGATAATTTCTTATGTCTTGATTACATATGAGGTGATAATGTATTCATACAACTAACTTTATAACGTAGGCAAAAAATAATTCTAAAGATTAAGATAAGATACTTCATAAAAATTGTTTACAAACTTTCTTTGTAAAAATTGCGATTTAAAGAATGCTAACCACTTATTTTGTGTTTCACCTACTATAGTCCAGTATAATATGTAGAGTATCGAAACATCATGAAATAATTTTGTGAGTTATTTTTTAATATTAAAATATTTAAAATATTTTTGAATATTTTAAATATTTATTAATTATATTATTTAAGTTTTTAATATTTTTTAATTATTAATATTTTTAATTATTGATATTTTAAAAATATTTTTAAATTTTTTTATATTAAAATTTATAAATGTTATTTTTTTTTCAAATATAACGTTACGAGCTGATTAAGGCGTTATTTTTAACGAAGTGCGAAATCTCATTCCATTGATTTGGTGTCACTGTTTCTTTCGTTTGAAGCGCTTTTCGCCATTCAATTCGACGAAAGATAAATAAAAGAAAGTCGTGGAGCGCATCGGCGCGAGTCGCGTGGGTGGAGCTGGCAGCGTAGCGCCGTGCGACGGCATGGCCGGCGTGCGTGCGTGCTGGGGGGGGGGCAAATTCATTAGCCCCACCCGGCAGACGCATATGGAGCTTCTGGCCCGCCGGATTCCGCTTGCAGTCTTCAGGTCGTACTCGGAAGTTTACCTGTTGTGAACTCGAGATCAGGGCGTTGAGCGAGATTCACAAGCAGACATTTGTTATTACCCATTTGAATATGTCATTCAGTACTGTGAGGTATTGCTGGGTGGAAAATCATGAATACGGGGAAAATATATGTTAAGTATTTTGAGTTAATTTATACTCAGAAAATTTCAGGCCAGAAATAAAGGGAGAGAAAAAGATATAGAAAGAGAAAGAAACAGGAAAAGAAATAAAGGTAGAAGAAAAAAAGTAACATTTTGTAACAATCTAGACTTTTAGCATAGAAGAACTCCAAAGTGTTTCCTTGTTTCTCGCTAGTTTCAGAACCTTCCCAGGAGCAGTTTGCTACATTTCTTCTATTATTCGTGACCACAACGTACTTCACCTACCTTAGCTACCTCGGGGTGGCTTAAGTTCACTTTCTCCGGATTAAGTGTGAAGTAGCCTTCGAAGCTGCGTCAAACGATAGCCCGCGTGAACCTTGACCGTTTTATTTGCAAATTAGCTACATTCGGACATTAGAAATATGTATACAAGTCAATAATAACTGTGAAGCTTCTATAGTACTACTTCTATAGTAAGATATGTAATTAAACTCTGATTTTGACTAAAAAAATATATCACGTCACACATAAATTGAAACAACTGGATAATGGGATATTTAAAAAAATATTTTAAAACAATATAGAATTAGTCAACATAGTTGAAAAAATGGTTACATAGAGAACATCGAACAATACAGTAATAGATATACTGTGACTATAATTACGTTACGACGATAATTTTCGTAGTACATTGCCTTGTATCGACTTAAGGCCACAAAATAGAGGAACGAAAAGCCATGCTTACACCCAAGTTTGCTGGCTAAATTCCGACCGAAGTCGTGGATATTTAAGGCCGAAAACATCCGTCGTACGCCTTCCCTCGGAGGGGACGTAAAGCCAGCTGTTCAATGTTGTAGATTTACTGCATGTGGAAGATCCTCACACCTAAAAGAGGCGTCTGGGCTACATTCTAATCGCTCGTTAGAATGCGGCGCGCGCCCGCGAGGGGACCTTCCCGTGCGTCGCGCCGAGCGCAGCACCGACGGAGGGCGAGGGCGAAGGTGAAGGCGAAAGTGAAGGCCGAGGACGAGGGGAGGGCGATGACGGAGGGCGGAGGCGGGGGTGAAGGCGAAGGCGGAGTGCAAGGCAAGGGCGTAGGGCGAGGCGAGGGCGAAGGCGGAGGGCGAGGACGACGGGGTGAGAGCGGGGGCGAAGGTGAGGGCGAAGGCGAGGGTTAGGGAGGGGGCGAAGGCGAGGGTGAGGGAGGGAGCGGGGGCGAGGGTGGAGGACGGGGGCGAGGGGGCGGGTGAGGGGCGAGGGGCGAGGGGGCGGGGGTGGAGGGCAAGGGCGAGGGCCACGAAGGGGAGCGGAGGTGGAAGGGCAAGCGACGCTCGACCGCCTGCTCCAGTTGCACTGTGCGGTCCGGTCCGGTCCGGGAGAGGGGGCTCAGGACGTCAAATGTTGACACAGCAGTGCCCCTGACCCGGAGGTCCTAGATTACACTCCCCACGGTGCCAGGATGTTATACAATAGTTAGACAGCTAGGTCGAATTCAGTCGCTATCTAGAGGAGAATTCTAGCGGTTGGTTGCTCTGATTGGTAGTATTCCGTGGTTTTCCGATCAGCTCCAGGTGAACACCGAAACAGTACCCCAAGAAACGGGCCATGGTTCACGCGCGATCTTTCCTTCCTCTTCCTTGTCCTTACTTTCACACACTTATACTAAAATGCACTACACGACCGCACATGCCGGGAGACCGGTCAGGAGTTTAGAGCCTGTCCCGGCTGGGATGGTGCCCCGCAGAAGGAAGCCACCTAGTTGAGGAAAACCTTGGAAGCCTAGAACGGCGCCGGATTTCATCTTCGAGCGAGGGGAAGACCACCGCCACCTTCCGAGCAAAAGCATGCAGTACACTTACGGGACTAATGACCTTACGCGTTGACGCGCTCGGAATCACTAATCACTCAAAAATACACCGGCCGGCGCTGCAGGTGCGTTCACTAACACCGCTGCAGGTGCGTTCTGGAATTTACTCACTGGCTACAGTCAGGCGGAGATTAGAATAATAAATTAAATTATTTTTATTTTTATGCATACGTTCGGGCTTGTTATTGCCTTCGGTACGGAGGCTCCATATACACTCCATATTTTACATAGATCAAGAGGATCGTGGTTACGTGGGACATATGAAAACAGTTGAACGACGCTAAATTTTCTTCCATGATGGGAATTATGAGAAGGAATTATGAATGGGAATTGTGGAAGGGAAATATGAAAATACTAACCGAGTCAAGCTAACATCTATATAATTAGTAAATAAGTAAATCTGAATCATTAAATTTAGGTGAAAAAGAAAATATTGTATGTATCAGGTGTGTTACCTGGTTCTAATGATCTAGGGTGACAAAAACATTTTGCCCGGGATCATTACAACCCTCATTACGCCCTTGGTGCATAAAAAAGTATTGCTATGATTTCTTTAACTGTACCTGTAAGTATCACCTTTTTCATAAAATCAAAATATTTCGTTTCTATTGTGGAACGAACACACTCAGTGGTTAAACAGCGCCATCTCTGTCGAAAAACTTAGTGCGAGATTTTCGCTGTCGTTTGATTCCACGGCGCTGCTTTCACTGATGTGCTCGGGGCACGTGACGGTGAGGCGACGCTACTGCCATCACTAGGCAACCTGCACATCACTGGGCCCAACGGACCCGGCAACTCTTCTTTGGTACGTCGGAGTTGTGCTACCAACACACTCATTTCTGCTACTTCTCCTCACTGACACTCAACTACCTCAGCCACTTTGCCATCGTTTTTCGCAGCAAGTCTTTACCACCATCTGTGAAATTCTGTCCTTCTCTCGTCTCTACAGTCGCCTCACATCATCACTACAGGAAAAAATGCATGCTGAATAACAAGCGATATAATCATTCTTCTCGCCATATCTTTAACCAAACCACCCATATGACCGTCACTTCGTTGTTATCCATCTCTGGTGTAATCGTCGCTAGTCCCCAACAAACAACCGTGACAACAATACAAACTCAACTTAATGATTAACTTTCATAATGGTTAGCATTGTTTCCTTCAGAAATGTCATCAGTGTTGCATCTATTAGTACTAATGCCGCCGCAATTGTCAATATCTCGATAATTGTCGTATATCGTGACTCCCACCTAATCAACTTCAACTACTTCCTCCATCACGGATACTACTAGCACATCAGCTAGCATTTTCCAATATTTTAGTCGTTAAGAATCCCTTCCATCCCATAAATCCTACTAACATCCACTACCATAAATTACCCCTACGAAAATTATCATTATCGCTGCAGTTGCCACTGCAACAAATCTTACTCTCACCACTCCACCGCGTGTGCGAATCTTTCTCTCCAACGACTCGCTTCGTCGTCGGCAATTGTCCTCACCTCCTCCTGTCCTCATCTTGATCTCGCCGCCTCCCCATTTTCGCCTCGACTGCGTCCCTCCCACCTCCACCACCAACGGAAATAAAGGATCAAAGCAGACGAACAAAACATACAACTCTACTGACTTTTTTATGCCCATGCAATTTCACTAGTAATTCCAACCCTGGAGCCAACTATGTCCGGCGCATCTAACGCCTTGAGCTTGAAGCTACATATTCGACATCGTCGTACCATCCAAGTATGCGAATGTGAGTCCCGACGTCATGTACGTTAACACTCCCACGTAGCAACTGCATCGTCATAGCAAACGCAACTGCCTGCGTCATCACCAGGACCCACCCCTCGTACTCCATCGTATATCACGATGGAGTCTCTCCCAGCCACTCCATTCCCCTCCCCTCCCCGTCCCGTTCTATCCCATCCATGCCTCGCCCCTCCTCACCCCGCCTCTCTCCGTCCACTTCCGTCCTCTGCCTCAGTCCTTCCCCACCACGCCCGCCCGCAATTCCCCCGCTACTCCCCGCCCCGTCCGAATTCGTTGTGCCCGTCCCCCGCCCCGCCCTGTCCCCCGAACACCGCCACCTCTTCCCCGTCATTTCCCATCCCACCCGTCCCGTTCTGCCCTTCCTTTGCCTCGCCCGTCACCCGACACGCCCGCCCTGGTCCTCCCCATCCCATTCCGTTCTGCGTGTCTCCTGCTTCGACCATTCCTCCCACGAATGCCCCGCCCATTCCCCCGACACTTCCCCACCCAGTGCCATCCCGTTTCGTTCTGTCCGTCCCCTGGCTCGTCCCTCGCCCAACAGGCGCGCCCCGCCGTGCTCCCCGCAACCCCCGCCCCACCCCGTCGCATTCCGCGCATCCCCCTCGTCCCAACTCGCCCTTCCCCCTGCCTCCCCCCTCGCCCGTCACGGGCAGTTCCTCCCTCGGCTCGCGACGTATCGAGCGCCGGCGCTGTTTTCCTAAGATTTGCCGGCGCAGCCTCCCCGCCCCGCCCCGCCCATCCATCTATCTATCGGCTTATGCGTTGGTATGCGCGGGGCGGAGGAGGCGCGGTCGTTACGGGGTGATGGATGACTGCAGCCGCGCAGATACCTCGCTCCAAGGTTTTTGTGGCAGAACAGCGCTAAAAAAACGCGGGCGCGCGCGCCGCCCCAACCGCCCCGCCCCGCGCCGCGCCCGGGAGAAGACGAGCGGAGCGAGCAAACGATTTTTAGGAGCGAGAAGTAATGGCGGAACGAGGGGGCGGCGCGGCAGGGCGGGCGGGCGGGCGAGGCGCAGCGCTCCTGGGGAGAAAAAACTTAAAGTCTGCTCCTGCTCCTCCTTCGCTTCCTCGGCTCCTCCGCTGTTCCGCTGCGTCTCATCCCGTTCCGGCGGGCGGGCGGGCGGGCGGGCGGGCCCGCGCTCGCTCGCTCGCGCACCGCTCGTCTTTTTTTATTTATTTTCGCTGCTGCGCGCGCTCCTCCGCTGCGCTTTTGGGTCGACTCGACGCCGCCGCCGGGGAGGGGAGGCAGGCGACTGCAATCAGGTGCGGGCGGGGCGGACACCGGGACAAGTGGCTGACGGGGACGCTGATGTTGCGATGACGATGACAGGCTGCTGATGTCAACAATGATGTCGTGACGGGGACAAGATGGCTGACGGTGACGGGACCAATGATGTTGACGGTGACAAGGTGAATGTCGCTGTCGAGTTGTTGATTACGATGACAAGCTGGCCGATGGTGACGGTAACTGAGTTATCGTGACAGTGACAGGATGGCTGATGGGACTAATGATGTTGACAATGGTGACAAGATGGATGATAATAACGGGACAATGATTTTGGCTATGAGGAGAGGAAGCTGGCAGTAGAGAGAGTGGAAAAGTGTTACTGTGATGGTGAAATGTGGCTATCTGTGAGTTGGACATTCATATTGATCGTAGCAGTCATAATGTGACTGACGGTTACAGGATATATTATGTTGAAGGTGATGGTGGTAAAGTGACTGACAATGATGCGTATAATGCTGAGGTTTGATGCCGTGGCATGATGGCTCACGGTGACTATGGCGATGACAAGTTCAATGATAGGTGACGGCGATAGAGACAAGATCAGAGGGTGAAGGGAACAGTTGACACTGTCGAGGAATACGTGGTTGAAGGTCTCGGTGCAGTAGATACCCTCTCCAGACGCTGATGCTACATTCTACATTGCATTACCATCTCTCCCCGGCGAAATCTTGTAGGTGACCCGCGGCGCAGGGCCGGCCAATTCATTTCCCTTTACAGGACTACCACGTGTCAATATCTGCTCCTTCCTCGTGGAGTCTGAAAGGCACAGAACTGGTGCGTAGTCTTCTTGTAAAAGATATTTGTACTTTTCATCACCATTCTAAAGACCAGGGCGGCCTAGGGCGTCGCTGTCTGGTCAACCGCTTCTTTAATCAGCCCGACGGGAGGGGGCGATCGGGCGCGATCGGCTTTAATCTAGTGAAAGGCGAGTGGCATGTAGGTCTATGCAGTGGGAAATCACTGGCAGTATGACTTCTGTTTGAGCAGCCCTGATACACACAGTAGTTTGACATCACGTGAATTACGTGCACTCGTAGGAAGGTAAAATTGGTCAACTATGTCCAAATACGAGCAGTATGATTTTACAGGAATGAACATTTTTTCCCGGTGTGAACTAGTGGATAGTTCACAACTTTTCGTTGAATTCATTCTAAACATCATTGATGTAGATTGTGTACCGTGTGTGCGTCGTTTCTCTTGTAATACTTAACTTACCACAAAATTTCATCTCTGTAAATCTGGCTTCCGATCTCTATGGTATCCTACCAAGCGAAATCGTAGCGGTCAAGATTGGTTCGTGTCGTCAAAATCTCCCTTCTCCTTTTCATTTTATTGAGACTAAGGCTACTTGGCAGAACAACCTCTGAGAACTTCTCCTGACGAATCTCAGCTATAATTCTGGATTTGATTGCAGTTATCTCAGAACATCGTTGTGAAGATCAAGATACTGCCACTACTATTAAGAAGCAAACATTTATATTCGCAGACTGCCAGACACCGAATTGCATGTTTTTCTCACAATAAAATAAAAGGGAGGTACAATTAAAAACATCATTCAGTGGTAAGTGCGCCATTGCATGTTCTACAACATTAATCACTACCGCACTGGTGACTTTGTTTAATGTGCTGCGTGCAATCACAAAATATATTTAGATGTAAAATGTAATTTAAACGTTCATTAAAATGCTTTTAAAGGACGACGCGGAAGTGAATTGTTGACAAAAGTACACAAAAAACCGGCGAATATCAGGAAAGGAATTATCATAAACATATTCGGTATTAACCCATTTCTACCTCATACATTGCATTTTAGGTTCGAAAGAGTACATTTGACCATTGTTTTTTATTTCTCTCATTTTATGAAATGAATCATATGCCTACAAACACAAACATGTCCACATTTTATCACAATATTTTTTTTCGAGGAATGTAGAATTAAACATCTGCTTCTGAACCGCCGCTAGTTGCATAGCAAGTTGGCGTTCACGGCCACAGAAAGATATCACTTCTAAGTGGCATGTTCTTGTGAATCTTATTTTGTTGTAAGTTAATAATGAAGTACCGAAATACTAAATCGTTTGTTACTTACAAGCTGTGTATGTTCGAATGGGATAACATGTTTGATTTCGTTCGTCCATGCCCGGTCATTGCACCCGGAGTGATGTGAAACCCAAGAACAATCTCTCATCAGCTCCAGGCGCCGCTTTCGATCAGCACAACCAGCATATGCGCGGGGCGGGGCGCGCTCACCTGCCGGCGTGGCGGGGCGGGGAGGGGAGGGGAGGGGAAGGGCGGGGCGGAGCACAAACGGAGCTAAATGAAGTGCGTTCAGACACGCGGTAGCGGCGCCCCGGGCGGTAGCCTTCCCGCCCCGCCCGCTCCGCTCCCCCTCGCCCCGCCCCGCTCCACCCCGCCACGCAACTCCGCGCCATCCATCCAATTTCACGTTCACTGCTCGCGCGGAGAGCGGATTGAAAGAGAGCACCATGAAATTGCGAGCCGCCCGGACGCCTTACCCTCCCTCGCCCCCGCCACGCCCCTGCCACCCACGCCACGCCACGCCACGCCCCGCCACGCCATGCCCCTCTCCACCCAGCCACGCACCTCTCCACCCAGCCACGCCCTTCCCGCCACACCACGCCACGCCCCGCTCCACCCCGCCCCGCCCTTTCCCGACACACCACGCCTCGCCCCGCTTCGCCAGCCCCGCCATGCCCCCACTCCGCCCAGTCACGCCCATCCCCGCCACACCTCGCCACGCCCCGTTACGCCAGCCCCGCCCCGCCACACCATATCACGCCAGGCTCCGCCAGTCCCACCACGCCCCTCTCCCCCGTCACGCCCTTCCCCACTATGCTATCCCCGCCCCACCCTGCTGCGCCACACCACGCCACACCACACCCCCTCACCTTCTCCGCGCCTCCGGCAAGTCTCTAGTTTTGCGTGGTTTCTCCCTTCAATGACAAGCGAATGCCCGAGCTACAACCCAACAAAGAGGCCATGGACCGCGCGCGATTGTTCCTTTCTCATCCTTGACCTCTCCTTTTCCCTTACAAGGACTTAACTCTCCTCTTACATGCAAGTTAGGAGGCAAATCATTGCCCCGGCTGAAGCGATGCCCCGCTGGCGAAAATACCTGGAGAGGGAAAACCGCGCAAGCCCACGTGCAGATCGGCGCCGATTCTCATTTCAGCAGGGGAGGAACACCGCCTCCTCCCGGGATAACAGTAAACGCTTAGTCTTTACCCCCTCCGGATACAGCCTCTCAATATTTTGTTCACGAAATGAATTAATTCATAAAGATGTAAAAATAATGATGAATGATAAAGGCATTTAATTATTTAAGAGTAATTAAAAATAAAAATAATGCAAACTTTAAAATTATTGATAAAGAAGTTTTAAAAAACTTAGAATTAAAAAAAACAAAAGTACAGACGAAGTTATTTTCAATTAGATTTACACATTGTATTTATACTTTTTAAATTAAAATTGCAAAGTTGTTAGATTTATCTCGATAACTTCTGTTTAATATTTCGCTCTTATTAGAGTCCTCCATAGTTTGTTCATCATTTGCTTAAGGTACCACGACGTATTTAATAAACCTATTTGCTTAGTATTTAGCATCGTTGCTTTCGGTTCCTGCGTCGTTTTGATCTCGCACATTGTTCTTTGAAGGCCCAACCGTTCGCTCGGCCACTTGGTCCGTCTGCGTTCCAGGCACCTGGAGCCCGGAAGCGCCGCCCGGACTGCCTTTGAACTGCGCCCGACGCCCTCCCCCCCTCCCAGCTGGACCGCCCCCCCCCCGCCCACGGGCGCGTCCGTTCATGAGCAGAGGCGGAGTGGTGGAATCCGAGTTCTCCCCGGACGAAGGTTGGATGGTTGGTTGATGATTCCGGGCTCGTCAACAGCTTAGGTCATTAGTCCCGTACGTGTAGTGCATGTTTTCCCCTCGAACGTTGGCGGTGATCTTCCCCCGCTGGATGGCGAGATCCGGCGCCGACCTACTGTCGGCTAGTGGGGTTTCCCCCTAACCAGGACTCTCCCACCAGCGGGGCACCGCCCCAGCCGGAACAAGCTCTAAGCTCCTGACCGGTGTCCCGGAATATGTGGTAGTGTAGTGCATGTTAGTGTAACTGTGTGTGTGTGTGTGTGTGTGCGTGTAAGGGGGAGAGGATAGGACCAGGAAGAGGAAGGAAAGAGCGCGCGCGGTCCGTGACCCGTTTGTTAGGGTACTGCTCCGGCATTCGCCTGATGCTGATCGCAGAAACCACGGAAAACTCCCGATCAGAGCAGCCGGCCACTAGAATTCTCCTCCAGACAGCAACTGAATTCAACCTAGCTGAAAAGCTAGTGTCGAAAATCCTGCCGCCGTGATGACTCGATCCTAGGACCTCCCGGTAAGAGGCGCTGTAGTGATATCAGTTGCACTGAGCTACCGCTCCCAGACTTGATGAAGGCGAACACAAGTCACACTCGCGCAGTCTTTATTGTTTCGCTGTTTTATATTTGGTCGCGTCAACTGCTATGGTTACTCCGACACCGATAGTGTGTTGCATTAAGTGCAAAAATGGGTGAGGGTGGTAAGGTCAAAGGAGAGGTCTAGTTTCAGGAAGGGAAGATCGTGCGCGGTTCTTGGCCCATTTGTTAATTTATTGCTCCAGTATTCATCTGGTATTAAACGGAGAAACCACGGAAACTACCAATTAGCCCAGCAAGCCATTTCTCCTCTAGACTGAGGCTGAAATCGACTTAGCTAAAAAGCTATTCTCCAAAACATGCCATCTTCGGAATTTGAACCTTCAGGTACAGTGCGGCGAACATACGCAACATCGTTAAGTTCGGCGAACATATGCAAATCAATGTACGCCCTAGAACATCAATCTTCCTTCCTTGTAACTACACAATCGAAACCTATATTACTAGATGAAAATAGGATTGCTCAGGGCCCTTGAAATTTGCAGTTGAAAATTTGAAAATCGTGGCATACGACTATCTCACTAACCGGATCAATTTCAACCCCTTTTTATTGTGTCAAGGATAGTGCCCTCAGGACACGCTCACTTTCAGGTGGTGTAATGGTCAGCCCTTTCGCCGTTCACAACTGTTCCGAGTCCAAATCTGTCGATCTCTTTGGAATTTGTTGAGAGTAGCTAGTTCCGGATTTTCCCGTTGCCCCCTCAATCATCATTTATGTCGTATCTTCATAATATGAGCAATTTCTTCCAGAAAGTCTTGAAAATTCCTTTGGTATCATATCACACTCAATGTTGGGCTCCAATACTCTGAAGACCCACTGGCCACCAATGAAATATCTATGAGATTAATATTTGAAACGTACGTTTTTATACACATGCAAAAATATTAAGTAAAACGACGAATTTACTTTTGACGTCTATGTATGGTGACAAAATA
Organism: Teleogryllus occipitalis; assembly: GCA_011170035.1. Lineage (NCBI taxonomy): Eukaryota > Metazoa > Arthropoda > Insecta > Orthoptera > Gryllidae > Teleogryllus > Teleogryllus occipitalis. Next base: position 962,129 of record BLKR01000052.1, on the reverse strand, counting down.
ATGTAAATGCATTGTTCTCCCAAACCAAGAGCGTCAAATATGTACAACGCATACAACCACATCTTTATATTCGAAAAAAAATTATTGGGATGGGGTGTCGATATGATGTAATTAAAATCTATTAATCTACTGTGTTTCTCTGATAGTTACATCGTTAAATAGCATGCAATCGGTTATTCATCGTGAATTGAAATATTACCCAGAAAAGTTCAAATTTTTAGCTAATTTATAATATGACAATTTGTAAAATACAGAGAGGAATAATTTGCTCTTCAATTACGAAAATAAACATTAAAAATACGTTTTAACTATTTAAGAGTTTTCTCCTGTATGCCGTTCCAATCTCTTCTATACGTAATAGGCTAAGGAAATATGACTGTTTTGTGCCATTTATATACAATCGACCCCTAACCCCGTAGGTGTGATACAGCTGAAGAGTAAATTATTCCCAGCTCTGCATCAAGCAGATTTAAGACAAAACAAAGATTCACAGAATTTTTCTTAGCAGTTGAGCAGGCGCTTAAGCAACCCGGAACACTATTTAACCCAACTGTGTGCAACTTTGAAACGAGAGGTTTGAGCCCTTTAAGTCGGTTTTCGTGGTTCTCCAGGGACATGACTTATTTTTCTTCTGTCGTTGAACCACCACTCCATATTTCTGGTTATATCAGGGGTTTGAAGTTGTGTGCCAGTTCAAAGCTATTTGCACCAAAAAAAAAAAAAAAAAAAAAAAATTACAAAGTGCAGAGTATTCACACAAGTCAACTAATATTTGAGGGGTCTCTTACAAACGGGGTCTCATAAAAATAAGAAAGAAAGATACAAACAATTTCCCAAAATTCCGTATTTTGAGATATCTCACCAACTTATTCCCTACAACTGGCGCTATCTGCAGGACATTTCCTTTCAACACGTGCCAAATATATTGAAAGAAGTAAGACGGGGGAAAAAGCATCAATTTATCACTACGCACGTCTAAGGTATACATTTTTTTGTTTCTCCTGAAACATTTCGAATTTGAACGAGTTTGGTTTTTGTAAAAAACCTTCATTTTCATTTCTAATGCTTAAAAAAATAGTTTGTTACATTTAGAAAGAAATTTCAAATTTGGACTAGTTTGGTTCTTGTAAAAAAAGTTCATTTTCATTTCTAGTATTTAAAAAAATATTTTTTGTTGCATTACGAAAGAAATTTCAAATTTGGACTAGTTAGGCTCTGGTAAAAAAAACCTTCATTTTCATTTCTAATATTTAAAAAAATAGTTTGTCCCATGTCGAAAGCGAGCTGTTGTCCGCCGAGATGACGGTTCAGGGCAGTGTGCGGGGGTGGAGGTGGAGGGGGCGGGGGCGGGGGCGTTCGTTGACGCGTTCGCTCGAGTAACCCGCGTGGCGCGCGGCGTCTGTTTCTGAATGGAACTCAGCGACGAGTAATTAAGTGGCGGCCCCCGCCGCTGCTCGGGGAGGGGGGGGGGCAACTCCATCGATTGTTTCTGTTCGCGCGACGCCGCATCGCCGCTCTGGTGTGTTCATCTGCATATCTAAAGGGACGAGCGAGCGGGGACCGCAAGACTGCCTGAGGTGGTGGCGATATTGTTTGAGTATACATGTCAAATCCGTGTTTGTAGAGAATTAGAGAATTGGGTTAGCAAGATAAGACACCTCACTCCCCCACTCAAATATCGCCGTGGTAATTATCTTCCGTGTAAGTTATCGTTCATCGCGGAAATTCACGTATTGCATTTCTTTTATCACGACGATCGCATTTGGCCAGAGCGTTCTTTCTTTCGTTTTCATTCATTAATTAGCTTATTTTTTAGGAAAAGGATAATGATTTCCTAAACAAAAGCAAACAATCAAGGAAATCACGATGATAACTTTTGTTTCTCTTATTGGCGTGGTTTCCTCACGAGATGGAATACGTGAGCAAGTAACATGTTCCTCTACACGTAACTGAAGTGTCAAGGGAAACAACAGTGTTGATAAGAGATACATTACATGTTTAGCGTAATACTTTAAAATATGGATTTATTTAATTATTATGTAAAAATATTCCTTCGTTACGAGTCGAATAATGGAGAAAAATAGTTTGAATGATTTTCGTCGTGTACTCTAACTAGAGTGTACTTCAGATTCCAATTCTTGACTATTGTTGTGGGATCACAATTGAGTTGGTTGTAATTATGTGTTACATGCATCGTGTCACAAAACTAATTTTAATATTAATTTTAATTTTTTAATGGAAATTGGAAATATAACACTGTAAAGATTTAATGAGTTCGATAAGAATGACGTGGATGGCGAAAGAATAAGGAACCAAAATGCTTATGTTTTCTATTTCTTGACATAACTAGATTAACTAGATTTGTAATAGTCATTCTTTTGGCTGAGCACTGTGAACAGTTCTATTCTAGTAGTACGTAGTTCGTGATATGTGAAATTAAGATAATTTGAAACTAAATCCATGGAATATAAATAATACTTTTTCAACTTAATACTTCAAATAGACCGTTTCAACTTTATTCCAAATTTTTATTGAGTAACAAGCGATGACCAATCAAATAAGTCCCATATTTTAAGTTAGGACACCTATTTCCTTTCAAAATTAAAATATATTCGAAATATTCAGATGAGACGACAAATAAATGTTCCAAACAATTCGAAATGTCTACTGAACGTACAGGTATCAAATGAATAATACTTGTACACACACACATACATGCATGCATTCAGCGTCTCTTCGTTGTTACACCCAAAAGAAAGTTTTCACGTGAGAACGGAAAGTGTAGCAGAACGTTCCTTGGCCGCGCGTGTGCCTGCGTGCGTGCGTGCGTGCGTGCGTGGAGGGTGCGAAGTGCGTAATCGATCGCGGAAGGGCGCGGCCCTTCCTTTGCGTGGGGAGAGCAGGAAGGGCCCGCCCTGCAGACGCCGCGCCGCACCTCAGCCTCGACACGAAGGGCAGCGCGTTCCTTTGCCCGTGCCATCGCTTTGCAGCCAGGTGTCAAGTCCGTTTTATACGGGCATTTTGTCATCGTTTTTCGTTGGCACAGAAAAGTGACGGACGAGACTCGATGAACTTTAACCAAAAAATGACGAATGCTTTATTTTTCGATAAAGAATTCAGAATTCAGGTTTGACTACAGAGCCCATGGCGTCACTTTTTGGAACGTTCTGTTTGCTATGTATGTGGTGCGATTTGTTTCTCTTGTACAGTTTCGAGAGCGTTCTAATTTATTGAATTGTAATGTGAAGATGTTATATAATGAAAAACAAAACATGTACTGTGTTCTAATCTTTTGTCCAGTTCTCAGTCCTCATATAAGTTAACTTCATCTTTTTGTTCTTTGCGTCCAGAGAAAATATTTTCATTGCAATTGCGTGCAGAAAACGAAATGACCATGTTAAATATTCGTTTAGGTTCATCCACTTTCGATACAGAAACAGAAGCCAATAGATACAAACGTCCCTTTTCCATCCATTTTCTGTACAGAAAAATGATTAAAATATGACCATGTAAAACGGGCTTCAGGAAGGCTCCAACAAGCTATATTATGTATGTAAATGTGTTTGTTGGGATTCACCAAACTTTCTATATTTAAAATTAATACACACGAAAACCTCCACAACGCCCGCAAACGCCGTAATTTCTCCTCCAGTGCTCGTGATGTCTGTCGGGGCTGTCGGGTGAGGGAATATCAAATGGCGGCGACCGCTCAGGACGTGAGGGGTCTGTTCCACTCGGCCTACACGCGCGCCGCCACAACGTCCGCTATATCCAATCACAATCTACGCCTCTGGCGGTTTTCCTTTAGAAATACATTTTCAAACAAGTTCTACTCGTCCCAGTTTTGTCCTTTTATTCGAAATAAATGGTATTGATCCCGAGATATGTTTCCACTTACTCTTATCAACCTGATTTATAGTATAAATTCTAAATGTTAGTAATGTATTAAAATTAAAAGAATGAGCGTTTCTCTATCTTCCGTTCTTTACGTACTAGACCAACTACAATACTTGCTTTCGCTTCCATTTGAGATGCTAGTTACAATCAATCGTTATTTTGTCGTCTGGCAAGAGCAAGTATATGAGTGTGAGGTTAGTTAGCGAAGCAAAGACAGCAAGTTTTTTTTTACGTTGAAGATCAATGAGTGTTTTTAGATGCGGAGGTCAGTGGATGTAGAAACTCGCTTAGATGCCAAGCCATCGTCTGACAGTTGCATCGATTAAAAAATAAATGACTGTATTGGATGCATGTGTGTATGGGGTTGTATTTCCTGCCGCAGACCTCTATTAATGATGGTGTAAGTGAGTTAGCACTTAGTGATAGTGCCAAAACTTAATGTGAATGTTAATAAACATTGTATTCAATCTCTTTAAAGGCCTTTTGGCCAAACAAGCAATAAAGAAAAGAAAAGAGACCTCTAAAACACCCAAGTACATGTATATGTTCATATCTTTATAAATATAAAACATTTCAATTACATTTTCAGAAACGTGTTCAACTTCGAGTTAAAAGTGAATATAATTTATATTGTTTCAGAATTTGTAAATTTCTCATTTCGTTAGTCTTGGGGAATAAGAACTACTCACCGTCATTAAAACAATATTTTTTGAGGTTTTCGTTTTCCTTTATAATGTATATTTAATACTTTTTGTTTTCACTTCACGATGTACCATTATAACGATGATGCCATTAGGCATCATTAGGCCGACGGAGACATACCAGATCCGATTGAAGTCAATATTGGAAACGGAGCCGATAGTCGAGGTTTTTAACCAAGTTCATTATTTGTGATATCGTCCAGACGTTCAATATTTTTTAATAATATCACCTTCCTTGAGAGAAAGTCATAAAAAATGGCATAGCTCATCTGTAAATAGGGGTCTTCATGTTCCTACAAAATATTTAAAATGAGGCAAGTTAAATTATTGTTGAAATCTCTGAATTTTCGAAAATTGCTTAAGTTCAATATTTTTTCGGCGTCTTCCTACAACTACAATATTGAAAATATATATTTTATTCTTAGTTAAATCAGTTCTTCAAACATATATCTTGAAATAAGGTCATATACAATTTCTTGAAAATTAGTATTTTTCATGTAATTTTGCGTGCAATACACAATTTATAAACAATTATTTTCCCCAAAATGGCCAAACATCTTTTACCTTAATTTTTCCTTGTATGTCGCAAATGACGGTAAAGATTTGGCCCCATGTTCGACGAACTCTACATTCTGGAAATTTGCAAAAATTAACATAGCAAAAGTACAATATTGAAGATAGAGATTTTTGCCTTAAGTTCAATTTGTTATGTAAATCAAAATTTGTAAGTAAAATTTTCATAGTTGCAAATTCATGTTCCGTCTACTTATTTTCCTAGAATTGTTCAGGAGTTATCTGTTGCGATAAAACAATGTTAACGCCGTGACAAGGGAATTTGAAATTCTCAGAATAATTTCTCATTGTTGGACGGTGTTTCTAGGTGTGTGGAACAGTGTTTTGGTCGAATTTATGTTGATGTGTTAGCTTTATAATAATTAAATGTTGGCGCCTAATGCTATGATTGATAAAACGTTTTATAAATGGTGGCTGAGATGTGTTAATATGGATGGAAATATCGGTATTATAATTTTACCTAACTGTTACTGAAGCCAGAAAGTACGTGTTATTGTAGCACCTCTAGTTTCTTTATTTAAATATGCTTCCCGTTTCTGGAGTTGTGCCCTCTTGACTGAAAGTTAAGTTCTCAAAGAAAAGAAAAATGGGGATAAGGCCATTGTTAGCAAGCACTTTAGGTTCGTTATTTATCGACTTTTTTTTATAGAGAAGAGGACAGTGAAGGGAGAAGTGATGCTTTTCAAACGATTTGAAAAATAAATACCGTTGGGTGTCCAATTATTTCTTCAAATACGTGAAGTGCAAATGGTAGTACTGTGAATGTGATCGATCACAGTTTAATTTCCTGTGAATTAATGATTGATCACACCTATTTTCTTCCCACGTTTTCAAAGTCACGCAAACAATCTTTTTCAGTACTAAATACAAAAGTGCATTTCACTCATCGAATTGATCCGGTATTACCTAATTGTTGTCACGTAAACCGTACGATGGCCAAAAAATACATTAAAAAAAGCTAGAGATGAGAAACTTTAATGGATATAAAAGAAAATGCTTACAAATTGTTATTATGAATAGAATGAATTACACCTAAGTTTTTTAATAAAATTCTTGTCTTTGCACAACACTGTTTTCCCCTTCTTCATTCCTCTTTCTTTCTATAATCAGTGTTAATACGGCTGTTTATCAATTGCACACATAGCCTATATTTGGTATCATATGTTTTTCATATTTTGCATTTTTTTCATATTGGATAAAATATTTTATACTTTGTAGTTGTCTAAAAACTGTTTGTATTGTACAGAAAAACTGACAGTTTCTATTCACACATTCTTCTCTGGGATATTATATATATATATATATATATATATATATATATATATATATATATATATATATATATATATGGCATGTAAATCTTCCAACCAATGAACACAAATTTTCACTTTGTTGCATGCATTCAGAATTTCCTTTCTACACTAGAGCGTGAAAATACTTCATGTTTGATCACACAATTACGCTTGCAAATTATTAAGGTTAATCCTTTAAGGGAACTTTAACTTACTTTAATATATGTATTTAATCCTAAAAAAGATTTTGAATTTATAGAAAATTGAAAAGCCAATTCTGAACAGACATTTATTAAAACCACTCAATACTTTCAATAAACCATACTTCTAATTCATGATGATAATAACATTAAATGACTATACAAAGATTGTTCTATTATGTGTTCCCAGAACTGGGTATACAATATTTGAAACATTTCTATAGGCATTGATGACCAAACTGCTTGCTACAGAAACTTTCTCTCCAGTTGGAAACGAAGTGTCGAAGTTGGTGAGCAGCTCCCCCACGTCCGGCGAGCGCCGCTGCGCCGCGCGCCTTGCAATTGTTCGTCGTGCGAGGGAACATGGCGCCCGCGCCCGCGCCGCCCCCCTGCCGGCCCGCCTGCCGGCCGCTCCCGCCCTCGAGGGGCGCTCCCCCGTGACCACGCCCTCCCTCCGCCCCCCGGGCGGCGCTCGCTTCCGGCGGGGGCGGGGGGGGGGCGAGGGGGCGGGCGCGCCATTGCCGGCGCCATGCCGCCCCACAGTGCCACTGGGCGCGCACCGAGCGGGGCAAAACAGGCTGCTTTGCGCGGGGGCGGGGGTCATCGGAGCGGCCGCTTTCTAGGATTCCAAGTGATGTCGCTGCAGGGCCTCTGATCGGGAGGCCCTAGGGTTAGCAGAGTTTTCGAACTAGCTACTTCCACTACGACTTTCGAAGTAGGTCGAATTCAATGAAGTCGTTTCCGCGGCCCAAGTCATGTGAATGATCTTGGCTGTACGGATGAGGCCGCGTTGAAGGCTGTGTTGCCGACGTTTCGATCATCGAAACGTGATGATCCCTGATGATCGAAATGTCGGCAACACAGCCTTCAACGCGGCGTCACCCCGACAGCCAAGTTCACTTTTAGTTCGAATTCAGCCGCTATCTGCAGAAGAATTCTGCCGGCCGAGTGCTCTGATCGGTAGTTTTCCGTGGTTTCTCCGATCAACACCAGGCAAATGCCGGAGCAGTACCCTAACAAACAAACCACGGATAGCGCATTACCTTTCCTCCCTCTTCCTTGTTCTATCCTCACCCCTCACTTACACACACCCACGCACTACACTACCACGCTTGTCAGGAGACCAGACGAGAGTTTAGAGCTTGTCTCAGCTGGACCGGTGCCCTGCAGGAGGGAGAAATCTACTCGGGAAAAAAACCGCAAACTCGTGTGCAGATCGGCGCTAGATCGCCATGATCATGCACTCTATTTTCGGGACTAATGACCTTAGCATTTGACGCGCTCAGCACAAATCAATGTAATTCTCCGCCACAAAGAGGCTAAATTCAACGTCGTATGTAGTGTCGAAAATCGGCCACCGTCGGATGTCGAACCCTAGTCCCTCCCGCCCAGCGATGTTGCAAATTTACATTACGTCAAGAACAAAAGCAAAGCTGCTTCTGAGCAATCCAAGTGTCACAGACTAAATCTTCTTGATCTAATTTAAGACTAAAGATTTGATGGATTCATTACATGATTTGAAAGATGATGTGCAATGGTGGATTGAAAGTCAGGGGAAACAGGGTGTCACGAGAAAACCTGCCGCGAACCCGTTTCCATATAGATAGACCCGAATTTGAATCCCACTCGCCAGAGGGCCTGGCTTTCTCCCTCGAGGTTCGAAGAATGGAGACACAGCGACTTCTACCGCTGTCGCCGCTGGGAGCCAACAGGGTTGTTACCCTGGAGTCAAAAGGCGGGACACTTTAAACAAGAGGTGTTCTTCCACAAATGAAAGTTTTATTCGGTTAAAGAGAAACTACTAGCAAGCCAATTTAAAAAACATTTCAATAAAAAGATTTACTCTAATAGCATTAATTGTGTATGATTCTGTACAAAGAGGATTTTCGGAAATATGGAAGTTTATGATATAATTAACTTTTAAAAGATCCAGGTATCTTTTGAATAAATATTGCGTGCAATTTTTTCCTCATAATAATGGCTCGCCTTTTGCAAGGGCGGTGCTGCGAATTGTGTATCGGTGAAAGACTTTAAGAACAACCCTTATAGGAATTCTAAGTATTATCGGATGCAGAAGTGTTTTATTTCGAGAGAAGAATTCAGACGTCTCATACAAAATGTTTTGTCCATCGCAATGCAATCCAATTTATGTAGTTCTGGCGAAACCAAGCTTTGGAATTTCATATTGATCTCTTTAAAAAATTGTCCTCTACAGTTCACAAAGGGTGATTTATGATTACGATTTATAAGAAACAATCGTCACAAATCCTCGTAAGAGTGCTACTGCTGGATAGGAAATTACTCTGCATCAGAGAGATCGAACCCGACAGTGCAGGTGGAGACACCCGGGAAACCTTTACTCCAATATTCCTATTGTAGTTTGACTTCCCGTGAAACACTGCTTCCAGGTACCTTTTCCTTCCATAGATACTTTTTTTGAGAAAATGGAAATTGTTATCCTTCCTAGCGGTGAAACATTCCAAAACGTTGCACGGGTCTCATAGACAACATGAGTGCAACGGTTTTCGTTCAGTACTTTGCGCGACTTAACAAAATATCAGTACCAAATATACACAGTTTACTTGTTTGGAGCATTCACTAACAGTTTGTACATCATGCAATGAAGGAAAATTGTCAGATTTGCAAATATACCAAATACAATGATAATATTTTATAAAATTTAATTTTTTAATTTTGTTTATTTATATACAAACCATTCAATACAGTAATCAATTATTTAAAAATATCTCTCATTATTGAAAATAATATCCATCTTTTCTCTGGTACACTCCTTTGATCGAAATTTTAAGGGGGAAATGGAAATAAAAGAAATACAAGCAGAAGGGTCTGTGAGACCAGGTGTGTGCACTGAGGGTACACGAAGAGGCGCGTATGCTGCCGGGTTAAAAATTGAATTTTCCGTATTTTAACGTAGGGAACAGATTCCTGCGTCGTTCATTACAATCGCACATATATGAGAAGCAAAGCGTCCTAGGCCCTTAAAACTAAAGTTTCCTTGTTGAGGAAGGGCACAACATTTGGAGGCAGGTGAGTTTTGTGGAGAGCAGTTCAGAAGAACATGCAGGTGACAGATGGAGGATTGGTCCGGAGTTATGTTTAATAAGCAATATTTAAAAAATGAGGCCGCTTTGAATCCTTTATTACCTTCTTTGGGATTTAGCTCTTGCGGAGATCCCTACTCAGATGATACATCAACTTGAAATGTGTGTGAATTTAAATGGAAAAATAAAAACTGAAATAATATTTCACTATAAAATGAAAGTGATTATTAGATTCTCTAAAAATTTTTATCTCAAGGCTTTGCTTTGCATTGCTCTTGCACAGTTTAAGTGCGGAATGTATGCGTGGTTCTAGCGAGTTATCTATAGCTGATGTACAGACTTGATTGATTGATGATTGATTGAATGATTTAGTGATTTCGGGCCTGTCAACTGCTAATTAGCTAAACTTACTCCCGTAATTGCAGTGGATTGTTTTATGGCGGGAGATGGCGGTGATCTTTCCCCGCTGGATTGCGACATTGTGCACCCACCTGCCGTCAGCTAGCGAGATTCCCCCAATGAAGCAGCTGGCACCGCCCCAGCCGCAACAAGGCCTGAGCTCCCGTCCAGTCTCCCGACATGTGTGGTAGTGTAGTGCATGTGAGTAAGGATGTGTGTGTAAGGGGAGAGGACAAGACAAGGAAGAGAAAGAAAAGATCGCTCGCGGTCCGTGGCCCGTTTGTTAGAGTACTGCTCCGGCATTCGCCTGGTGTTGATCGGAGAAACCACGGAAAACTACCGATTAGAGCAGCCGGCCTCTAGAATTCTCCCCCAGACAGCGACTGAATTCGACCTCGTTGACAAGCTAGTGTCGAAAATCCTGCCCCCGTCAGAAGTGGAACCCTAGGACCTGCCAAATCAGAGGCACTGCAGTGACATCAGTATATGCCCTGAACCACCTACGCCCGTTGTATCACGAGGAACACGGTCATGCGCAGGCGGAGAAAGAAGAGGCAAGTGAGGCGCCCGCCATGGCGCGGCCGGGGCGCGGAATATTTATAATAAAGCCGGGCGGGCGGGCGGGCGGGCGGGCGGGCGCCGCGACGCTGGAGGCGTCGAGCGGGCTTCCGGCGCCGCGACGCCGCCCCGCGCCCCGAGGCGCACGCCCTCGCTGCTTCCGGCGCGGCGCGAAGCGGCACTGAGGCGGAAGCGGAAGCGGGGCGGGCGGAGGGAGGGGAAATGGAGGAGCGGAGGAGTACTCTTTGACGAGGATGAGCGGGACGCCGCCGTGGAGCTCAAGGCGCTGCGGAGGCCAAAGGGACGCAGCGCGCGCAGAACACGCTCAAACCTATCTCGTTATCATAGGTAACTAGATCATAGGTAACCTATCTAGTTATCTAGTTATCATAGGTGAACTTATAAAGCACGAGTGGTACTTAATAGGGCTATTCCACGAGTGAAATTATGTCCAGCAGTTACAAAATGCGCCAAATATTGAAAATAACAGAAAGCTATGTTGAAATCAAAGAGGTTATGTTATAGTACATACGCGGTTTATTGGACATCGACATAACGATCGATGTATACAGTCTCCTAAGATAGATGAGTCACAGCTTGTGGTTAGTCAGTAGGGAGAAGCGGTAAGAAAAATCAGGTAGAAAAGGCGGTAAACGTTTTGAGATACACTGTCCTCATTGGGGGCATTTTCTATGTATAGTAAAACACGATTGGTTTTAATTCCACAAGTGGAATAACATGAAATTCATGTTAGAAGTGCCGCACTTAAGGACAGAAGACTCAATAGATTTCAGACGAAATCCCTCGAAAAGTCATTGTCACATATTTCCAAATATGATTCTTTTAAGAAGTAAGATGCGTAAAGTACTTCAAATGAATCCTACAAAAAATTAGGTTAAAATGCTTTCAGTTAGGATGGGGCAATAAAGAAAGATTCACCGGTTACTTTTCCCCTTTGACTTCGTCTAGCTCTCATAGTGAAATTATACTTTGCTCCAGCTATTTCGTATCCTCACGTCCATTGCGCTATCTCCTATGTCCGCGAGGAGCTAGTAGCTGAGAAAAATGAATAAAGATGGCGGTTCAAGAGAGGAGGATGTTTCCCTTCAGGTGATACAGTTGCATAACAAAAACGTTCCCTCTTCCGACCGCAGGAGAGCCGTGAGATCTGGGCATAAACACACGACTTGATCTTCAAAGAAAGGCTGCCATTTCCTTCTCAGAGAGATTCGTTCACCTATCGTTTCCGGGTCGATTACACGCGCGCGTTCTTTATACCTCGATCAAAGGAAACTTCCACATAGTTTTCATCTCAAATGAAATTCTCCTCAAACCAAAGTAAGTATTGTGTTTGGTCATTGTATTCAGAAGAAGAAAAAATCTGAGGAGGAGGTTGTTGAGGTATCCCTAGGGGTGTTTGCGCTGAAATTTTTACGATATAGGAGGGAGCAGTATTGGCTAAAGTCTCTGTCCAAGGACATGTCCGGAACACTCCAAGGAAGGTTCCGGGAGGGGAGGAGGCAGCGGGGGAGGCGGGGCAGGACGGGACGGGGAGGGGCGGGTGGGGGTGAGATGGGTGGGCGGGCGGACGGAAGGTGTGGGGTGGGGCGGGACGGGGCGGGTGAGGTGGGGTGGGACGAGACGGGACGGGGGTGGGGTGGGGCGGAACGGGAGGGGTGTGGCGGGACGGGGCGGGTGAGGCGGGGCCGGACGGGGAAGGGTGGGGCGAAACGGCACGGAGAGAGGTGGGGCGGGACGGGGTGGCGTGGGGCGGGGCGTGACGGGAAGGGGTGGGGCGGGACGGGGAGGGGGCGGGGAGAAGGCGAGGGAGGTCCCCCGAGGTGCAGGAAGTGCCAAAGTGCCTCGTGGCCCTGCGTTAATGGCGCGTGCCCCAAGGAGCCACTGGCTGGTCAACGTGGCGCAAGTCCTCTTGTAATGGCGCTTGTAACGTCTTTCCGTCGTGCTCCACAGCCTGTGCTTGCTGAAACAACCAAGTTTCTCGAGCAGAAGGGCGCGTTGCATTTTCGACTTCATGGCCTTTTGTTTTGAACTTGTGGACTGAAAAAAATATGCGATTCAGTCAAATACATAAATCTAAAATTATACGATGTACTGTACTTATGAATTTCTATTTATTCTTTATTACAGCAAAGAATGAGTGACTAAATATATTTTATTGAGTATTACTCTAGTAGCTATGATACTTGCAACCAACTATTACACATTTCCTCCGCTACAATCATTTCTACTTTTGTAACCAGCCTGCTGTATAATCTCTTTAATATTTATATTAATACATACTATAATATTCATATATCTCAGAATGTATATTGTAATAAACATAATTGTGTGTGTTACGAGTTTTATCGAAGATGTTCTATTATTAAAACAGTTAGATTCATTGGTATTACAAAATTATGCTTTGTGACGTACTAGGGTGAAAAACACAGACGACTGTTCTGATTGATATTTACAATATATTTACAGAATATTTACAATTTATGAACAAAGATTATAATACAAAAATCTAACCCCTTGGCAACCTTTCAGTTCTCTTAGCCGCGAAACCGCGCGACCGTCCCTAGGCCTTCGCCCAGAACCACTGCTTCGGAAGCAGCAAAAAGGAACGCGAGGTGCGAAGCTGTCGGACATAGAGTCCCGTAACTACACCAGTTACATGGCTTGTCGCCAAACCGATCTTCGACCCGAAGATCACGTGCAATGATAGCACTGGAGATACCTCTCGTCTTTCGACACCCAGCGTATCCCGCGAGGCTCCTGTCGGCGCGGCCTTAAATATCCGACGGCTCGCCCCCACCCTACAAGCAGCGGGCGTCATACGGCTCGCTGGCCAGCCTTTCCAGAGCTGCAACCGACATATCTTAAACTCGCCTCCGCGCGCGTCCTTTCCAAGGAAATTCCAGCCGGGATTCCTAAGGGCTTTTCCAACCGGCGCGGCGTGGCGCCGCCGCCCTCCACCCCATCCAAATCCGGCTTAGCGCGGGTTTCCCCGAAGCGGCCTGGCGCGGCGGCGCCGGACCCCGCGACGCTACAGCTTTTTCCGCTACTAGGAACATATTCAGTTTTAAACTGTTTCTTATAACTTTGTTACTGTTGCGTGTATTATGACGCTCTTTGACCTAGAACTAGAAGTATTTTTCAGAGTTGGAAAGTGAATAGCAAGACTCAAGCTGCTCAAGCACAACTGATCCATTTGAAGTCTGAGACAGTGATTATTTGTATTTAGCGTTTCCGAGCGCATGAGCTACCGATAGTCCCAAAAGTATAGTGCGTACCCACGAGGTAAGTGTTCCTTCTTCGCAGGAATGTGAGATCCGACGTCGACATAAGTCTGTGATGGCTTGTAAGGGGAGGGTGTTCTTCTTCAGGTGTCTCATTCAGTGGGCGCTGTATTGAATATTGATACAAATCGTCTGGAAGAGCGGATGGATACGTATGTGTATGAAAGAAGTTAAGTATCTAGTGTGAAGGTATTGGCAATAAATATAGAATTTGAAAGAGCAAGCGTCGTTTACTTTCGAAACACTTTCATTAAAGTATACCTTACTATACCTTAATCAAAAGATAATGGATTCTCCATTTCAGAATGAAAACTTGGTTACGTTAATCGACTTCATATATTAATAACTACTTGGCGGCCCGGGTGGCATACATGACAACGTTTACGTCGCCATTCTTCCTCAGGGCGAAATCGGAAGCCTCAGCATTTCGGCCTGAGGAAGGTCGCAGAATGGCGGCCGATACGTTGGTCCCTTTGCCTAATACGCGGCGTCCTCCGGACAGCCAAGTAGTTACTGAATCCGGCCGCAGAAGCGTCCGCTCTGACTTCATATCTCTCTTGGAGAAAAACCTTCGGTTACTCGTTCCTGAAGGGTCTCGGGTTCGAATACCTCCCGGGGCATGGATGTTGGTGTGAGTCTGTATACCGTTACCCCTAATGTTACTTACAATGCTTTATTACAACACTATATTGCTTTCCTAGATGAAAAGCAACATTGAACAAAGCGAAAAAAAAAAAGCCTTAACGAGTGGAGTTATATAGTTAACCGAGATTATAATGAAAGCTTAATGATAATCTTGATTATTTAAACACGATTGGCTAGATATTTGAGCAGCTTTTTTCAAATAACATAATTCAAGCAGCGACCACGTGCGCCTTTTCGCTAGCGCCAGTCACCTGCGGCAGCCCTTGGCCCTTTGCAGGCGCAGCGACGCGGTCGCCCTCTTGACCCCGCTCCGGGAAGGGATCGCGCCCTCAGCCCCAGCCCTGCCCTGCTCCCCCCCCCGCCTCACCTCTACTCCGCCACGCCGCCCAGCCTCACCCCGCCCTCCCCGTCCCGTACCACCCCGCCCCGCACCACACCTCCCCGCACCACCCCGCACTGCTCCGCTCCGCTCCGCCACGCCCCGCCCTTCCCCACCCAGCCCCTCCCCCCCGTCCCGCACCGCAACGGCCCCCTTGCGATCGCCAATATTTACTTTCGCCACTCGAAATCTCGATTTTCCTCGAGGCGACCCGCTTTTGTTGCAGCGCTTCAATCACCTCCTCACCCCGCGTCCTCGCCTTCCACGTCGCTTGCTCACCTCCGTGCGAGCCTACCCCAACCACCTCCCATGCAACTTGCCATCGCACACTGCCACGATCTTAGGAGGAAGAGACGTTTCAAGCGAAACTAGTGGAGCTACACAGCACATACTTTCTCCCATCATTTTCAACTTCGCAAAAATTCTCTTTCATACTTTCAAAAATTCAGAGAGCTCAATGAAAGTGTGACTTGTGCCATTCTTTTAAGCTTCCCATGTTGTATCAAAGGAAAAAATGAAGAAAAAGATTATTGCGGCTTTTGCGAAAAAGTTTGTTTATAATCTGTTTGTTTATAAGTTGCTTTTTGTAATGTGTTTTAAATTCAAACAGAACCGGCGCGAAAAATAATATTTTTTCGAAAAAATTGTACCCGATTTTTTGAGATCTGATTTTTTAGAATAGATTTTATTCAACACAAACATTTCTATCTTCGCATTTGTAGTATTGCAATGTTACCTTTTTGAAATTTTAGATTACACAGTCTTCTCCAGAGATGAGACTAATCCTGTTTTTTTTTACCGTTGTTTAACGCATAACAGGAGAAAATTTTAAGGAAAAATTGGTGGTGTTTTTAGGAAATAGATGTTTAAAATTCATTAAATTTCACGCTCAATTATGGGTAATCTATTTAAATTTTCGAAATCTTTTACGACCTTATTTCAAGACGTCGTTCAATAAAATATTTTATGACGAAAAAATCTATCTTGGATATTGTGCTTGTAGGAAAACACCAAAAATGTTAATTTTTCAATTTTCGAAAAACTAGCTCTTTCATCGAAAATAAGACCTGCCCCATTCTTTTAAGTATCCATTATGTTATCCGCTAACAAACTTCAATCAAATCGTTGGAGCCATATTTTAGAAACTTTTAAAAATCTAATTAAATCTTCGTGTAAAGCACTCCAAAAACTTTAAATATCCATTGCCATCTTACAGGGTCTCGAGTTCCTTTAAAGGTACTATCGTAATGTAAAGTTACATGTAATAAATACCCATCTCCATCAGGTTTATCGTCCAGTTTCCCTGATCCTTTGAATAAATGGTGAGATGGCCCCTTGTTTTGCTTCTGTAAAATGTAACTTCATTATCTGTACACTTCTTCTAGAATTCAGTGGAAAATATAGTTATTCAAATTATCGTTTACCATGTTGTCGCAGCAGGAAGTATTATTCCTTGACGAAGGACATGATTAGGGAAAAGAGCTCATTTACCCTTGGAAATAGATTTTATTACATTGGTGCGAATATTTTTGTTAACAATCCTTGCAAAAAACGCTCATTTTCTTTCTGTATTCAAAATTCAAGTAGTATATGGCTTAAGGTAGGGATCACATCATTTATGAAAACGTGCACAGAATTCATTTCTTCCCATTGCATGTCACACGCAGTTTTTAACTGTTCTTGGCGTAAAATAAATAAATTCGTATTATAAAATCATTCTTCTGTTTCTAACCGTTACCCCCTGTTACGTTGAAATCGTTGTGTAAAGGAAGAAGGCCATTACGTAATCTTGAATGTAACTCGCATGCAGATGGCGTCGTTGTCGCATGACACTTCCGAAGCCAAACTTAGCATCGTGCGCGTTGTTCACTGGGGCGTAGCTGATTGTCGATCCGACCGGAGTGTCCGCGTGTCCCTCCCTACTTTTCCTTCTCAAGTGTTCGACTTCGCCGTCGTGTTTTCGTAGAGTCTCGTGCGTCGCCAAATCTATTGATCTCCTACCCCAACGCATTTGCTGCTGCCCCTTGCTCACTCTTCCCCGCCCTCTCCCGCCCCCCTCATTTCCACCCCTCCCCCTCTCCCTCTCTGCGCGTCGCGCTTCTTCTCCCCTTTGCACTCCATTCCTCTGGCCTCCAAACACATGATTCTTCATCACCTCTTCCCCTTCCCGGCGCGAGGTAGGATTCAGCCACTGTGCGCGGAACAACTCAGGCTACTCTGATGAGTAATTTCTCAGGTGCGAATGCCGGAACAGCTCCCTAACAAACGGGCCACAGAGATAGCGCGCGATCTTTTCTACCTCATTCATTTCCCTTCCTCTTCTCTTAAACATAAATATAGTTACATCTAGAAGCATTACTCTGCACACTTGTCGGGAGACCGGTTGAAAACTTAGAGCTTATCCTGACTGGGGCGGTGCCCGGCTGATGAGAGATACCTGGTTGGGGAAAACCGCCGTCCGTCAGTCGGCGCCGGATTTCACCATCCCCCTGGGGAAGAACATCGTCACTTCACGTGTATAAAACTTGCACTACACTAACGGCAGTAGTGACCATAGCAGTTGATGCGCCCGGAAAGGCAAAATAATTAATCAATCAACTTCTTCTCCTTTTGACCATTTTAGATCCACTTCTTCATCGTGCCGTTCATACGTTTGTTTGTTTGTTTCCCTCACTGAAGTCCCTGGCCGCTTCTTCCACCTTGAGCGTCTCCCAACCGCGCCTCGCCGCCCGGGCCCTTGTCGACGCCGCCGCGGCGCGGGGCAGCAGTGTTTTATTACGCTGTAGCAGGGTGCGAAGGGCGCCTGCCTTCCCAGGAACGTCTCCCCCTCCCCCTCCCGCGCTGGCTGCAAAGGGCCGGCGGAGCTGCAGCCCTGGGCCCTTCCAAGGGCTCGGCTCTGTCGCGGGTCGGGGCGGGTCGCGCACCTGTATGGAAATGCGCCGACGCTGGCGCTCCCGCGGTCCCAACGGCGACTGCCTACATTACGCGTTTCCGGCTCACGAGGCTGTCAGGAGGACGGAAGTAAACTTTACATCCACGTGGAACATATAACTTTCCATTAGTTTAGAAACTTCTTCAGATAATTCTTACGACTACGTTGTCCAAAACCCCCAAATGACACGAATGGGTAAAAACAAATTGAAAGGACCCACCCCTCAGGACGTTATTTATAAGCTGACATCGCATTTTGGAGAACATAGTCACAGGGATTGTCTGTAGATTCTAAAGTAGGAATCAAAATATTATCTTAGAATGTTGCTTAAAATTATTCGTTAATTATTAATGCGCGTAATTTGAGGATTGTTGTAATAAAAACGAACAGTTTTTGCTCTTTCTCAATTTACAACAACCAAACCATTAAAAAAGGATTCTATAACGATTGCAGTAGGATTTTCTGAGCCCCTTAATAAATTGGATACTCGCATAAAATGTCTGTAAGATTTTCATCAGTGAACATGTGCGAAAGGCAGGTGGGTGGCAATAAGTGTTTTAATTTCAATTTTCCAGGGAATTCCCAAGTCATAGGACATGTATTGAAATTTACTCGGAAGTCACGATAATATAGAGATGTTGAACCTTACTTATAGTCACATTTTGTAAGTGGTATTGATTATAGAATATCACCTTTTTCAAGTATTGTAACAAGCCTTGCAATCTACTATGCAAAATGACATTGAAGATTCAGTCCCAACAAAGGTGTCTAAATACATGTATTAACGCTATGAGTATTTTTAGAAACTTTCCCTTCAAATTATGTTCAGTGTTTTTTTTAGATATGAAGAGTGGTAAATGAAACAATACTCTTTATCGACGATAAAAAGGCAAACACACATTTCCATTAAATTTACCGTTAGTTAAAAGTTATAAATTCAATTTTAGGGACCTTAGTAAACAAGCCCGAATTCGCCAATTTTTACTCCAGCATATTTGGGTTTCAAACAGGCATGGGGACGGGAGCCAATTAAGCCAATTCAAGTTTGTCTACGACGTAGCTAGCGATGTCATATTTTTTGTTTATCGGAATATCAATCAGCTTGAATATTTTCTAGATTTTCATTCGAATATGCTTTGGAATATAGCGTTTTTACCTACTTCATTTACTTGTCAAGAAGGACGAAGTTTCGAACACATGGACAACCACCGATGTTTACTAAGAAATATGTTAAGTCGAGGTATTATATGATATTATACGGCCCACCTCGGCATTAAATATATATTATTGATTCGAAGAACGTTATGATACAGATTAGACAATCATCGAATGTGCAGACTTCCCTATATACCTTCATGAACTGTGAGATGCCTTCCTTAACTTTGAGATTTTCTCTGAGAATCCAAATATGCTTCGTTCTTAAATGAAAATGTCTCATGACTACAGATCTGAGTGGAGTTTATTTAGAATGTCAAAAATATTTACAACAAACCAGTTAATTTGAGGTGTTTCAGATAGTAAAAGCAAACTCAACATTCAGTCATTTTTATACCCCATTGTGAAGAACATCAATGACGCACACACCCATATGTATATATGTATGTATTATGTATGTGTAATGGCCATCTTTCTTCTCATAAAAAAATAGTTGGACACATTTGTTGAATTTTGTTGAATTGGCCTTGCGCGGAACGCATTTTGCTCGTACCTTGTATTTGTTCGATTTAAAAAAAATGCTTTTTGCTCGGCATTGCTGCCTTTCAATTTGCTGCGTTTCATACATGAGTACTGATCATACAAGAGTATTTCACTTAAGGTATAATCCAATGGATAAACCAATCCACTTTATTTTAGTGATATTTATTTCAAGCGATACTTGGGTTAAAATTTGATTAAAGGTGTTGTAAGGTTGAAATAATAGTATCTGTGTATTTGAGTTTTAGGGGAGAGGAGGTGCGGCTTGAAAAGATCTTTCAGAGATAGTGAAATTATTCCGCTAGGGTGTTTGTATGGCTGGCCTAGTTAGTGGGTTTTGGAGGCATGTGCGTCGGATAGTGTTCCGTAGAAGTTTTTGGATGTTTTTAATACGTAGTCGTGAAGGAGTTCGATATTTAGCTCTCTGAGTAATTGTGGCTCTCCGTGTAATCAGCCACGAGGCTTCCTAAGACATTTATTTTGGATTCTTTGTAACTTGTTAATATGGGTTCGCTCTTTTGACTCGGAACGCTTCATTTAAGTTTCGTTGAAAACCAACATTATTTTCCAGCTGGCATGTGCACAGTTGAACAAAAACCCGTCCCACCGGTTGTGCAACCGAGCACCGAGGCCAAACTGATTGTGTAATTGGAAGTGCGCGGCCGTGAGGGGTGGTTGCGGCAGGCGGCGCGTGGCGGCGGGGGCGGGGCGGGGGGAGGGGAGGGGCGTACGCGGGGCGCGCGGCAGCTGTCGGGGTCGCGGGGTCAAGGCGGCGCCGCCCCGCTCCTCCCCGCTTCCGCCGGGCAGCGCCGGGGCATCGAACCCGCCCCGCCCCGCCCCCTCCGACCGTTGGACGGGGGCTCGGGGACGTCGCACAAACGCAACTATTTGCACTGGAAAAGTTTACTGTAGAAGTGGCGGTTTAACCGCGAACCAGAAACGATGTAGTCCTGCGAGGAAAAGGAACCCACACACCTTTGAGGTCCTCTTTAAGCTTTCATTACGCCAGTCGATTGTTTTGACAGGTTCTAAAACAGTTGAACGTCGCCGAAGACCGCATCGCTCTACGAAATGCATTCTCTCTCTCTCTCTCTCTCTCTCTCTCTCTCTCTCTCTCTCTCTCTCTCTCTCTCTCTCTCTCTGTCTCTCTCTCTGTCTCTCTCTCTGTCTCTCTCTTTGTCTCTCTCTGTCTCTCTCTGTCTCTCTCTCTGGCTCTCTCTCTCTCTCCCCAGTAGGTCAAACAGGCGCCTGCTATTAATGCCTCAAAGTGTCATTTCATTGCGAGTACTTAGACGTTGGTAATAGTTTTCTCGGCTGATTTATAATGTTCCGGTTTCGTCTCTAAAAAGAATATTTAAGAATTGATACAAATATTGCCGAAAAGCAGACGAGAATATATAGCAAATATGTATGCAAGTGAAGTCATGAAACGGAAATAAAAGGGCAGGCCATAAATATAGGATTTCAAAGAGCCCGCTTTGTTTACTTTTATCGTTCATTTAATTCAGTTGGCAACATATTAAGTTTTAATTAAGGAATTATATAGTACGTGATTTAATTCTTCTATTCAAAGAAGCTTTGATGTACATTTTGCAATCTACTAATATAAATACTTTGATTCCATGCGAATATTCTACTATTGTTGGGGTGACAAAATTAATAGGGAGTGCCACAGCCCCAGAACAAGTTAGCCAACGTTTGTGAAATGAATCCGAATCATTTGCTCCCCGAGCACATCCTCAAATTTAGTTTGACTTGAGCGAGTGTCAACATGACTGGTCATATGACTCAAGAGGCTGTACAGTTCTACCTTTGTGTTCAACAGTATTCCGAAATCTCCCACCCAGTTGTACCCGCTCGTGTCTCGCGCTTACCGTAACAGGGTCTGTATTCACAGGGTTAATAGAACAGAACACAGGGGACTACGACAACCCCACCGTCGTGATGCAAATCACGAATGAAAATCCGTGCGGGTGAAACTGTCTATTACTTCAAGCATGTAAGGCCATTCAGTAGCTTAGAATCCATTCCCTTATTATAAACGTCTTTTTAAAAATTTGTACCATAATTTCGTATTCTTATAAAGAGAATTAAGTTACCAAGATTTCGAGTCTAAAAGAATCCAACAAAAACATTCTATAGCACCCCACAATAGATTTTTTTAATTTACAAATATTCACCATTCATCTGACAAGGAAAAATGATAATTCATCTGATCAGGAAAAAAAATAATTAGCTTTACACCATCCGGATCTTACGAGCGATACATATTATTGCTTACTACCATCTTTTAAATGGTATATTTCGATGTGTATTCATATTATATTCACTCTAAGGTATAGTAATTTTTAAAGCTGTTTTATTACATAACTAAAAATATTTACAATGCGGAAATACCCACATATTCGCTATCCGAGCACCAGCTGTTAATGTCTCAACGCCTGTACAGAGAGCGAAGTTGGAAGCTGCGGATAGTTTTCATGAGTGATTACCATTGTGTTAATATATTTATTGAAAATAATATTGCAAGAATTAACATAAATCGTGATGAAAAGCAAACAAGAATATGTATGCGTAAAAAGTAATGCATCAAATGGATAAAAACGGACCGACCATAAATACCGAATTTCAAAGAACTCCCATTGTTTACTCTTATCCCGCTTTTAATTAAACTCGCAGTGGAAAAAAATGATCCAATAATTATGCACGTAAATAATATTTTTAAATAGTGGTGTTTCAACAGTACGTTTTTTCTCGCACTTAGTAATGTTTACGTAATATTATCATTACGCAATTTTTCTCCATATTAAAACATATCATCACTGGGAAATTCATTCTTAAATCTTAGAACATTCGGTGCGATTAGCATTATTTCCTACATACGAAGAAAAAAAAATTAAAGAAGAAAGTGAATTGTTTTTTGAGGAAAAAATGAAACAAATTTTAAAAATTCTGTAAGTTTCACGTAAAATTACACACAAAATAATATTTTTGAAAATTTGAACATGACATTATTTAAAGATCTGTTTTGATGAACACATTTCATTAAGGAAATAAAATATTTTCATTATTGTAGCTGTAGAAAGATGGCGAAAAATGTGAAATTTTGCAATTTTCAAAATAATCAGGAATTTCAAAGAAATGAAAACCAACTATATTTGTTAACGAGTTCTTCGCGTTACCTGAGGGCTAAGATTAATTCGAAAATTTTGAAAATATTGAGGCTTCATATAAACTACATGACACATGCCGGGAGACCGGTCGGACACTTAGCTTGTCACGGCTGGGGCGGTGCTCCGCTGATGGAAGATACCTGGTTAGGGAAATATCTTACATCTAGCGCTAGATCTTACCATCTAGCGAAGGAGATCACCGCCACATCCGGCGATAAAAATCCCGCACTATACTTACGGGATGAATGACCTTAGCCGTTTACGTGCTCGGAATCGCTTATCAATGTACAGATGTTAAGAGTGTGTGTGTGTGTGTGTGTGTGTGTGTGTGTGTGTGTGCGTGTGCGTGTGCGTGTGTGTGTGCGGCGGGGCGCGGAGTGGGCGTCGGGGCGTCTGGGCGTCGCGTGGGGACGCCGGCTGCTCCCCGAGCGCCGTGCGCATGCGTCGCCGCAGGGGCGCCGCGACGCCCCCCTCTCCCCTCCCCCACCCCTCCCCCTCTCCTTCCACCCCCTTCCCGCGCTGAGAGCGACGCCATTTTCTCCCAACGACGCTCGACGCCACAGTTGACGCCCGTGCACCGCACACTCCAGGAACAAACTTTCTCTTATTGGGAGCGGAGGTCGATTTCGGTTTCATTGAAGGTCGATCTACTGTTTTGTACTGAGGTATACGACGAGGTGGTGTTGGTGACTGTAAATAACATAATAGAAGTAGTATGTTGTTTCTTTTAAAATGCCTTGTGCTAAATTATATTTAAGTCAATGTATGACTTTTAATCATACACGTGTTTTCTTCATTGAAGATTATTTATGTATTAATATACTTTTTTCTCGGAAAAAATAGTTACCGATATCCCTGTGATAAATATGGTTCTTGGAAGATTTATATTTTTTTCCGAATACGGTTTCTAGAGTTTTGGATTTACGGTCTAAATTTTTGGTTGTTATTTTCGAAGTACAAATATTTTAATTGAGGTAGTTATTCCTACATTGAAATTACAATTTTGTTATATTCCAGTCCTTGCTCTTTCAACAATACTAGTATTTTAAAGTTGATGCTCCCCATGTTCCCATAAGTACAATGTCCCATATTTACTTTCTCGTCTTACAATGTACTTTTATATTAAAGAGAAACTTTTGTAATGCGGGGGCGGAAATGGATGTTTTTTCGACGGAATAATTTAGTCAGGTCCTGACAACGAAAAAGTGAATAAATCGTGTTCCAAATTGTAGTAAATTACTTCGTCTAACGCATTGCATACTAGAATCCATGTTTTGTGGGTGCTTGGTACTCAATAATTATTGACGGCAAAATTACTGTCTCTCTCCATCTTTCCCTCTGTCTGTTCGTTCATCAGCCCGTGGTCAACGCTAGCGCGTAAACTGTTTAGAGATTTTCTTCAAAGCTGATATTCACCGATTGATCTGAACGAGCTCACTGCCCTGCCAGTTTCGAGCGGATATTTTGATATTTTGGAGGGTTCTTTACAAGAAGCATCAACACATATCCAGACCATTCTCAAAAATGGCTCCAAATGTTTTGATCAAATTGTTTCCTTACATAGCGCAAAGAAAACTTGAAACACAAACAAGTCTCATTTTTCTTGATATCTCTGAATTTTCGAAAATTGGTAAAGTTCAAATTTTTTTCGTCATCTACCTGCAACTACAATACAGACTATAGATATTTTCCTAATAAAATCTTATGTTCAAAGACATCTAGAAATACGGTTATACATAATTTTTCGAATACATATTTTTCGCGTAATTTAATGTGAAATATACAAATTATACTCTATTATTTCTCAAAAATGACTACAAATGTTTTCTTTACATTTTTACCTCGTATGCAGCAAAGAAAATTAATATTTGGTACTGGTCCTCTTGTCGAAGAACTAGCGGTATTTTCGAAAAGTACAAAACATTAACATTGTAAGAGTACATTATTCATGATAATGATTTTTGTGTTAAATTAAATTTTCTCTAAGAAAGTATAGCTTTATATAAGGTTATGTACATTTTTTTGAAAAAGAAACGAGGCTTTTAGTGTATCTTGAAGTTACTACAATTTAAAAAAAGAGTAGAAAATGTGTTGTTGTAGCTGTACTAGTTGGAATACTTCCGATTTTTTTTAACATTTCTGATGGCTGTTTAGAATATATTCTATAATGCAATTTTTCTCCTTAAAAATTAATTCTTATTTATCCTTTACTACTGTATTGTTTATTTAATTTAATGTGGGTTTGACATTAGTAATTTATCTTTAGTAATTTTTCATTTCAATGGGTTTCCTGTTTAATCTTAACGTCTACCTTAATTTTCTTATATTATCAATCCTCCACAAAAAGTTCGAGGAAAAATTACTTTTTACGTATGATGTAGAAACATTGCAAAAGCATGATAACTTTCTTCAAGAATTCGAATGTCAAAATTAAGCGTACACTGGACAAAACTATATTAAAATGCAATGAATTGTTTTGAACATGGGTTCCATTGCGATTTCATGTGTTTTGGCGAAATGGGAATGCATAGCAAAATGTTTTTGGAATCTTTTGATTAAAAAAGGTGATTGAGAAAGAACGAAAGGTAAAATGAAGTAAACGCATTTTGGATGATAACCGAATACCACGTTAATATTTAGTGCAGTGCGTAAGCAATGATTTAGCATTTGCTTTTTTAGTTGTTTTGCCTGTTGTCGTTTCCATTCAATATCACTGTCCGTTTATAGTCACAAAACGACGCATTTTAGTTAATAGTAGACTAGTATGCACACATTATTTTCCTACTGTTAACACCTGTGCTACATTTTTTACGTCACTAGATCAAAATAGCATTAATTTTTCAATTTCATGTCACATTCTAATTACTTTTCCTTTCATTATTCACGCAAAATAAACAAACCTGAATCATAATAAAAATAATCAATATATTAATTTCAAATGCTTAGATTTCATCTCTGCTTTGTTCTACGGTTTATTATCTCCCAGGGTGGTGAATTATATTTTTGCATTTGTATTTTTCATTTTAACCTTGCTTCCGTCGTCATATCTCCCGTCAACTTCACCGTCACTTTCATCTCAGTTTCGGTTTCATGTCCATCGATATCTCCACTCAAATGGTTTTTCATATTCAACGGCAATTCCAAGCATTTCTTATTTTCTTGTTCATCTATCATTTTTTTTCTTCCCCCTCTTTTTTCCTTTTTCCCTTTCTTAACCTTCTTCTTATTTTCCTCTGCTCTATTTCTTCTACTCCTTTTCCAACGCTTCTTTCTCCAACTCTTCCTTCTTTATCTTCCTCCTGCTCCATCCAGCCCAGCTTCCTTTGATCGCCCCCCGCCCCCTCCAAAGCATCCGTTGACTGGCTTGCCCCGCCCCGCCCCTTCCAGATCGGCCTGCTTTTAAGCCCTTAACTACCCCACTCGAAGTGGGTTTGTGTGCTAAAATGTCGCGCGTAATTATGCTCTTAAAGCGGAGGGCGAGCTCTCATTTCGGCGGCAGTCAGTGTGCCGCCGCTGGCGCGGGACTTCTGCCGGTAATTATTCATGAGGATCCCCCCGCCCTCGTCCTCTCCCGGCTGCCGCCCCGCCCTCGCCGACCACGCCGTCTCCGCCCTGTCCTCACCATCCCCGCTGTCCTCTACGTCCTCGCGGCCGCATCGTTCACACCCATATCATCATGCCATCCTCACTGCCACACCCACTTCGCCGTCCTCGCCACCGAGCAGTCTTCGCGTCCTCGATGCCGTTCTCCTCCATGGGCCTGCCCTGGCTGTCCTCCCTATTCTCGCCGCCCTCGCTGTCCTCCCTCACGCACTGTCCACTTTGTCTTCGCTGCCGCACCGTCCTCGCTGTTCCTCCTGACCTCCCCGTCCTCGCTGCCTTCGCTGTCGTCGTCTTCACCTACCTCACCGTTGTCGCCATCCTCGCCGCATCCTCGTGTCCGTAACGCAACCTGTCTCGGCTGATTCTCTGTCCTCATTTCATTTTAAAAAAAATACATAAAAGTAATTTTTTTTATTTCCCTCTTGTCGTTAATATTTACATCATCGGCCACCTGTGCATTCTTGATTTTGAGAACTAGAACTTCAAATGATGTCTGATAAAGTTAGCGTATGTAGATAACAGCAGATAACACCGCGCCCTCAAGAAGACCTCGACAAGATGTTGAAACATCAGCATCATTGCCCTCGAGGCGGCGTCACTCGGACAGGGAAGAGCTTTTATAATTCTATGGAACGTTTCTATCTGGAATTATATCTCTAGAATTCGTGGAGACCGATAGTGTAGAATGGAAGAGAGAGGCACTTCATTATGAGTTATTATTCGCAAAACAATACGAGTATTATTCGCCTGCCAAAAACGTTCATAAATATGGAACGTTGGGAAATGTATGCGTTGCTTTAATTTGCAATATTTTCCCATGTACTGGGGAAGAGACGACAAACAATTCAAAACGTTTTCCAAGTGAATGTGCATCGGATTTCAAGTACGAGTAATTTAATTGGAGAATTTATATCAGGGTAAACGAAAGACATTTCTGGAATACCGCCAAAATTACATCAGTGTGTGTATTGGCAATGAATATGTAAATACTGTATAAATTGTATTACTGACGTGATGAAATAAAGTTGGTTTTATTTTCCATGTTTTTCCATCCGTCTATTCCTTTCTAATTAGAATTTTAATCACTCATTCCAAAAGTCCTACCGCTTGTACTGCACTCGACTGGAATTACCTTCATGTGTCAATTAAAAGAATTATTAGTAATTGTGTTCATTTTATTTATTCAATAGAATCATTTTACATTGAGATTGCCTTTAAGCACCTTAAAGTTGTAATAGTTAGCCAATTCAAACATTAGTTCAGTTATAAAAATGCTACAAACACCGACTAAATTAGAAAGCACGATGCAAACAAAAAAAACCCTGCAAAAAATGAATATGAATTTTTCTTCGCTTTTAAAGAAGGTCCATCGTTAGAAACAGGTTACAAAATTACTGAGAGCCTATTATTCACTAAACGTTCACGCACATACGAACTGAATGAATTAAATATTATGTAGAGTATTAGGAGATTTTCTTGGAATTAAAAATTAAAAATGTTGGTTTATTGTTCTTACCAATGTCTCACCACTATCTCGGTTTCATCAATACAGGCTGAAATTTTAATTTTAACTTTTCTTTTTATCTTTTATTTAAGTATTGTAGAATAATAGGCATAAATTCACAAATATGTACTTTTACAAACTTGTTAAATGCTACACAATGGATTAGTATTCAATCATACTAATCATAGTGGGAGACTGACCTTCTAAATCAAGTTCGTGGGTTCAAATTCCAATGTTTTGGTGATGGTGAATTCTGCGAGTGCAGGAAATCTGCGTAATGCCACGTCAGGCATATGTCATGGAAAAGAATGACAAAATTAATCTCTGGGATCGCTACTTTAACTAATAAGTTGAATTATTAATACAGGTAGCAACAAGCGTTTTTGGCAAGATTTGACAAAGTATTCGCTGGAGTTAATGAAAACTAATAAACCAGCAGAAAAAATACTCCGAAACAAAACCAGTCAAAATAGTTTTCTGTAAATTAGTCGGCGTATTGCACAAAACATATAAAATACTCTCGTACAACTCTTCAATAAATAAAATTGTTTACCAAACACCGTTTCCACCTGCAATAACGTTGTATAGTATCAGTATAACTCAGTTTACAAATCAATAATATCCGAGAATTAGTTGTTACATAACGCAGCACGTGAACTGCAAATATTTAATGACGGGTGGCTAGTTGCTTTGAGCCTTGCTATCGTATCTATTCCTTCGAGCCTTAGTATGCTATCAGCTGTGTCGTAAGAACCGAATATAAGAATTCAAAAGACTCGTGTTGCATGAGAATAGAAACAACACTATCAAATATTTGAATTTTTCAGTGAAAATCGAAACTGTTTCATTGAGTTTGGATGTTTACCGAGTTCCTGGGTATCTAACAAAGCCAAAGTCCCCTCCCATATGGCCAGAGTTGAGAAACACCTTCAGGGTTGCAAAATGGTTTGAAGACCCCTTTCTCTCAATGTCGCAAAACAATTACCCAAATTCTCAGGTTATACAGCGGGAAGTGCCGACCTGGATAGCCGAGTTCGCTAAGGCTGATGGGTCATAGCTGCCTCGGCTCGGAGGTGTCGCGGGTTCGAATCCCACCATCGGGCATGGATATTTGTGTGTGTTCGTGTTGTCCTTACGTGTTCTTCTTACAGTTCCCCTACAGTTAAAACAATCAAGTGGTCACTATAAGACTAGTTGTTAAAAGTGACCTTAAAGAAGGGGGAAATTGAGAGATTACACATGTTTACGGAAATAAAATGTTTTATTTCATACAGCAACGAGGTCTCTTTCCAAATGTTAAAGGGGCTATGACTCGTTGATTCCCGCTGCGCACATCTGTACAGAAAATGGACGAGTTTTGACAATGCGCCAGATTTCGGGTACAAGACCACAACAGCAACAATATAATTATTGAAACAGGACACGAGTAATTCACATCACAATCTCTGGTGATGGAAATTGGTGCAACTTTACCATGGCAAAAAAAATTATGGTCACTCGATATTGAATTCTTGAAAAAAAAATGCAATAATCACCGAGGCTTTATTTTATTGGGAAATGCAAACTTTTTACAAAGTGTTAGTAACAATTGTGAAAAACAGATTCTTAGATCACGGGGTATTCGGCTTTATAGTGAAGTGTGAGGTTAGTATAAACCAAGAAAAACAAAACGTAAAGATTGATTAAATAATTGGATCATCGTTTTAAGTCCAGTCAATGGTTTCTGTTGAAGATGTTACTGTCCGTTCAGTATGTGAACATTCCTCTAATGAAAACTGAAAATACTCAATTTTGAAAAGAGCAGTGGCACGATAGTTGAAGACTACAAAAACAGTGAGCCTTTTGTATGTAACTATTTCAAGTCAAGATTCAGTGTGTATTCTTGGGCATCCTATCAGCGTACATTTTCTTTCACGTACGTCAAAGGTTTGCAATTGTCATTATATTTTTATATTTGCATATGTAAACGATGAGGTATAAAATATTGTAGCGCCATTTGTTTTACTTTTAAATAAAGAACATTCTGTTACATTTTGATGTCTGTGTCTTTCTTACACATCTTTTTACATACATAAAAAACAGTATGTGCTTACCAATGCCCCCTTTCCCAAATGTGCAAATCATAAGTTGAATGAACAAGTACGTACGTCAGAGATGTGAATTTTATTTTACTGAAACAATCAAATGTAAATTCAGTTTTCGTAAACAAAAGTTCATTTTCATATTGAAGTCTTACGTTATCTGAGATGTTTACATTTTATTGAAGTTGATAAATGGAGGTATTATTTATTTATTATTACCCAGTAATGAAATTACAAGTTTATATAAGAGGTGTGATGATGACAAGGATACTGTTGTGAAGGAGAAAAACGCTAATCCCAAGGTATCTTCTTGCAATGAAGTTTTGCTGATGACGAGGGGTGACTTGGACAGAACTAACAAGCAACTAGACAATGACCAGAAAACTCGCGCGTTGGCTGCCAGGGTGAAGCTTCTAGTTCAGAAAGATAGTGATTCGATGAGAAAAGGATAAAATGTTTGGTGCTGCGCTTTGGTTTTCAGAGTTATTTCTGTATTTATAATGACATTACATTTGGGCCGTATAGAGTTTATACAAGTTTGTTATCTACAAACAGACGTTCTATGCATTTGGACATATGACAATTACACAATAGTTTTCACTTTTATTTCAGTTCAGAAATTGAACGTATTCATTTAATAATAAATTATTTTCATGAAAATTATGAACTAGAAAAACATCGAACAAGTAAATATCGATTTACCTTCACACTTATTTCAATTTTTTCGTAGTATAAGACAGTGATTGACCGAAATCTTGATTTGTTCATTTAAAGAATTATAGAAATAGGGATGTTGGAGGAAGAATCGGCCGCCGCCCTCCGTGCGTGGGCGGCCGGGCGGAGGGCGGGCGGCGTCGCCCTCTCCAGCAACGCAGCTGAGCTGGAGGGTAGCCGGCGCGGGGCGTGCATGCAGAGTGGTCACGTGCGGCTCGCGTTGGCGGGAGGGGACGGAGGGAACAATCGAGGACAGAGAGAGCGCGCGCAGAAGGAAAGAGGCGGTGAGGACGGGGAGTGCGGGTGAGGTAGAAGAGTACGGATGTGGACAGAAAGAAAGAGCGCTTATGAGGACAGAAAGAGTGCAGACAGGACAGCCGGCGAGGACGGAAAGAGCCCGTGAGGACGGAAAGAGCCCGTGAGGACGGAAAGAGCTCGTGAGGATGGAAAGAGCCGGTGAGGACGGAAAGAGCGGGTGAGAACCGAAAGATCAGGTGAGGATGGAGAAAACAGGGGAGGACAGAGAGAGTAGGTGAGGATGGATAGCGCGGGCCAGTATGGAGAGAACGATCGAGGTCGGAGAGAGCGGGTGCAGATGGAAGGACGCGGTGAGGACGGAGAGTGCGGGTTCGGACAAGTAGTGCAGGTAAGAACTACGAGAGCCCGTGAGGACGCATAGAGTAGTTGAGAGAGCGAAGCGAGGGCGGAGAGAGAAGCTGAGGATTGTGGGCGGAGAGAGTAGAGAGATCGAGTGAGGACGGAGAGAAAAGGTGAGGGGTGAAAAAGATCCGTGGGCTGAGAGAGGACGTATCGCGATTGCTTCGGCGTTACAACTCTTCCAAAGTCTTTTACTTTCCTCCTTAAAAAGCTTAGTTCGATGGTACCCGTTCGCTTTTCCTAGTGAATACACGGATCATCTCCTCCAGGCACTTTCAAGATCACTCTTTCGTTTTGATATTTGAAATATCTTGAAGAGAAACAGAACAGACGCCCCTTTCAAGTCTGTGCACAGGGTATTACTCTTGTATTGTATAAAGAAAGTTTGTTATTTTGAAATTCAACTGTATCGAATTTTCTTAATTTATCGAAACTCATTTATATGTCTGCCGTGAGCTGTTCCAAACAGGATTAAAAACGGGGTATGGTCTTCTCTAAATATATACTCTAGATATAGAATTTCTCTAGTTATAGAATAATTATATTTTATTTGCATTACACACATTTCCGAACCGCACACATTCATCTGAGTTCCAGGATTTCTATCCACTTGTGCGAGAAAATCTATTTGTGTTACTCATGAACGTAATTTTAAATCAACTAGTGAGAACCCGTCAAAATTTGACGGTGAGATCTGAGATAAATGTAAAATACGGTGCCCAGACTAATGTTCACAATATCTTGCGTTGTTTGGATCTTCAGGGTATAACGAAAATATTTTGTGACGTGGAGTTTCCAACATTTTGAACATGTATGACCCATGACCAGGTGGCAATGCAATATCGACACCAAATGACACAAAAGAAAGAGCACTATTATACTGACGAATATTATTTCTTAAGTTTTTTGATGTGTCATCATCTCCTATAAACAACCATTTAAGCAAAACAGAGTAAATCGTTTGCAGAATTTCTCTCACATGGAAAGTACAAAGCAAAACAAAACTGACATTTAATACACAACGACCCAACAGAGAACGAAATGACCTCACTAACACGACTTCTACGCTGACTTTCTCTTTCCCTGCGTCCACTTAATGTACGTTTGCGTCTTTTGGGGCGCGTGGGCAACGATTCGGAATTCAACATAACCTGTGTACAACTTCACTACTTAAGTACAACCGAGCAAAACCCACTGTCCGAATGTTCTCTACAAAATACAGCACAAAAGCAAATACATGCCAACTATCAACGCCCCAATGCAATTATTACACTGAAACAAAACCTCGACGAATTGTAAGCAAATCTCAACAATTAAAACAAAACATCAAGCAGCGCCACCATGAAGCAGCTTTGGAAGAAAACAATTTACTATTGATAAGCGTACTATTAAAGAACGATTTAATTAATTAATTTACACCGTAAATATTGGTGAATCAACACTAACAGTATCTGATAACACGTCTAGAGATCACATTCTTTCATTTGAAGGAAAAAATACTACAATCGGTTCAGTAGAAGCTCTAAATGAAGCCATGGGAGAATACCTTATTTTTTAAAATATATAGTTTCCCTTTTTTCGTCCCAAATCACCGACCAGTCAACGTCTTCACAGCCAGTGAAAACAGCCAGTTAAAGTGAATTGCCCAGGAAAGGGGTGTGAAGAAAACCTGACCATTGGGAATAATCGGGCGATTCCCCGGAGATTGATTGATTGACTGATTGATTGGTTGTTAATGATTCCGGACGTGCCAACGATTGAGGTCATTAGTCCCGTAAGTGTAGTGCATGTTTATCATCGGGATTGGCGGTGATCATCCCCGCTGGATGGCGAGATCCTGCGCCAACCTACCGTCGACTAGGGTGTTCTCCCCAACAAGATTTCTCCCACCAACGGGTCACCGCCCAAACCGGGACAAGCTTCAAGCGTCCGATGGGTCTGTGTGGTATGTGGCATGTGAGGTAGTGTGGTGTATGTTAGTGTGTGTGTGTGTGTGTGTGTGTGTGTGTGTGTGTGTGTGTGTGTAAGGGATGTGGATAGAATACGGAAGAAGAAAGATCGCGCGCGGTCCATGGTCCGTTTGTCAGGACATTTGCTGGATGTTGATGGAAGAAGCCACGGAGAACTACCGATCAGAGCAGCCGGCCGCAAGAATCCTCCTCCAGACAGCGACTGAATTCGAAAAGCTAGTGTCGAAAATCCTGCCGCCGTCGGGTCTCGCACCTTCGACCTCCCGTTCAGAGACATCAGTTAATACACTGAGCCACCTCTCCCGGTGATTCCTCGGAGAGATAATGCGAGGACTCACAAAAAGCTTGAGGACGGAGATATAGGGCAAAGCCGAGGAGAGAGCAGGCGCGGATGAAGAGAGAGGTTGAGGACGGAGGGAGAGAGAGAGACAGGGAGGCAGGGAGAGGGAGAGACGGAGAGAGAGACAGAGGGCGAGGCTGGAGAGAGGGCGAGACCGCAGAGACGGCGAGGACGGAAAGAGAGAGCGAGGACGAGAACGGAGATGGCCAGGGGATGGAGAGAGCAGGCGCGGCCCAAGAGAGCGGTCGAGACCGAAGGGAGAGGGCGAGGCCGGAGGGAGGGCCAGGCCAGAGAGAGAGGGTGAGGCCAGAGAGAGGGGGAGGCCAGAGAGAGGGGGAGGCCAGAGAGAGAGGGCGAGGCCGGAGGGAGCGCCAGGCCAGAGAGAGGGGGAGGCCAGAGAGAGAGAGGGCGAGGACTGTGGAGAGGGGGAGGCCAGAGAGGACCAGGAGATGAAGAGAGCAGGCGCGGACGAAGAGAGCGATTGAGAACGGAGAGAGAGAAAGAGAGAGAGAGAGAGAGACAGCGAGGCCGGAGAGGGCCAGGGGATGGAGAGAGCAGGCGCGGGCCAAGAGAGCGGTCGAGGACGGAGAGAGAGGGCGAGGCAGGAGAGTTAGGGTGAGGCCGGTGAGAGAGGGCGAGGACGGGGCGAGAAGGCGCGGCCAGAGAGGACCAGGAGATAAAGAGAGCAGGCGCGGACGAAGAGAGCGATCGAGAACGGAGAGAGAGAGAGAGAGAGAGCGAGGCCGGAGAGGGCCAGGAGATGGATAGTGCAGGCGCGAGCGAAGAGAGCGGTCGAGGACGGAAAGTGAGAGCGAGGACGGAGAGGACCTGGGGATGGAGAGAGCAGGCGCGGGCCAAGAGAGCGGTCGAGGACGGAGAGAGAGAGAGATAGCGAGACCGGAGAGGGCCAGAGGATGGATAGAGCAGGCGCGAACGAAGAGAGCGGTCGTGGACGGAAAGTGAGAGCGAGGACGGAAAGAGAGGTTGAGGACGGATAGGGCCAGGGGTTGGAGAGAGCAGGCGCGGGCCAAGAGAGCTGTCGAGGACGGAGAGAGAGGGCGAGGTAGGAGAGTTAGGGTGGGGCCGGTGAGAGTGGACGAGGCCAGAGAGTGAGAGGGCGAGGCCGGGGGGAGAAGGCACGGCCAGAGGGGACCAGGAGATGGAGAGAGCAGGCGCGGACGAAGAGAGCGATCGAGGACGGAGAGAGAGAGAGAGAGAGAGAGAGAGAGAGAGAGAGAGAGAGAGAGAGCGAGGCCGGAGAGAGCCAGAGGATGGATAGAGCAGGCGTGGGCGAAGAGAGCAGGCAAGTAAGAACAGCGAGCAGTTGAGGGTGGTGCGAGCGAATGAAGATAAGCCAAATATTATTAATTTACTATTCATTATTAAAAAAGCATCAAGAAATCAGGCAACATACAAATAAATATGAAAAAACACTTTCTGAAACCTTGTCAACTATTAGAGTTGTTTAAAGAAAGACGAAGACCTGTTATCATTAAATTTAACACAAACTGTAGATTATAGATTTTCTGTTATGGAAAGAATTGTAACAGAAAATATGTAGCCCTAATGAAGATACCTCTTCATATTAGAATGAAAGAACCTAAAAATAATTTTAAGGGGACCCCGAAGGCGAAAAATTAAAAAATATCGATTTTCACTATTTAGTGAATTGTCAATCACAAATATTTCCTCTTTTCAGATACGTATTCATTTTATCTGTAAGTTGTTTCTAAATAGTTTTTAATTAAATTATATGCCGCGCGTCGACCTTGCAAAGTGAAAGTGAATGCCTAATGAAACCTCAATATATAGTCGAAACATCTTTGGAGTCGAAACATTATCATATTTAATAAATATGAAGTCGAAACATTTTTATATTTTTAATTTCCCATTTACATGTGTTTGTTTTTTCTAGGTATACAAAACATTGTTAAATGTATTAGTTTGTTTTTGTTCTGTAAAATGACAAAAGTAACAAAAATAATCACTTTTGAGTTATCCAAAATATACAGCACTACCTGTTCCGCATGCTTGAAGCTCATTCAAACATCATTTAACCGATGAGTTAAGATTGATGTGGCTAAAGTACCTCAGGGACATTTTTGAAAAAGTATTTTCGAAATATTTGATAATAATTAAAGCGACTTCATTTCCACGCACACTACTAGATTGTATGGACATGCTGCTTATTAGAGAATCTTAACTGAGGAGGAGGTCCTTTGAATGCCAGTGCAGGGGCTGAGGGAGAGGCGGTTGGGCGGGGCCGTGGGAGCCGAGCCGCCGCTCATTTGCATAGCGCGCCTCCGCGTCGCCAGCGCGCCCTCCGGACATCTGCGTACCTGGATGCGCGCGCTATGCAGATGAGGGCGCGCAGTGGGGCGGACACCAGCACTCGCGCCGCACAGCCATGCTCGCCCCCCTAACAAACACTTCATTTCACTGCCATTGCTATTATTATTATTATTATTATTATTATTATTATTATTATTATTATTATTATTATTATTATTATTATTATTATTACTACTACTACTACTATTATTACTACTATTACTATTACTACTACTATTACTACTACTATTATTATTACTACTACTATTATTACTATTATTATTACTACTACTATTACTATTACTACTACTATTATTACTATTATTACTACTATTATTATTATTATTATTATTATTATTATTATTATTACTATATTATTATTACTACTACTATTATTATTACTTTTATTACTATTATTAAATCTGGATAGTATTCAACCACTGCCAGGAAACAATTCTAGCGACCGGCTACTTTGATATGTAGTCTTCCGAAGTTTCTCCTATCAGTACCAGGCGACTGACGAAGCAGTACCCTAACAATCGGGTAACATCGTGGCGATCTTTTTTCTTATTCTTGCCCCAGTACCTCCCCCGCCCACCCACCCACAGAGCTATGCAGTAGCTATGCACAGTAAAAAGCGAAGTAAAAAAAACTGTTAGGACCTGGGAGGCCCTGTCTGTGCAACCTAGGGGTGAAGGTGCATATGACAACTTTCCCGCCCTGAACGTTGGTGTCTCTTGTGGGCAGTCGCTTGTGGCGCCGCGTGTGGCGGGTCGGCCCACTGCGCCGGGCAGCGCGCGCGGCGCGATGCACCGACGGCCTCCGCCGCATTCGAACGCGTCCGTCCGCCCCCTCTCCCCCCGCGCCCCCCGTTAAATATTATAATTCATAATCCACCGCGCGCCGCCTTTGTGCCTCGGGCCCCGCGCCGCGCCGCCCCGCCCCGCCCCGCGCCACGCCACACCGCGACGCGACGCGCCGCACCGCACCGAGGCGAAAGCATGCAAACACGACGCGTCGCTCGCCCATTGAGGGAGGGGGCGGGGGGAGGCAGGATGGGACAGGGCGGGCAGGACGGGGGGAAGGTCAGTTCAGTCGGCAGCGGGACCAGAGAGCTCAAAACGAGGCCGGCGCTGATTCATTGGCGGGGCGCGGATAGTGATGCCAAATTTTACCAAAACATCGACGAAATACGATGTTTCGATACAGCGCTTAAGGGTTTTCCATGTCGATGAAAAAACATAGACGAAATAACATCGATGTTTCAATTATAGACTAATAAACATTATATTTTCCTATCCATTTTTAATTACAGTACGTTAATAGGGTATATTTTATTGTTTGGTTACCAGCATGTTAGTAGCATGTAAAAATTGGTATCGCACGTAAAGAATAAAATTATCAATAAAGAACATTGTGTTTTTCTATCGATTTCGAGTTTCACTGTCGATTCAGGCAATGGCGATAACATACATTCATAACACGAGCAGTTCCCAAACTTTCTCAGATTGCACAGGCGAAATGTGCAGCATGATAAAGAGGATGGCGCAAAACAACGATATTGATGTGGATTGCTGCTATTCTACAACGTACTTAAACCCCGTTATTTAAAAAACTATTAAAAATATTAAAAACATCCATTCTTTTTGCAACAAAATATCGATGTGAAGAAAACATCGAAAGCCAAATATTGATGTTAATAATTAGATGCTTCTGGTGGAAACATCGATGTTTTAAAAACATCGGTGTTTTCTTGCTATCCCTAGGCGCGGAAGGGACGAAAGAGGTAGGACGGGGATACAGCGGAAAGGACTGGCCTGATCAGGCGAAACAGAATGAGGCAAGGACAGTTCACGGCACAAGGAAGCAGATGTCAGAATGCGGCGGGACCAGTGACAGTTTCTCAGAAGGATGGTAGGGAAAGCCTCCTTACATTTCTTCGTGGACGCCAAATACAATATTGGCTTTGATTTTTCCGGAGAATTTTGTTTTGAGATATAAGCTACGAGGAAGTTTACTTTGATCGAGTTTTAAAGAACGCTAACTTTTAAGCGACTGGAAAACGATCGACTAAATCGCTCGGAGGAGCAACTGTCACCTTCTCCTCCTCCAAGATCAACAATGTGTTAATCGCCCTCATTTCATAGCCGTACTGCGGTTATAAAACGAAACGTTTTCGTAATGAAGCTAAACAGCTCAAACTCCTCCTCTCTTGAACTGCCATCTATAGGCTTATCTTTATAATAGTTCAACGCCTCATGAGGCGTGAGGGATGCCCAGGACACGTCCGGTCGTCAGCAGAAATTGCAGCTGAAGAAAGGGAGGGGTGCTGCAGGCGGGAATGAGTGGTGCAGGCAATAATGAGCATTCCACACGGGGAATGAAGTGCCGTCAGGATTGTTGGTGCAGGCGTGGATGCGTGGTGTTAGCGGGGATTGGTGCAGAAGGGTATGTGCGTTACCGGCAGGGATGAGTGGTGCAGACGGGAATGGAAAGTGCAGACAGGGAGGGGGTTCAGACGAGAATATGTGGTGCCGACGGGGATGAGTTGTGCACGCAGGGATGAGTGGTGTAGACGGGGATGAGTTGTGCACGCAGGGATGAGTGGTGTAGACGGGGATGAGTGGTGCAGACGGGGATGAGTGGTGCAGACTGGGATGAGTGGTGCAGACGGGGATGAGTGGTGCAAGCGGCGATAAGTGGTGCAGGCGGGGAGGTATGCTGTCGAGGATTGTTGGTGCAGGCAGGGATGGTCAGGGCTGGAGGGGATGAAGGTTCAGACGAGCATAGGTGGTGCAGGAGGGGACGGGTACAGTCGAGGATAGTTGGTGTAAGCGTATAGGAGAGTACAGTTCGTCGGAGGAGGCCGACGCACAGCGAAGCAGGGGAAAGAGAGGGGCGGCAGGAAGAGAAAGAGGGGAAGCGGACAATGAAAGAATGTAGATGCGAGGCGCGTCGTGGCGTTCAACGTTGTGAAGGGGTAGTGTGGTCTGTGACAACGGGGCCCTCCTCTCTCAGAACAAGACCTGCCTTGTATCGTCATTTATTTCAGCGTCGGACATTCCCAAGTCCCAAGCAGGACGCTCTCCTCCGCGCCCCACCCGCTCTGGGACAAGTGAATTCGCTGGTCCTATTCACATCGCGCGCCTTTGATATTTAATTTATTGAATGGTCGGTAGAGAAAAATGACGGTGCACTCAACCGGAGAATAGTTACGCTACAGGCCGTATTTATGGCAATACATAAATGTGACAGTTGAAAGGTGTTTTCAAGTATGCTGATCAGTGCTTTGTCAACGGGTGAGGAAGTATGGAGACCCTCGTTTTTGCCATTGACAATTCACATGACCAAAAACATCTGGAATTTCAACTATTATGAAGCTCAAACCCGATGTGCAGTGACTACTCGATGCACATGTGTATGAAAAGGTATACTATGTTTTCTAGTATGTCGGTTCAAAAGGTAATTCATCCGGCTTGAATTTCATTTTAGCTTTCAAATTCTGACGTTCATGGCTATAAGAGAACTTTAATGTCACGATATCAGTTATGAATATCGTAATACGTTTTTTCAGCGTGAACATTAATCTTATTTTTATCATTTTCACGATACTATTACTCATCTTTAAACTATTTATTCTAGATTTATATGTAGGTCCTATATATACTGCGATTCTAAAAGTACATACATGAGAAGAAAGTTTCCTCGTCCAGACCAGTGTGTAAAATGCATTTTCCAAAAAATTGTGTAGGAAATAATATGTGGTTTTGTTGTAAATAAATAGTTCACTTTCCTTAAATATGTATGGATAAATATTTTCATGCAAATCTTAATTTATTTTTTCCACATTCCTTGCCCAAAATCGATGAAAATTTTTGAAACTAACTTCTTAAAGTGTACGTTCTACTTTCAAATGTACATTACAATAACATTTTCTAACATAAACATTTTTACAAGTGTACTCTGAATGCCTCTAAAAATTTGAGATAATTAGGAGCCAAATACGTTAAAGTTCAACAATAATGAAAAGACATATACAATATTAAGTTACATTTACTTTCTAAGGTTTCGATTCATAATTTTAGAATCTCTTCAGAACTTACATTTATCCCTAAGAAAAATCATTAAAATATGTTTATACTGCTATTGTTGTGAGCTACAGACGTTACAACTGGTGGACGTCAAACTTTAGTGACGAAGAATGACCTCAACCCATTACATAACAATTCATGT
Source organism: Teleogryllus occipitalis (assembly GCA_011170035.1). Classification (NCBI taxonomy): domain Eukaryota; kingdom Metazoa; phylum Arthropoda; class Insecta; order Orthoptera; family Gryllidae; genus Teleogryllus; species Teleogryllus occipitalis. The sequence continues at coordinate 921,888 of BLKR01000052.1, read as the reverse complement.
GTTTTTTAGAGATATAAGTTCAGAGAACGATTCAAAAATTATTGTGAGCTGAAACGTAAACAAATAAATGTAAATAATTGTTATTTCATTATTGTAAAAATTGTCTGAACGATTTTGGTGCTATATTAGAATACCAAAGGACAGAAATTCTTTATCCGTCGTAAACATGTCGCCTTAAGTGAGTGGCTTTCCTCACTGAAAAGGACCAAGCGCTCCGGTTTGATTTCGTGTCACATTCGTGTTCTCCTGTAGCAGGCTCCTAATTCTCCCCAACGGGAGGTGACATCTTCGTTCTGTGGAATTCACTTCCCTCGCGCCAAGCGACGAGAGCTGCACTGTGAGAGGCGTCGTCTTTGTTGGTGGTGACAGGACACGGAGTGCGGGCGGGCGGGCGGGCGGGCGGGCGGCGCTCGCTGACAGCCACACTGAAGCGGCCCCCGCACGCAGCCCCCGCCCCCGCCACGGCCCCCGTCGCCCGCCCACTCTCCAGAATTTCTTCGACCCGCCCGCCGTCCCTCTGCCTCCCCCGCCGCCCTCGCTTTCCGCCACACATCCCCTGGCGGCTGCAGCCTCTCCCACCTCCCCTACCGGCTGACATTCCTCAGGCAACAACCCTTGCTGCTGCACTGGCCCTGACCCTGACCCGGAGGTTCTAAGATTCGAGTCCAGACGGTCACAGGGTTTTGACACCAGTTAGACAGCTAGGTCGGATTCAGTGGCGGTCTGGAGGATAATTCTAGACGAGACGAATGCCAGAGTAGTTCCCTAACAAACGGGTTCCTTATTCATTTTATTTCCCTTCTAAACCCTTACACTCACCCAGTTGGACTAATGTTATGCATTACACTATCATATATGTCGGGAGAGCAATCGTTGCTTAGAGGTTATCCCGACTCAAGCGGTACCACGTTGGTGAAAATATCTCAAGGAGGGGACACGCAAGACAATGTATAGGTTAGCGCCGGATCTAACGATGTTTGGGCAGGACCACCACCGCCCCCGGCTTTAACACGCTCTATACTCACGGGAATTATAACAAAGTAGTTGACGCACCCGAAAATACGAACAGCTACCTCGCACTGTCACTCATATGGATGCCTATGGCTTCACTCTACCTCTGACTACCTCCGACTTTTTCAGCATTGCACAGCTGACTCTCAAGCGACTCTGGTCACCAGTCCTAGGCTTCGAGTCCCGATGTTGGCGATTTTCGACACTGACTATGTATAACAAGATCAAATTCAGACGCTGACTGGAGGAGGATTCTAGCGGCGGGCTACTCTGATTAATAGTCTTTTTTGTGGGTTCCCCGATCAATACCAGACGAATGCCGAAGCAGTACCCTACGAAACGGGCCATGGACCGCGCGTGATCTTTCCTTCCTCTTCCTTGTCCTATCCTTACCCCTTACATACACACACATGCACCACACAACCACACATACCAGGAGACCGGTCGGGAACTTAGACCTTGTCCCGGCTGGGGGGGGGGAGTGTCACGACGGGAGCCCCACACCTGGAAGCAGACTTGTATGCCGGCGCGGGATCTCATCATTCAGTGGGGGAGAAACACCGCTTCCACCGCGATGAAACATTCACTAGAGAAACTGACTAAGGAGTTCAGCAGTGGACGCGCCCGGAAGCCATCCACGTATCCCCCTCTTTCGCAACACGGTTGGGCTCTCGCTACCGCTTCACCAGAGGGCTCCACCATCGAAAGACCTTACAAAGTAGTATCACCTCCTCCTCGTCCTAGTTCTGTTCCGCCCCGCCGCCCCCTCCTCTCCCGTAACTCTTTCAGACAGTTTGAAGCTGCTCGAAGGACTCCTTCCAACCTTCTTACTTCCGCCGTATCAGTGATTTTCATACATTGGCTGGATCTACTCACTGTGAAATTTACTACGTACGTGATAACTGCAGGCGCACAATAAGTTACTCAGTTTTTTGGAGAACGAGTTCATTCAGAACTCAGACGCTGATTTCACAAACAAAGACCGATTTTTACCTGCTGGCTGCATTGCGACATTCAATAATGAAAATCTTCTACTAGAAATAGTATCTTGTGGAAACATATTTCTGTTAACTAAAAACTAGTGGTGCTACAGAATGGCACATTCCCGCAGAGGAGATTTTTCCCATTTTCCCAGAGGAGATTTTTCTTATCTTTTTAATCTGGATTAGCTTTTCGGGATTTCTCCATCCCCTTCCCAGCTGCTACCTATCGGCACCAATTTTTTCCCGGACTCCGAGAATATTACAGAAGAGTAAAACATATTCCAATTGCCGAATTTTCGTTCAAAAATGTATCGAAATTTTTGTTGAAAAAATTCGAGCTTTTATTGAGAAAATAGCTTCTAAGAGTGCGTGAAAATGCTCAGTTTTGATCTCATTTTCTTAGAAAACATTTGAGGTTTCGAGAAACTGCATTAAACAACACTCGGTCCATGGCCGGTAGGTAGGTACTTTAGCATCCGTCAAAAGATTCATAAGAATGGCATAAAATTGCTGATGCGAGCAGTCGGCCACCGCAGTCCCCCACCCCCAAGACAGCACAGAATCTGAATTCTTCCTACCGCTCCAATAGCGAACAATCCTACACTGTCAGGACTCAAACCCTTGAAGATACGCGGCAATGATAAGTTGTAGTACCGACGCATCCGCTCCATTATTTGATTTAGTGATTCCAGGCGAGTCAACTGCCAAGGTCATTAGTCCCGTAAGTGTAGCGTACGTTTTATTTCGGGAGATGGTAATCATCTTTCCCCGCTGAGTGGCACCGCCTCAGGGGGCCTCTAAGCTCCCGACTAGTTTCCCGGAATATGTGGTCGTGTAGTGCATATTAGTGTGTGTGAGGATAGGACGAGAAAGAGGAAGGAAAGATCGCGCGCGGTCCGTGGCCCGTTTGTTAAGGTACTGCTCCGGCGTTCGCCTGGTGTTGATGCGAGAAACCACGAAAAACTCTCGACCAGAGCAGCCCGCCGCTAGAATTCTCCTCCAGACAGCGGCTGAATTCGACCCAGGTAGTGTCGAAAATCCTGCCTCTGTCGGAAGTGTAACGCTAGCACTGCAGTGAGACTAGCTGATACCATGAGACACTTTTGTCGGTCGTCCGCGCGACATTCCGTGGACTTTTGATTGGCTGTCGTTCTTTTCCCCGCCAGCGCCAGGCGTCGCGTCGCGCGCGGCCCCGGAATGCTCCGCCACCTCATCCACTCACACGCCCTCCGGCCCCCTCGCAGCCCGAACCACGCATCGATTTTCCTGTCACCGGCGGAGGCGGAGGGGCGCGGCGTGTTATCGCCACAAGACGCCGGGCGGGCGGGCGGCGGCTGCGGCGGTGTTTCGCTTCCCGACGCCATCTTCCCAACCGCTCTACCCCCTCCCCCTCCCCCGCCCGTGCGCGGCGCTACCGCCGCTGCGGGGACGAGCGCCCGACGCGCGTGGTATCGACCGAACGGTGCACGCGGGCGGGGGCGGGGCCGGGGGCGGGGGCGGGGGGCGCCGGCAGATTCAATCCGCCTGCTAAGAGCCGCGCGCGCCGCCCGCAAAGCGACGAGGAATTGAATCAGCGCTTCGGTCGGTAGTGTCTTCACTTTCTTCGCGAACTTTCCGCCGGCGTAATCTCGTAAAATTACCGATGCGGAATGCGGCGGCGGCGGGAGGGGCGGGGGCGACGGCGAAAGCAGTGGCGGTGGACCGGAGGTTGGGTCGGAAACGGTTAAGTTTGTGGCGGTGGGAGTCTGCAGTCGGAAGGACAGAATTTGCTTCGACGGGAGTATGTGCCTAGCAGATGAAGGACTGATCCCAGGCAATGGAGTGTTTTTGCGGTGTGAAGCACGTTAGCGCCTACTCTATGAAACCACTTTTGTGCTTCTGCGTTTACGTTAACTTCAACGTTACTCTATATTGATAGAATGAAATGCTTTTCCACTAGAATTTGCGAATGTCAAAGTCACTTATGCCACACGCTAAACCATTACGTAATCACGATTAGCGGAATTCCCGACAAAATGAATTTGTTCCCAATTTTGTGGGCAGAATGTGCTGTTAACTCTATAATCCCAAGTTGCAACGTCACGTTGGTGGCTCTAATCTATTTGTATAATTATCTGCTTTAATGATAATTATATTGATTTAATAATATAATAATTATATAATAAAATTATAATTACGGATTATTAGTTGACATCAGCTCTGGTCGAACAATTGCGAATCAAAAAGGATTTAGCTTAGCTGCTCACTCTGCCTTCAGGAACAAAAAGCGTAAAACCTCTTTTTTCACTTCAACCGCTACTGATCACGTGGTTCGTACATGACGTTTTGCTCGACACGTATCGGCACAGGAAGGAGAAGCGTGTTGGTTGCGGAGGAGTGGCCGAGCAGAGAGTGGAGGTGACAGGGTTAATGCGGAAATAGGTGAATGCAAAGTTGGAGGGCATTGCCATCGCGGTATTGGGAGATTTTGAGACAGTGGGCTGGATAGGGTAATGCATGCTTTTGCGGGCGTATACTATTCGAGGTGATGTCGATAGTGATGGAGAGGTAAAGACTACAAGGGAAGGAAGTGGGAGGTAGTAGCGATTTGATGTTTCGGTGAGAAACGAGGAATGAGATGAAATGCAAACGTGTCCTAGAGCACGTGTTCATGGAGTGATATTCAGGTAACCCGTGGGAGGCCTATTTCGAGAGTGCAATTCGGGAATCTCGTGGGATGCCTATTTCGAGAGTGCAATTTGGGTAAGTCGCGGGATGTCTATTTCGAGTAACTCGTGGGAGGCCTATTTCGACGGCTGAGGCGGAGTGGATGAACGCTGGAACGCGGCGGTGGTAATGCAACGCATCAAATATGATTGAAAGGCAGCGACGCGAGCTCTCGGCGAGTAAGGAGAGAGACAGGAACGACTCTTTGGGAAAGGAGTGGAGCAGATCCAGCGAGAGCAGGGGCGGCGAACGGCCGTTGGATCAGGGCTGGGTGGGTTCTTTCATAGCTTTAGTCTGCGGTTGATCTATATTTGTAGCTTCAATGGTGTAAAGGTTAGGGTATCGGGTTGTTATACTCAGGTTTGCGGGTTCAAACCCGATCGACGCTGTGGGTTCTTAAGAGAGAAAAAAGTATTTCGTACGCCTACCTTCGAAGACTATGTAAAACCGGTTGCCCTATATTGTAGATTTACAGCGATTTTTTATTCACGAAGATTGTCAAGCCTAAACGGAGCTTCTAATCTAAATTAATATGATCTGTTTTGTCACCCGTGTGATACCTTTTTTCTCAGCCAGGTGGTGAAAGAAGCGTAGCTAAATTTGCGTGGTCACACAAAAGAGTAGGCCTGTTGACCTGAGTCTTGCGAAGACATTAATTGAACTTAATTGAATATCACTAATTCCTAATACACGTATAGATTGACGAATACCTAAGCAGCCTCTAGCCATGTGAGAGGTGTTATGATTTCTCAGGATATCCAAGAACTGGAGAAAAATACCAAACAATGAAATAAGTTTCGATTTTGACTGAAAAAGGAAATGTTTAATTTAAGTTAATCCACAATTTCTCTTACCTCTTGCTATGGCTACATTCTCATACTCGGTGGGTCACAGCTGTCATCATTACGTCGAGGAAAAAAGAAGCTTCAGTATTCACGTGTGCCGGTTTCAGAACTGACCAGTTTTTCTACTGAAAAACCTCATTTTTTGAACTTGATTTGAAAGCAAATTTTTGTTACTGTGATTCACTAGTGATTACTCGAAGAGCATGGTTATGCACAGCGCATCATTTAAGAATTTTAAGGGTATAAAGAAAATGATACAATAGTTTGGAAGTTGGGTAGTGCAAGGGGTAGTGTGACCTAGATTACCTTCGCCGCAACGAGGCTTTAAAGGGAAGGGGAGAAAGATGTGGCATGAGGAGGAAAATGGAGTGGCAGGTGTGTGAATTTCAGAGTGTTTCCGACAGAATGTTTAGAAAAGGCGTCTGATGACAGTGATGGCTGCTAGAAATCCGTGAACACGCGTGACATGAGTTTTGCTAATGAGGTCGGGTAGCCGGGCTCGGTGTCATGGATGACGGACACGTGAAACCGTACTTCTACGCGCAAGAGAGCAATAGTGAAACTAGCGAGATACAGATAGGAGTGGATTACGATAAAAAATTAAAATAGTTTTTTTTTATTTATTACTACCGACGAGCTCTCTTTTACTGCATTGTACAAGTATCGTCTTTTTCGCAGGATAAAAATATTTTTTATTCGTTGATTGATTTTTTCGTGTTTCCGGGCGCGTCAACGGCTTTGGTCATTATTCCCGTAAGTGTAGTTAATGTTTTTTCTCTTTTTGCATTCGTTGCTCGTGATATGCGAAACTGCGAGAGACACGTAGGTCAAATTGCTTACTGTTTACGATCAGCAAACGGAACTGGCTGCTCACACTGATCAGGGTGAATTTTTCAACTTCAGCACGGACCCAACAGACGGCCTTATTTCACACATTGCAAAGTTCGCGGTCCAGACCGGACGACCAGACCAAGAATCTTACGCAAAGTCCGTGCTTCTTCGCTATGGTTTGGCCGACGCAAACAAGTCTTCCACACCAATCACATTTTCTCCGCGCAAGGAGGGGGCAGTGCAGATTCTACGACAGCCCTAGAGCGCGAGGCAGTTGGGAACCTGATGTACTTGGCTCTAGCTACCAGGCCAGATCTCACATTTGCTCCAAAATACATTTCCCAGTTTCTCGAGAGTCCTATCGAAAAACACTGGATCATAGTAAAACGTATGAGGTAACTGAAAGGCACGTGTAGCGTCATGTTGGCGGCCGTGGGTGGTAGGAGGAGGGGAAGTATCGCATACCTGCGAGCTGAATAGCTTGGCGCCCCGGCGTTGGGATACATTTAGACAAAGGGGACGCCAGCTTGACCGGGAAGGTCACGTGGTAGACGCGAGCCTCCCTCCTACACCTAGGACGGTCACGTGACGACTACACTCTGGTATAAAATCGAACCGACGAGCTCATACGTTTTTTTTTTAATTTTGGAAACCTCGCGCGATGCGAATAACTTTACGCCCAGGCTGGAGCGTGTCGTGCCTATTGCACGGGTGGCGAGATCACGGTAGTGGCGCGAGAAATACTCACACGTGTGTAGTTTCGGAGCAGAAATTGGTTATTGTACATACGTGTAAATAAACTTGTACATACTTGTAAATGTCTTGTGTTTTTCTCAATGACGCCACACACGACTCACCTGGGCATCAAGTATAGCGCAACCGAAGACCACGAAGAACTGGAAGCCAAGAGTGTTGCGGATTTCGCGAATAATACAGAGACGAGACGATCTGTGAGCGAACTACTCTTCAAGTACGTGGGAGGAGCCATCATCTGGGTCAGCAGAAAGCAGCAGAGACAGCTTGGCAGGAACGCTCTTTTGAAGAGATTGCTTCATTGATGACGGGCTCCACTACTCTTGGTCGACAGCGCTAGTACGGTCGAACCAGTAAAGTAGAGAACATGGAGCCAGGCCGACCACCACCAACTACATCCAACGCAAAAGCCGATTCATTTAGTGCGAGAATGTATGTGCTGTTGTAGTACCACTAGCTTCAACACTGTACTATTACTATTACTTATAACAAAATACCCGGTAGCCGTTTGTCATTTTGACCGCAACGTTCGCACTGAGCTGCAAAAGGTTGCTTATTTACCTACCCTCACAATCCACAATTTCAGTCAATGAGGGACTGCGCACATGAGCGGAAATGGACAGTGGAAGGAGGGGAAGCAGAATACGGAGTTCAGGGCGAAGAGATGCTTACACTAAAAGACGGCCGGAACGCCTGAGATGTCCCAAGCACTACAACACATCGCCTGTGATGCCCTTGGGGAGGTGACTGTCACCCGAGAGGCTGTTGGGTGAACGGGGAGGTAGGGAAGCAACAGCCCACTGCTCAAAGCGATGTGGGAACAGACTGCATCAAGAGAAGCTAGTCATCTGTAAAGAAAACGTCAATGGCGATGTGCACAGAGGTGCATCCTGCCAGGTCCAGCTGGGCTCGTAGCCTCCATAAAAATATTCGAAGTAGCTATAATAAAAAAATGTTTCCGTGAGTATAGTCAATCCCTAATATTCTACTATTATAACCTCTCAATTTGGGATTCTTGTTTCACAGGAAGTTCTCAAACCATTGGCAAACCTGCAAATAGTTCAGCATAAAATTAGTTGATTTTTAATTTATCATTAGTTATTTCATTCTCTTTGAAAAACGTTTTCTTAATATATCACTAAAATGTGTCGTGTAAAGCTACAAAAACTGTAAATATTATGTTTGATTTTTCACCTTGACGGCATTTCACTTGTCCTTTAACTTCCTCCGCTTGCGTTAGGCTGCGTTTATGTTGGAGCAGCGATAAACGATGAGAGCGAAGAGAGAGTAGGTGTTGCGAAATCGCAGCGCTGCGGTGTTCATGTCGGAGCAGTGCGAAGCAGCGCCACTCCGAATCCACCAGAGACATCTACAGGACATTCGGCGAAACTAACTTGTCAATTCAATACCAACCTTACGTAAATCCCCCGCCATATGTACTTAAATTGGCTTAGGAACTTTTGGTTACCGTTTATGTTGAAGCGCAGTAGGAGTCAACCTCAACATCATTCCCCTATGCAATGGAAGCATTACACCTTAAGTATTTTTCTTGGCTTGATATTGGCATGCTTGGTGAGCGAGATGTGTCAATTTCTCTCGACTCTGCAACATGCAGCAAACAGCTGTGTGCAGTCGAGAGAGTTAGTCCTAGAGCGTACGTATTTCGAAGTTTTTATACTGTGAGCGAATTCAATAGTGATTTGTTTTGGAAATGTATTGTTATTTTATATCTTTCTTGGCGTTGTCATCGATGCGTCGTCATTTGACGAAAAACTCTTCAATGAAAGTGATAAGGAAGAGAATTTTAGAACGTCAGACACGTAAAAAAATTGTCTAAAGTGATATCCTGGCTGAAGTGGCGATGATTATAAAGGTAAGCTGCCATGGCTACAATAATAAGTGTTAATGCACATTAGTGTTTATGGAAAATTAAGTGTCATACATATAAATATATTTACATTGACTGTTAAAGAGAAACAGATGTATATTTCCAGCAGGGTTATAACTATAGTATACTATTTAGTATTGAGGTTAGTGATGGATTTCATTTGAGGAACTCAATAGCCTTTCCTTTTTTTTACAGAGAGAAGCAGCCTAGTCTCTTGAAAGAAATTTGGTTGTATGTGAATGAATGTTTAAGAAAAAAGTATGGAATTGGGTCTTCTAAGAAGGAAAGGAAATGTATTGTGTACTATATGCCTATGTGAATCTCACAAACATAATAGTATTTTATGCCCGGTTGTATGAAAAATAAAAACAGTGAAGACAAGTGTGAAATTGTGTGAAGAAAAGTGACTATGTACAGAAAATTTCAAATGTGTGCAGTGCTCTCCCATTCTGCCAATTTCTATTATTCATAGTCTTTCTAATATTTTATTAGTCTGTCAAGTTTCATCTTATAAAACAGTTTTCAGTCTGGTACATTTTCAGTATTTAAAAGGAGAAGTATAATTTTTTATTTAAAGATAATTAATTTGAAGTAGTATTTTTTATTGTTGTTTATTCTGTAAAATAAGAAAAATATCTGTCATGGAGTAAATAAGAAAAATTAAAACATCTTCAAATTCATTGTTATTGTCTTGATATAAGGAAGGACTCTTCTCATTTTAATATTGTCTAAGACAATAATTTTGCTGTTAGTTCTACCAATCTTAATTGAATTCTCTGTATTTGTTTCCTATTGTGTCTGTAAAGAGCCTATATTTTGGTGGTTTGCCTGTTTAATTTAACTGAATGTAAAGTCTGAAGATTACATGTACAATAAACTATCTAATGTTAAAAACATTTCCATATGATTAATATTTTAGGTGTCCTCTGTTCATGTTGACTGAATAACATATCACTCTCTCCCAAAATTTTGTAAGTTTTTCATGAAATATTATCCAAGTGTACAAGGGATATCTTCTAAAATGATTGAGTTTTGCAAAGACCATGGTAAATAAATGATTTTGTATTCTGAAGTAAAAACTACTCTGAATTCCAAGGAAAACAGATTATAAGGGAAGTGATAAAGGTAATTGGCATATTTGTTTTATTTAAAATTGTTTCTTAAATCTTAAACTATGACAAAACTGGAAGGCTGACGGCTTTGTAGAGTGCAACCTCTCAATATTTTGCCAAATTGTGGCTTGGGACTAGCTGATTTCAATCACTTCAATTTTGAATTAATTGCAAACATTCAATTTTCATCCTTTCGAAATGTTGTGCTACGAAATGAGATACATGTACTATCAAAAGTAATAATTTAGATAATTCTTTTTCAATACATTTTCTAGTTTAAAAATAAAAAAAATATTCTGTTTCTGGCATTTCATTTTATTCATATTGTTCTTCAGTGATAGTTATTCACTGATAAAACATCCCAATCATTTAATTAAACTAACAAAATTAAAAATAAGTTCATTTGTTTCATTTTAAAATTTCTGTTATAAATTATACTTCCTTGAATTGCACCCACATTGTGTGCCATGGGCAGCAAGCACACAAGAATTAATCATCCCAATCATTCTGGGTCAATATCTCACAACTACAATAAATTCTCTTCTATAGTTTTACAAGGTGTGGATGCAATTTACAAATTCATTACAAATTCATTAACAGATGAAATGGGTGATTATGGCAAACAAAGTGAACAAACCTTCTGAGGGTTTGCAATACAAAAAAGATTTAGGTTTATTAATGATTTAGAATAAAACATTATCACTGGCAGATGATTATGTCCTTTACCTAAGTTAACAATTAGTTTTGCACAACACAACATAACAATAAAAATGGCAGTTATCCCGTAATTATTTGTATACTTGTCGTTCAGTGAAAAACGAATGTAACCTAACCTCTAAAACTTACATGTACTCATTTCTGCGGCACACAATTTGTCTAAAACGAAGCTATTACGGCGATTTGTGTCCCTTTCGTCCCAAAATTGACTCCTAACAATAACACAAGTGATCAATTTCTCAGCATTCATGTTATCCGACATGTACAACACCTGAAGTGGACCAGCTGTGAAGAGTGCGGAACAGCGATACTAGCAGCGAAAACCTACCAAAGGGTTTTCTTCGCTCTTATCGCGGGTCGCAGCGCTGATCCCGTGATCAGCGCGCTGTCAACATGAACACTTCCATCTGTTTCCATGTGGACGTTTTCGTTGCTTCGCTCTTATCGCTGCTCTCATCGTTTGTCGCAGCTCCAACATAAACGCACCCTTAACATGAAAGGCGACGTGTCTGTGGCAGTGCCCCATGCGTTCCGTGGTAAGCGCAGTGACGCGCCACTTCCGCGCCAGGCGCCTGACGCGTGACGGGCGAAATCCCGCGGAGGCGACGGGGGCGGCGCCTTGATGAGGCGATTCACCCGTGACGCCCTGACTAATGGCCACCCGCGCCACGCCCCCAGCGCGCCGCACGGTTTCTAATCACGGCCGACGCGCCGAAGGCACACCTGACCCCCGCCTTCTCTCCGGCGCTGGCCCCTGACTTGGCCCTCACGCTGCACCTGACCCGCGCTGACGTCCTCCCCCCTCGATCTCGCCCCCGCTTTCCACCCCGCTCTCGCCCCCGCTCTCGGCCCCGCTCTCGCCCCCGCTCTCGCCTCCGCTCTCGATCCCGCTCTCGACCCCGTTCCCGACCCCGTTCCCGACTCCGCTCTCGTTCCCGCTGTCGCCCCCGCTCTCGACCCCGCTCTCGCCCCCGCTCTCGCCCCCGCTCTCACCCCCGCTCTCGCCCGTCCGCATCGTCCTCGGCCCTGCCCAGTCCTCACTCAGCTTGCGTTCGCGTGCTCACCTCTACCTTCTCTATCGCTGTCTTCACCCCTACCCTCTCCGCCGCGCTGTTGATGCATCTGCTAATGCGATCACCCTGTCCCCCACCTGGGGATTCCGTCACTCAACCACCCACCCACCCACCCATGTGACAGACACGGCGTAGTACCTATGCGACTTTCAGTACTCCTCCCTTCCTCTCACTACTCCATTCTCAAATAACCTCTCTATTATCGCGATCGCATACTCATTTTATAACTCTTTGAGTCAGCACTCTTGCAGTATTCAACTCTTCAGTCTCGAGTGTACGCATGTCCCCTGTATTTAAGAAGGATATTTGGATTTTAGGAATACTTTACATGAACCATCAACATTTTCAAAACTTTCGCAAAAATGGCTCCAGATTTTTCTTAAGGTTTTTTCCTCTGATAGAGCAAAATACACTTAAAAATGGCTTAGGTTGCATTGTCGTTGCACTCATTGCAACATTTCAAATATGTTTTGATGTCTTCCTACATTCACAATCATAAAAATATAAATTTTTAATTTACATAATAATACTTTACTATCTACTGAAACTTAATTCACAAGTAATTACTAAAAATACCTTACTGGTAGTTAAAGGTAACGATACCTCATGTGCCTCTAACTTGTTGAGCGGATGAAGTCTCACCAGGAATGATGGACGAAGGAATAGATGAACGTTTTCCGAGTGATGTGTGGGATATTTTTACCTCTTAGTGTGAGTGGTTTGTCTCTGTAGTATCAGTGCACGTAAAGTCCTTGGATTCGAGACTCGAATTTGTCAGGTTTCTGCCACCACCTACATACAAAGAGAGGCCGAATTCAGTCGCTGTCCTCAGGAGAATTTTAGGGGTCGATTGCCCTTCTCGGCAGTTTTCAGTGGTTTCTCCGATGATCAATACCAGACGAACGCCAGAGCAGTACCTTAACAAAAGGGCCAAGGACTGCGATGTTTCTTTTCTTGTCTTTGTCCTCTCACATCCCCTTATGCAACACAGATACACACTTACATGCTCTACACTAACAGTGTAGAGCGAGACTAGTAGGAAGGTTAGAGGTTGTTGTGGCAGGGGCGGTACCCTGCTGCGGAGGATATCTGAAGGGTACATGTAGGTCGGTAAATGATCTCACGTTGCAACGGGGGAGGAACACTCCCATATCACAGGATCATATGTTCACTACACTTACAGGAATAATAACCACAATAGCTCAGTGCATCAACTGATGTCATTGCAACGCCTCTGACCGGGAGGTCCTAGGTTCGAGTCCCGACGGCGGCAGGATTTTCGACACTAGCTTTTCAGCTACGTCGAATTCAGTCGCTGCCTGGAGGAGATATCTAGTGATAGCTGGTGTGATCGATAGTTTTCCGTGGTTCCTCCGATCAACACCAGGCGAATGTCGGAGCAGTACCCAAACAAACGGGCCCCAGACCGCGCGCGATCGTTCCTTCCTCTTCCTTGTCCTGTCCTCTCCTCTCCCGTTACACACACACTTACACTAAAATGCACTACATTACCACATATTTTGGGAGACCGGTCGGGAGCTTAGAACTTGTCCCGGCCGGGGCGGAGCCCCGCTGGTGGGAGAGTCCTGGTCAAGGGAAACCCCGCTAGCTGACGGTAGGTCGGCGGCGGATCTCTCCATCCAGCGGGGAAAGATCACCGGCATCTCCAGATGAAAAACATGCCGTACACGTACGGGACAAATGACCTAAGCTGTTGACGTGCCCGAATCACTAACCAACCCACCAATAACCACAACAACCGACCAGCCGGGAAACAATTCAAACGACGAGTGTTTCCGCAAACGTCCATTGCCGATTGCTCGCCGAGTGTGTCCGCAGCGGGAGCGCAGTGGGGGCGGGCGCCAGGTGCCGTTGTCGCCTCCGAGCGCCCTCCCTAGGACGCGAGGGAGGCTTGGGGCGGAGATGAAGGAATTAACGCGCTCCAAAGCGGCCGCGGCGCCGCGCTGCCGGCGCGCAAACTCCGCGGGTGAAAATGCACGGAATAAACGGAAACAAAAAAAGGACGGAAAGGAAAAAATAAACCCACGACAGCGGGCGGGGTGGGTGGGAGTGCGAGGGAGGGAGAGCGAAGGCGGGGAGCGGGGTGAGGGCTTTTACCCGGGGCTTAGCGAAGAGAGCCGGAGGAGGCGAGGGGTGGGCGGAGACCGAAAATGTGAACCCGCGAGGGCGGCGTTTCGGCCGCTTTCCCAGGGAGAGGAGGGTGGCAATGGCGGCCCAGACATCTGGGACGAGAAGCGCGGATCCACGGCTTATGATAATTGATTGATTAGTACCTCCCGGCTCGCCAACTGCTATGGTCAGTGGTCCTGTAAGAGAAAAGCATGTTTTTTTCGATCTGGATGTGACGGTGATATTTCCACGTTGGATAGTTAGACCCGGCGCCAACCTACTTGACTTGCAAGGTTTTCCCGAATCAGGTAACTCCCATCCCGTGGGGCACCGCCTCAGCCGGGACAAGCGCTAAGCACGCGATTGATCTCCCGGCAAATGTAGTGGTAGAGTGCATGTAACTGGAGAGGTTTTTTATAAGGGGAGAGAATAGGACAAGTAAGAGGAAGGAAAGATCGTGCGCGGTCCATTGTCCGTTTGTTACGGTACTTCTCCGGCATTCGCCTGGAGTGGATCGGAGAACTACGGATAACAACGTATGAGAGTACACGACCGCTAGCGGATTACGGCCTTTTAATTGATTTGTCTACTTGGTGTTTCCATAAGTGTCAAGTACTAGTGCCATTTGTCCCTTAAATGTGGTGAATATTATAGTTTTCCCGGGGGCAGTCGGTGCCCCACCCCGCTCAAAGCTGAGATTCGAAACTAATCGAAACGTCAGCTTCTTGCAATTTCCACCTCTAAGTTTGTCCCTTATCGTCCAATGCCCAACGGCGACGTCTAGTCTCTCGACAAATGTGGTAGAAGAGTATGTGTGCGTGTGTGTGTGTGTGTGTGTGTGTGTGTGAGAGAGAGAGAGAGAGAGAGAGAGAGAGAGAGAGAGAGAGAAGGGGAGGAACATTGATGAGAAAGGGAAATCGCGAATGGTTCTTGGCCCTTTAGTAAGGCTCCTGTTCCGATATTCGTGTGCAAATGAACAGAGTAAAACTACCTATCTGAGCAGCCGACCGCTAGAATTCTGTTCCATTCAGTGGCTCAGTCCCACCTCGATGTGATCCCTCCGCGATGTAACTAATGTTGATCCACCATCGTCGGGCCTTAAACTCTAGGACCGCCGGGTCGGAAACTCTCTATCAGCAACAGCTATCATAAGCCATCTCAGCCCCTCTATCACAATGTGCTATGTGACGGACACTGTTGAAAGATTAGGAAGGGGGTCATAATATGCGGCGTGAAAATAAGACGGATCAAACAGAAACATTTCTTGTCAAATGAAAGTAAATATACGATAAATTGGTTGAAGTCCAAAGACCGGTGGACAATGAGTACCGAAGAGGAAAGTAGAGATGGAAGTTGCAGCAGCTCCTTGACATCGGCAAGGTTGGCAATACCTGCTCTTAACAATATATACTAGCTATATATATATATATATATATATATATATATATATATATATATATATATATTTCACACAAATTTTATAAGAATGTTATAACACATGTATCTGGAAAACTAAAATAAATATTTCATTATAGTGGTACGTACTATTCCTTAGTTCAAGTGTTTCGTAAGCCCGCATGATTAGTCTCTAGTTTCTTCCGCTCCTGCATTGTTTGATGTTCTCTGGGAAGGAACCTTTGGAGATTGTATGGCTTCGAGTAAAGTCTTTGGGTTGAGCGGAGAAAGATAGCACACTTCTCTCGTGCGTATTCTGCGTAGTTATAATAATGCTTGCCCGAACACAACTTAACGACGTATTTCCGGCTACATTAGCAACGTGATGATCATTTAATTCTCATGTTCACAGTAGGAGAATATATTTATAAAATACGAGGAATTACTACTTTATTTTTAAGACAATATATGCATGTTATTTCATATGTTTATATTTAAATCTTTTTTGTATCTAAATTATGACAATGTGAATGAACTATTACTACTACTATCGATTATATCTTATTGCCAATTTGTATTAGTGGCAAAGTTCGTACAGCAAAGATTGTGGAATTTGCCCGTGATTGTTAGGTTCTCCATGCACTAGGTGAACGCTGAGTTGTCCAACGATCAGGGGCAAATGACATATGAGTAACCTGGTTATATGAAGTCTCCGACCATATACAGTCGACTCCGGTTATAGTGAACGTAAGTCTCTGGTGCGTTTTACTTACATTGCAAATAAGCACAAAGAGATTCGGTTCTAGTGAACGTTGAAAATATATCCTGGAAACTAACACCCGGGATAACACCCTGGACAGAAATATATTGTCAGTGCCACAAATTCCAACACTAAGCAGCTTCGAAAAAACATCGGCCAAAGGTCAAAATCGTTGAAGGCTTCCTTGAGATGGCGGTAACGGACAGGGAATGGGGACATTACTGATGAGCGAACCGCACAGTTTCACTGTGGAAACAAAGGCCGTGTCCGCGAGGGTAACAACTGCGGCGGCGACTGCTTGCTTCAGTTTCAAGTTTGGTGTTTCTTGAGATTCCACGGAACGCAGCGCGTGGCGTCCGGATGCACGCGACTGCCCCAGCCTGGCGACACCCACCCCCCCGCGCCGCGCTGCGCGGAAAGCTACCAGTTTCATTAGCCGCTTCACCTTGTATGGTAGTAGGTGAGTAAAGGAGCTTCGGAGAGAGAAGCGGTTTTGGCATTGAAGAGTCTCAAGACTGGATTACAATACTCAGAGATAGCAGAAACAAGTGTGGAGAGAGTACGAACTCTGAAAAATGATCAATGGAAATTACTGGTGAAAAATATACGAACCAAACGAATGAAAATAATTTATTTTTTAATGTCTAATAAAGATATTGTAATTTTCAACTTATGCTGTAAATGTGTTTGGCGTATATCTATATTAATAAAATCATTCATTCTGGATAAATTCTATTTAATTGTGAAATAATCGGATATAGCGAATCTCTGATATAGTGAACCAAAAATGTCAGTCCCCAGGAGTTCACTATAACCGGAGTCGAATGAATTAACTGATCACCTTTGAACCCTCTACATACACGTAGAGGTAAATAGGTACTGCAGAAGTGACCGCGAAGGACGAACGTGGCTTGGACCTGTGGAGATGAATCGGCGGCGGAGCAGCATAAAGGAGGGCTGTAGCGTCACGTTGGCGGCCCTGCGTGAGAGGAGGAGCAGAAGTCTCGCATACCTGAGAGCTGAATAGCCTAGGAGCCACGGCGATGGTGTACGGATATTTTTAGACCTGGTGGACGCCGGCGTGGCTTGGACTGTCACGTGGCAGTATGCGAAACTCTCTATGGCGGTCACATGACGGCGGAAGACGACTATAAAAAGGAGCCGACTCGCTTACGCCGGCGGGTTTTTTTTATTTGGAAATTTCGCGCTTTGCGCAAAATGTAGGCCTAGGCTTGAGTGTGTTCGTGCGTCGCACGAGTGACAAATATCAGTGGAGTGGCGCGGTAAGAGCGTGCACTCCAGGCGGAGCCTCACTAGAATATGTAGTGTATCCACACACGGGCGGTTGTGAAATACCGGCAAGTGCGTATTTACAGAGCAGTTAATGTAATTATTGTACATTCTTTGTAAATAAATCTTGTACACACTTTTAAATGTCGGTGTGCCTTTATCCATAACCACAGGGCCATGCAAGTCATCCAAAGCGAACTGGGCGTTATCAGGAATCAGCGACGAGCACACGTACAATGTTGCCGTCCATAGGATATTTATCTTGTTAAATATATGATAATACTCGTGCAATAATAACCTTTTATATGATGTCAACTACTGAATGAAATTTTGTTGTATAAATTCATTAAACGAGAAGAATGATTTAGAATAGGCGTCAGGAATGTGCACAGAGACCTCGCTAACAGTTCCACAAATGCTTTCAGTATCCAGGTCTCTTCCCACATCTCTTCAGCCCACTTTTGATTACTGATTGATATTCTCTTTACACAGGTAATATATTTAATACTTTTTTATGTTACTTTTTTAAACTGCAAAGGTAATTTAAATTAAAGTAAAATTTTCAATTTAATAAATGAATTTACATTAAACATCTTAAATACTTGGTGAGGCTTAGGGCCCTTTACGGTCCACATGGATCGGCCGGGGCGCAAAGCAGCGGCGCAAAGTGGGCGTGGCCGGGCGTGGGTGGGGGGTGGGGAGGGATTTCACGCTCGTCGCCCCGGGCGTCATTAGCGCGTCCCGCAGGTGTTTGCGCGCAGGGCCGCGAGCCGCGCTCGCCGCGCTCCGCGCCTAATCCAAACATTTATATCGCGCCGGGGGAGATTAAAAACTGCGCCTGTTTATTGAGTCGCCGACGCGACGTAAAAACGCACCGACGCGGTGGCGCCACCGCCGAGCTGCGGATCTGCCCCGCCCCTCCCTGCCCCGCCGCGCGACCCGCTCTGCCCCGCCCCGCCCCCCGTGCTCCGCCCCGCTCCACGAACCCGCTCTGCCCCGCCCAGATCCACCCCGCCCCGCCCCGTGACCCACTCTGCCCCGTGCTCCGCCCCGCTCCTCGAACCCGCTCTGCCCCGCCCAGTTCCACCCCGCCCCTCCCCGCTCCGCCCCGTGCCCCGCCGCGCGACCCACTCTGCCCCGTGCTCCGCCCCGCTCCACGAACCCGCTCTGCCCCGCCCAGCTCCACCCCCACCCCCCCGCCACGCGCCGCGCCGCTCCGCCGCTTCCATTTATATAGCTTACGGAGCGCCGGTATTAAGTTGTGTACGAGCGGAATTTGATTAAACCTGCCGCCTAGGGAAGAAACGGCGAAGGCGTCTGAGGCGGCGGCGCAGGGGTTGGGGGGGGGGCGGTGCTGACGTGTCGCGGTGGCGCGTGAAAAATGAGTGTGGCTCCGCACGCGCGGAGCGGTCGCTTCTCGCCCGGCTCCTCCTCATCGCCCCGCCCCGCTGGGCGGAGCGCACTTTGCAGGCGCGGTGACGCCATCGCCAGGCAGACGCGCACGGGCCGAGTTTTGTAACAAGTGAGTCACTTGCGTACAGCGTGAGTAATGTGGCTGGCCGGCGGTGCAGATAGAGGAGGAGGGATCGGCGAAGCGGGAAAGTGTGGTCGTGGTAACTGAGTTTTCACAGAGCGCTTAATCACACTTGCTGTCAACCCACTTTTGACGCTTTGCGCATGCGTGAACTCAAACGTTATGTTACAACTCACAACCACAATTAGCAATTGGAATCACGTGACACTAAAACTCACTCGTGCACTCGTTGGAATGGAATCAGTTCTTATTTATTTCCGTGGCGGCAGAGTGTGCTGCTAACACCTTTGCCCATTTTCTTTCCGGTAAATCTGTTGAGTCGTTGCATCAGCCAAAATTATACGTGGACCTCATACCTTTAGTACAATTATATTACTTTGGATGATCTTGTCTACCCCCCATCCATCTATCTACATCCGTCAATATCGATCATGATTTCATTTGGTTCCATCATGTGAACATCACTAAAAACTGCCACGTGGTGTTCACGTCATGGATTATATTAGCATTACAGCAATTTAAAATTTCCTCCTCGATTTGCTTTTTCCTTTGCAAGAAAATCCACTAAATCCTTCAGGATGGAAACCCAAGCAGGCTTGCCAACCTTTATACCTCTTGCTGTTGTCCACCCCTGCCAGGTTCTCCGGAAGAACTCGTCTCCTTACTTATCCGCATGGGTGTTCCAGATTCATCAGATTTCCTTGCCTTTTCCTCTTTCTGTTGCATCATAGATCAACTTTCTTCCATCATTCACCTCCTTCTTGATCATTTACTCACCATTCAACTCAGATTCATAAAATCGAAACGGCAAGAATTCTAGTCGTTCTGCGATTAATCTTAATGCATGTTATCGTAATTGGAGATTTACTTGAAATATTAAAACGATTCTCAGAATATATATTCAAACAATTTATTTTAAGTATTATTTAGCATCTACCGATTTCTAATACAATATCCGTGAAAACTCCGACAACTTTGATCAATCCACGAAACTTGTATTTTCTCAATGTTC
Source organism: Teleogryllus occipitalis (assembly GCA_011170035.1). Lineage (NCBI taxonomy): Eukaryota > Metazoa > Arthropoda > Insecta > Orthoptera > Gryllidae > Teleogryllus > Teleogryllus occipitalis. The sequence goes on along the minus strand of BLKR01000052.1, from coordinate 901,848 downwards.
TTTCGTGGACAAGGTTTTTATGATGTTCACTTTGTTGCGACTCTCCATTAGATGGCGCTTCAGTTAAGTGCAGTTCCCAATCCACCCAGACTTCATTGTTGGTGGGCGTCGCCCGCCGTGTGACGCGGGGTGGAGTGGAGCACGTCAGGACGAGTGGATGACGCGCAGTGCTGGCAATTGAGTGATAGGTTTCCCTCCGATTCTTTCCCAGTTGGTTCTTGACCGCGAAATTCAAATATCTCATTTTTCCTATCTCGTGTATTTTCTTGGACCAGAACAGTGACATGTTCCCAACACGACAGACTCATAAATGGAGAGGAATTACTGAACAACACATTCGATGTATGAGGAAAAATAACCCGAGGCGATGTGGCTCTGGTTACCTGTGGAGCGTCGTCACCCGAAATATTGACTCCTACGCATCTCCATGGCCTTTATCTAACTTCCTCAGGATATGATTTATAGCACGGTGGCTATATATTATTATGTATTATGAAATATCAATTAGTAATGTGAAGTAAGAGAATGTAATTTAACTTGTTATTCATGACATGTGCTGTACCATTACTGTACTGTATTCTCAACCTGTGTTGAGGCTGCTAATATAGCATGAGTATTTTGGGAGAGCTGCGTATGTTCAGGTTGATTTTTCATTTTTATCGTCTTTTAATCCTTAGACGTTAGGGAACGTTCTGAAAACAAATATTTAAGAACTATTGGTATACCTCACCGTAAGAACTGTTAAGTATTGAAGTTGTCAGTATTACCTTGTCTGGGCGAAAAGAATGTCCTTTTCTCTCGTAATTGTGTGTGAGAGCTGAGCTTGCGCGCCAATAATCCTGCTGGGGTCGCAACACCAACCCTATTCAATTGAATTGGCTGTCAGTACCCTCGGTAGGATAGATAATGCGCATTAACAGCTTTTGAATTCAGCGAGGCGAGTCGCCACGAAACTGTTCGGCGACCTGCTTTTCAGACAATGCGATCCCATCGCTTCTTCATCTGGAAAGACGTGTGGTTCTCGGAATACGTTGACAATGTGCAATGTTGTCGTTTCTGGTCGCTCTTCGCGTTTGGTCCATGTCGCGCTCTGACGTCCTTCTTACAAAGCAGCTCAAAATTTCAAAGCAATTCAGTCGTTCCAACGAGTTCATACACAAAACGTATTGCCTTTCTATCTGGAAGCCCGCCCGAGGTTTTTGCAGAAAAAATATCCTACGCAAGACGATTGAAATGCCCTTTGCTATTAATTAGCGCCAAAGAATTGCTATAAATGATTGAATTCCAAGTACCGCGACAAATTTGAATTAATTTTGGGCACCTATGTGCCAACAACCTGAGAAGTGAGCTTTCTTATCGTCACATAGCAACAGATACTGGGACATCGCAAGTAAAGCACACACTATAATATGACCTACATAGAATCGAACCCGGGGTCGCGTCATGGAAAGCGAGCACGCTGACCAATGAGCTATCAGTGAGGACAGTTCATTATATAAAACGACGAAAATAGTACGTTACGACACACGTGCCAAATAATGTGACTCGTTGCCCGAACGTAGCGAGGTGTTGCGGGAAGTATTGTAGTTTAACCATTTTGCACGTGGAAAACAATCACGAGAAACTAAGTTTGGTCCTTGAGATGTTTAATAAATCGTTAACTCCTAGACGAATGTATTGCTTTACGAGCGACTAAGGTAATAGAAGCAAATTCAGTATCTTTAACATAAGTAGATAACGTATCATTACCGTCGTGTAGTAATTTTCTATTTAATTTTATTCAAATATTTAGAACCATACGAGATAAAAAAGTGTTAGGTCATTCCAGAACAAGTAGTATCTCTCTAAATGAATTTACGCGAGATTGCATGGAAACCTTGTATATGGGCAGTTGCCTCATCTAACGGTTCCAATTTTAAAACATTCGATGACTCCGGTGATCCCAACTCGTGGTTAGATACAGGTAAATCAGGACTGTAGTTAATTTCCCTTAGATCACAAATTACGTATCTTAGACGAAAATTGTTTTTGGCCTCCCACATTGCCCTCTTTCAGTAGCAGTTCCTTACTCTTAGGCAACAATTCTGTTGCTTTTAATGAAAATGGTGATAAAAATCGTCAGATGTTTTATGAATTTCTATTCATTTTAACAGACAAAATATCGTACTATTCTTAAGATAGAAGTAACAATGAACCCTCTTCAATATTTGAGCCTGTTTTAAAAAACACGTCGTCCCTTGTGACAAAGTTCGGTTTTCCATGCGATCGTCAATTATTTATCTCCCATGTATGTCGGCTTCACTTCTTCCCTCCTTTCATTCTTTTTTTGACGGTAGTACGGGAATACTCATGCATAAAAAGATATTTTGATATACAATTCTTTTAATAATTTTAATGGCGTTGGATTTTATTGCCACAGGAGAAGGCAACTATGTGTGATATTACTTTCTGCCAGCATCCGAATATCATATCTTCCCCGGAGTGACAGACATTCCGTCTTGCGGAGCGCTCGCCCCCTCGCATTTAATTTAATCCGCGCCGCGACGCGCTCTGTTACGGGCGCCGTACATCACGGCGTCGCGGCGCGAGAGAGCGCTTCGACTTTCATTTCCACGGAGTGGCGAACCTGGTGTCGTCAAAGTCGTCGTAAGTCCCGAGCACAATCGAATATTGAATTACTGTTCGCCGCCGCCGCCATCGCCCTTCCCTGCGCCTGAGAAGTCTCTCTGTCTGCCCTTCGACGACGCCCCACCCCCAAACACTGCGGCCCTTTCCGCACTTCTTCTGTTTCGCTCCGTCACCTGCTCTGCCTCGTTCCTCCCAGCCCTGCTCACCCTACTCTCATCCAGTCGCACCGCTCAAGGTGGCTCAGGGCATCTACCCGACGCTTGTCAGCCTCTGCAGGTTAGTTCGAGGAGAATTCTAGTGGCCAGCTGTTCTGATCAGTAGTTTTCCGTGGCTTCTTCGATCAACTCCAGGCGAATGCCGGAACAGTAACCTACCAAACGGGCCACGGACCGCGCGCGATCTGTCCTTCCTCTTCCTTGTCCTATCCTCTCCCCTTACACACACACACACACTTACACTTACACTTACACTTACACTTACATGCATTACACTACCAATTATTTTGAAAAACCAGACGGAAGCTTACAGCTTGACCCAGCTGAGGCGGTGGGAGATACCTGGTTGGGCAAAATCCCTGTAGAAGACTACATCCAATCAGGCGCTCCAATACCAAAAATTAAAGTCGTAACGAAGCTATGTTTAAATCGGAGTGTACACACAGACGACGCAGACATCTCCCCATTGCTCTGAAGCCGTCAGTGGGGAGAGAGAGAGAGAGGGGAAACCGCCCCTCAGACGATGCTCCCCTGGCCACCCCTGGCCGCCCCTGGTCAGCGCCTCCTGCCTGTAGTAGTCCGCCCCGCCGGTCCCTCGTTGACGCCGTTTCGGCGGGTTTCTCGAAAGTCTTGTTTGATCACGACAGAGCTCACGCATTCACATTTTGAACATTTTCTGTTCTTGTGCCCCTTTCCACAGCGACAGACATGCTCAGGTCTTTTTTTAAGAGCTAGTTCAAATTCGGAATATTGCTCCTATTGCATCACTCTTATCTTTATGGACAGATACTAAAACAAGATAGACTAGCCCAAAAACACGATGCTGACTATAAGAGAACATAGATAAAAACTATAAAAAACTAGAGTTTTCATGAAGAGATTACACATGGTGACGGTTTCCAATTTTAAGAACGAAACTATTACTAAAGCTTATTAACAAAACTACTAAGACATAAAACAGTAACAGTATCACAGCCAAGGCGGAGAAAAAATTGTGCTGTGGTCCACCGTGGCTACGCGACTATTGAGGAAAGTGTACGAGCCACCACTGCCTCCTGCCAATACCTCCAGTTATTAATGACCTTACAACTCCGTTATTAACTGCTTCTGACGTAGAAGTAAGAAGACCGACCAGATTTCGACCGTACGTCTGTTCTGTTCTGAACCGCCTCGTCCCGAATTGTCCCGCTGCGCTGTCACTTGACCTTGGGGTCCTGCCTCCACCTGTCGACTTCACTATCAGTGTTTTAGCACGTCTTCTCGTGGGGGCGCACTGCCGGCGGCCTTACCGCCTCCACCACGTGCTCCCGCGCGCCAATTCTTGGCTGACCTACTGGTCACAAGCACAGCTCCACACCACGCCCACCACCCAGTCTCTTCCTCTACCACCACCACCACCGCCATTGCCATCGCCATCGCCATCGCCGCCGCCGTACCGGGTGCGGTAGCTCAGTGCATCAACTGATGCCACTGCAGTGCCTCTGACCGGGAGGTCCTAGGTTCCAGGATTTTCGACACTAGCTTTTCAGCTAGGTCGAATTCAGTCGCTGTCTGGAGGAGAATTCTAGCGGCCGGCTGCTCTGATCGGTGGTTTTCCGTGGTTTCTCCGATCAACACCAGGCGAATGCCGGAGCAGTACCCTACCAAACGGGCCGCGCGCGATCTGTCCTTCCCCTTCCTTGTCCTATCCTCTCCCCTTACACACACACACTAACATGCACCACACTACCACATATTCCGGGAGACCGGTCGGGAGCTTAGAGCTTGTCCCGGCTGGGGCGGTGCCCCGCTGGTGGGAGAGTCCTGGTTAGGAGGAAACCCCACTAGCCGACGGTAGGTCGGTGCCGGATCTCGCCATCCAGCGAGAGGAAAATCACCGCCATTTCCCGAGAAAAACATGCACTACACTAACGGGACTAATGACCGAAGCAGTTGACGCGCCCGGAAACACGAAAAAATCAATCAATCAATCAAAAAGCCGCCGCCGTCGCCACCGCCACCGCCACCGCCACCGCCACCACCGAGTTGCACCTTCTGGAGGCGACCTTAAATGTTCATCATCACTCCTTCCCATCATAACCCTTCGAATCACGTGCGCCCCGCCCATTGTCTCAAGCTCTCCATTTAACATTTCCTCCAAGTTGCGCGCGTTGTTCCTTGTTGCCACTCGGCTGGTCCATCAGTCCGTTTCGCAGCCTCCGCCGCCCTACCCCGTGCGGTTTATTACGCCGGCTGCCACCAGCGCCCCCCCTCCCCACCACGCCCCCTTCCAGGGGGGGCGGTCGCCTAACGACCGGAGGCGGAAGTTTCGCCGCGCCGCGCTTCCGGCCGCCCGCCCGCCCTGCCGCTTCGCGAAAGGCCATTATCACACCTGAAATGAAGTGGAAACACGGTCTCATTAAAACAAAAACTCGAGCGCAATTTCCCTTAATTCTTCTTCTTCCTTCGCCGCGGCGCCCCCCCCCCTCCCCTGCTCGCCCTCCGCCGCCCCGCAGCCGAGCAGCAGCCGCCGCCGCCGCAGTGGTTCGCAGCGGAGAAGCTTCAGAGCGACGGCGCAGTCGCGTTCGGATTCTTCCCGTTTCGGCACTCGATTAGGTTGTTATTTTTTTGTTTCTGGGCGCCTCCACTGATAAGGACACTAGTCTAGAGGCAGCGGTGTTCGTCCACCTCCGGAACGGGAGATCCGGTGCCAACATACAAGTTGGCTTCCTATACTTTAATTGACAACGCCTTGTATAATTTCAATTATGTAAATGTCAACGACATTTCACCGCTAAACCAATAATGCTATACTTTAATTAAAACATTAAGTCCGTTGATATTGGTCAGTTGTGACGCTGTCATCCAATCAGGAGCTTCACCATCACTAATGTGAGGTCACTGTAAGAATAGGAAAGAATTCCCTCACCTGTTATATCCCTTGCACCACCCCAGCCAGGACAAGCTCTAAGGATCTGACATATGCAGTAAGTGTATTGCGTGTGTGTGAATGGAGGGGAAGGGGCAAGGATGAGGAAGGAAATATCGCGCACGGTCAGAGGTCCCCTTTGGAAAGGTAGTACAGCTCCGGAATTCGTCTGATAAATGGGAGAAATAGGTCCGTTCGAATTAGCCGGTCGCTAGAAGTTTCCTGTTGACAGCGGCTGACTGCGACCTAATTATGTAGCTAGTGACGAAAATACGCCGTCTTCAGGAGTCGAAACCATAACCTCCTGGTTAAAGACACTGTAGTGACAATTGTTTTCTTGTGCAATTTTAGCCGCTTTGATAAATTGTTTATAATATAGTTAAAAACAACTTCAAACAAATGGTGGGGTATTAAATTTGAACAAGTTCAAGATTTGTTTTGATGGATGTTGAATTCAAGTGCTGTACCAAAAAATAATATCTAGCCAGGCGGATGTTAAGAATGAAATTCATTTAAAATAGTGAATATAAGAAGGGAAAGATTAGTATTTGTGATACGGAATAATTGGTTAGAATGTTTGGAAATACAATGTTTTAATTTAACATAAATTGCCAGGTCAAGTCTCCAAGCCGCCTCTTAAATATAGTCCTCTTCACAATTTGGAAAAACGTGGTGGTAGTATATTTGTAATAAATATTTCATTATACCATAATGAAATCATCCTTCTAGAATATAAATGCAAATTGAATAGAAGGTAAAGTATCTTTTAATTCCAGAATTTATCCCCTACAATTATTACTTTAATTTTGAAATTCATATTCTGTTGCTTATGATTTCATATTCAGTTGCTGTGCCGCGAGCAATGTACAAACTCATCTTGAATACAACGATAACTTATGATTACTCCCGATGTCATAAAAAATTAAAAATTTCTGCAATTGTTTCTGTATCATCGACATTTTTAATACAAGTGTATATAGCTCCAGCAATGCTATCTTGCAACACTCATTTTCTATCCACCAACCTTTATTACCCGTTGTGCGAGATCAATCTGAAAAGGCAACGGTTGCAACAGGGCAGTTTATCAGACATTTTCTAAAACAGGATAATAGGGTTAAATATTAATACTTGTATTACACCGACACTATTTAGCCATGGGGATTGTATGCAAATATAATGACTATTTTCGGCGGTTGAAAGGAAATTCTTGTATTATTTGTCAGCAACATCAGTTTGGCAGATAGACGCGACTTGCCGAAAGTGGTTTTGGCGTCATTAGAAAGAACCTTCATTATGTTATAATACGAACTATTATTATATAGTGTTCAATCTATAAACGCAATAGAAAACGATACTAAACATTCGGGAATATTAATGTTTGATTGGGAAAATATGGAAATAAATACATTGGAAGCTGTTGGATACATTACAACACGAGAGTAAGCCTAAGACCAATATGAGCGAGAGCATTTTCCCAGTTTCCTTGCTAGCGGACCACTGCGCTCCTCAACGGCGTCGCAGGCATTAACAAGAGACGAACGCCGCCCGCCCGCCCGCCCGCCGCGCTTTCAAATTATTGCGCAGGTCCCATTAGAGGTGAAATAAAAGATTTCTACAAATGTACAGCGCTGGCGGCGGGCCGGCGGGGGCGAGGGGGAGGGCGAGGGGACAGGGCGATGGTGACGGAGGCGACGCTCTCGGGACTTTGGCGAACGAAAGGAGAAAGAGAGAGTGGGATGACGAGTGTCGCAGCCGGCGAGGTTAACAGCAGCGCTGGGGGACGGCGAGTTGTGCGAAAGTTGGAGGACGTAGGGGGGCGCGATTTCTTGGTGCACAGGGACAGTCTCAGGGCAGGTGTAGGCAGAAAAGGGGGAAAGAAAAAGAAAAACAGATACAGATGAAGATATGTGAGGATGCGTGAAATCGATTAAATGCGATTGATTGTGGATAGACAAGTAGTTTTGTTGTTATCTGAGTGACTCACGTAAATTTCAAAATATTAAGAAAGTAAATTGTGCTTTTTTCAATCATATCTATACATTTAAAATATTAAGAATATGTAAAATATCCATTAAAAATCAACCAAGGGTACCATTTTATAGACTAATTATGCAGATAAAGATGGATAGGACGGGCGTTTGCAGCAGGTGAAAGGTAGGCCGGTTGATTCATTAGTTTTTCTGGGCGCTTGAACTACTATGGTCATTATTCCCGTAAGGGAAGTGCTTATTTTATCCCGGGAAGTGACCGTTCTTCCCTAGAAGGATCTGAAATCCGTCGAGGACCTACACGTCGGCTACAAAGATTTTTCCTCATCTAGGTATCGCCCACCATCGAAACACCGCCCAAGCCAGGTTAAGCTCTAAGCTAGTACACGTAGGTGCGCGTGTAAGTAAGGAAATGGGATAGGACAAGGAAGAGAAAGCGCGCGGTCCGTGGCCCGTTTGTTAGTGTACTACTCCGGCATTCGTCTGGTGCTGATCGGCGAAACTACGGAAAACTACCGATCAGAGCAGCCGGCTGCTTGAATTCTCTTCCAGAAAGCGACTGAATTCGACCTAGCTGTCTGCTGGTGTCGCAAATGCTGGGAGTGGAACCCTAGGACCTCCCGGTCAAGTATTGCACCAGTTGATGGTTTGAGGCCAGTGTGAGAGGTAGGGTTGAAGTGGGAATGGGGGTAACAAATGGGGGCGGTGGGGATTAGGTGGAGAGTAATGTGTGGAATTGAGAACCGGGAGGAAGGGGAGGTGGGTGGGCGGGGGGCGGGGACAGAGTGATGAGAGAGCGCGACGACGGGGCCCAGAGAGGCCGCTCGTTCCGCTGGCAGCTCAGGCTCCGTGTAATTGCCAGCCCACCTGCAGACGTCGCCCCCGTCGCCCCCGCCGCCCCCGCCGCCCCAGCGCCGCAGCAAAGCAGGGCCGCGCCGCCGTTTGTTTACTCTGTATTGTGAACGCGTTGTTGCATAATCATTGCGCGCGCATAATTACTTTTTTCTCGGTCGTTTTGACCCACTTCATTTAAATTACGTTATTCGGGTTGTTTTCTCCGTCATAATAGCGTATTCATTACGGTAAAGGCGAGCAGGAAGGGAGCGGCGCGCCGAGCAATGGCCGGGCTCCATTAGCAACGCGCAGCTGTTAACATTAGACGAAGTTTTGTAGTAATGACACCACATTTCTGCGCAGTTAGCGAAGGGAATTTTATTTTATTTTGCATGAAATGAATGTTACAAAATTATGAAATATTCTTAATATTTAATTAAACTTTCACAAACGAATGATAATAGTTTGTCACAATTTATATGAATAAAAATATTTAATTTGTCACATATAGTATAAGTTAAGGTTTGTTTTAAATGTTTCTGTTCAATACCTTTGATGAAATAACAGTTAAGTTCTTCTCAATTAGATTTTTTATGTTCTTCGTTATAAGAATGCGATTGAAATGAATCATTACGTCAATTAAGAGTATTTAAAAAGAATACATGCAAAGTAATTAATTTAAACCATTGATATTTCTTTTTTTTTTAATAATTTTCATATTTTTCTTGCAGGTGAATATTCTTGACAGCAATATTGCAGAATGAAGAATACATTATTGGTATGCCTTTTACTAAACGTTTTTCCCCATACATCCTTTTATAAAACGGAAGATGCCTGGATTTATATGTATTGTTTAAAAGAACACTTATTTTAATAAACAAATTTTATTATTCTTGTAATTCGGGAGAGATAAATGATAAGATAGTTCATCGCAACTGAAAATACAAAATAGACTCGAAGTTTCTAAATGAATATAAATATATTAGACTGGTTATTTTCAAATTCAACAAAACTGCCAAGAGTTCAAATTTACGTTCAATAAAATCCAATATTCATAAATTAATATTTCTAGTCCAATAACAAATAAAACACGGGATACGCTAACGTGATGTTGGTCGGATTGTAGTAATAAAACTTCTTACCGTAATATAATACATATTCAGTTGCGATAGAACAAAACCTCCTAAGCAAAATTGAAAGAATATTCAGTTTGATAATGTTGAAAACTAATCAGTCTGGTAGCAAAGAAACTATTACAGATTAAAAATATTATTATTATTATTAAAGGAAGATTGAACGAAAGTGGTCACCAGAGTAATGGTCACTACATATATTCCCATCATAGATGATCCAAATGAACTTGTCATTGATAGTTTAAATGTTAAAAGTGACATCTATTACTGTACGTTTCATTTATCTCAACAATTGTTCTATGTACAACAGCAAACCAATTTGTGGGTGTGAAACGCAAAAATTAGATCTCCTCCAAACGTTGCATTCTCAACAATTTCGGGCCATTTATCTATTAACGCACAATGCCAACCGCTGGTTATATGTAGATCTTTTAGAACAAGTAGCAAAACCGTTTGAACTTACCTGCACATGCCCCGACAACTTCGATTCAGCCCAATCACAATTTGTTTTACACCGGCCTCCCCACTTCGACGGGCATATAGCAGCTAAGCACGGTTTCAGATGAAGATTCCAAACGACCCAAGTCGTAAATATCCCCCAGCCAGGAGCGTACAATGATTTAGCGATCTTGGCTAAATCGACATCCAGCACGAGCAACGCTTGAGAAACGCTTAAACTTGGTTGTACATTTGTTTAAGATATATACGTATTGAAGAAATAAAATTTTCAATAGATGTATTAGAAATTAAAAACAAACTGTTGAAGTGTCTTGCTCCATTTTGGTGGCAATGGGTATTAATGGTTTAAAAATTCTGGGTAAGTCAAAATTAAGAAAGACGGCAGTCTTAACACACTATCCTTTATATTTTCGATTTTATGGAAAATTGAGTAAGAAATCGCGTTTGGCGCAAAGAGGTTATTAAATGACCAGGATTAATCCTCATTCTGGTTTCTGCCTTTATTTCCACTGGAATTAAATACTGACGTAAAGGAACGTCGAAAATTCTTTAAAATTTATTTCTTGTGGAAAATATCAACCATAATTATAGCAACGCGGATAAAAGCTACACTTTACGCATTTGCCATCAATTTCTGTGATTTGAATGAAGAAATTAATTAACAGTGTATCATTCAATTATATAATGAAGAAAATATCGTTTCCATGCACTGAAGTGCCTTTGTAATGAGGTGAAATATGCAAAAGCATGTGCAAAAGCATAGAACACTTAGGATTACGCAAAAAATAAAATAAAAAGCAACATACTTTTTTTATTTTTCGCTGTAATATATTAGTTTATTTTATTATATATATGGGGGATATTCACGTTTGGCATTTCAACGCCAATTGGACCACGGCCCATCAGCCCGGAAGAAATGAATTTTATTGACTCCGGCCGTGAAAGCCTTCAATGCTTTATAATATATTAGTTTGCTTGTAATTGGCGGACTTATTTATTATGATTTGGTAAAATTTTGCATTTCCAGGAATATTTTCAGAGTGACGACGGTTCCTTAGGGGAACTAATTAACGGCAAAAAAGAATTTTCAATTTCATTATTTTTTATTTATCTCTGTAATATCTTGGTTTTCTTGTAATTGTCGGGCTAGTTTGATATAATGTTAGCGGAAAATCGTATATCCGGTATTAGTTGAAGAGCAACAGAATTTCTGTTTTGGCAACTAATTAACAACACAACAGTAACAATTTCCTATGTAGTTATTTTTATCTGCAATGTTATGTTTTTTTTTCATAGTTGTCGGGTTAACCTGATATAAAGTTAGCGGGAAATGGAATTTCGGGTATGATTTCCAGAGCGATAATTTGTTTTCTGGGACAAATTAGCAGCAATAAGCGATGTTTAAATTAATTTCTAGCATTTTCGAACACTTAGCGTCGCTAACTTTACGGAGCTGTTGAAAGCGTTACTTGAATAGTGAAATTTCTATCAAATCGGAAGTATGGAGTTTCTTGAGAAAACCGCAATTTAATGTTACGTTTAATTCTGATACAGGTATATCATGTTGTGAGAAAAACGCATACCACATACCAATGTACCATATGACGCGTACATGACCAATGACGCATACCAATCCTATCATGTCATCAATAAATAATTACTTTTCTGTTTTAGCCTTAGCAGCATAGATTCCCGCTGAAAGTTTTGTTGTTGTTGTTGATGTACTTTTCTAATTGCGTAGGATTTGGTCTTTAGAATTATTTGCAAACAGTAAGTGTACAGAAATTACTATAGCCGACTGGCGATGTCGGGTCCCATCGTAGGCCGTGCGTGATACAGGACTGCATTCCCCAATTCCGTCAATTCACAGATTTTAGTAGTTTGCTTCCGATATAAATCTTCGGCAATATTTAGAGATACCCTTCGCACTTGAACCCATTTTAAGGATAACCTTCACACATAATAAAAGTGAAATCGTCAAAAAATAGCTTTGTGTTAACGAAATGTTTCTCAGCAAAATCACTTAATAAAGTTTTTCTTCTAATTGAGAAGAACGGTTGACTCTTTTCGCATGGTATAGCATCTTGCGTATCCAACTTTGTAATCGTACTTTCTCTGTGCCTTACTGTGTGTCAGTGTATAGGCATTACTCTAAAAAAAGTCATTACTCTATCATGCATATGCGTAAAGAAAGATGTCATGCTTTCGAGCTAAACTTAGCATCCCATTTGGCGTTCACAGAGGTGAAGCTGAGGAATATGTCTTTAGATCCGACCACGAGTCGTCGCGTTAAAGTGAGAACAATTGTACAATTTGATCCTAACCCCTCCCCCCCCCCACACACACACAGTAGTTGTAACATAAGTTCAGGACGTAAAGCTTGAAATAGTAAATAAATGTCATATTTATATTTGGTTACTATATACTTTCTGTAGAACCGTAGCGTCTACTGACAGGAATGGATCAGGGGCAGTATTGCTACTGCAACTGCAGCGTCGCTGAACTGGAGGTCGTACGGTTCGAGATTATGCCGATGGCGGATTTTCGAAAACTACCATATTTTGTCGATAAACTCGGAAGGGTGGCTGCTTTGATTGACAGTTTTTCTGGAAGGCTCCGATCAAAACCAAACAAATGGTGGAGCAGTACACTAAGAATCGGGCCACAAACCGGGTGTGATCTTTCATTCCTCATTCTTGCTCCTCCTATCCTCTTAGATACATACCATTATCTACACTACCACACAAATCGGGAGACCGGTAGGGAACTTAGAGCTTGTGCTGGCTGGGGCGATGTCTTTATAACTGTCCAACTCCTACATACATTAGCCCAAATTGGACAGCAGGATCTCCATCCAACCGCGTCACCTTCAGGTATTCCAAAAAAAAAAAATTTCCTCAGAAGAATAACCATACACTCAACGCAAGTCACCAACTCACTGAGACCTTGGCATTCTTTCAATGGACCTTGGCATTCATCCATGAATTGAACCGCCTTCTTCCGCAGTCTACCACCAGCCTCATTCGCTTCATGCGTTCCACTAGGATCAACCTCCTCACATTCTCGAGAATCTACAAAACCTTCCCCAGAAATCACGTGATCAACTACAGTTCCCTCCTTGAACCCTTACTCTCTACAACAATTATTTCTTTATGTAAAAAATATTATCCAACCGCTCACCAAACAATTTCACCTCTACCCTACAAACCTCTCTTTCGCAGGAGCCCAATTGGAACCTGCATTTTTGTTGTAAAATTCTCTGTGCGCATCCAGCGGAAACCACACACGTAACTCCAAAGGCCGATCCGTGAAATACATTTAAAAATATCAAAAGGGTATTGAATGACGTTGCTTTCGTTTCCCAGTGAATCGATTTTCGTGTTGATGGAAGTATCGCGGGCGGTGAGCGGCGGTGGCTGGGAGGGTGGGAGGGGGGCGTGGCGGAGCCGAGGGCGGCACCTGATCGAATTATTTTGGCCCGACGGGGATTTGCTTCAATTACAGACGTCAATTTGTTCCATTAGTTAAATTACAAACCTTTCGCGACGCAGGCGCGTGTGGATTAAAGAGAACCCTCCCGGCCTTCCGCCCCAGGATCAGGCTAACACCCCCACCCCGCCAGCGGCACACGCAACTTGCCGCGTCTGCTCTTAGTGTCCATCTTGGATCAGCGGCGGTCCCTTCAAGTAGGCAGTGCCGAACGATTGATGAATATGTACTTCTTGTTTAAAATATTTCTCACCAATACATCTAAAATTACTTTCAGTTTGTGTCTTTTATAAGAAGTGTTTACTTTTTCACCCTCATAATTTTTGCCCTTTTTCATCTTTCTCTATACGTAAGAGTACTTACGTAGTATAGAGACAGTTATGTAATGCTCTAGCGAGAAGTGGGAGTTCTATTCAGAGAAATTCGTATTGTGTGGCCCTAATATCGAAAAAGTAGGCAAACCAAAAAAAAAAATACTTTCTCTAATACATTGTGTAGCGAGAACGTTTCCTTGATTCTTGATAGCAAAAAATTGGTTTATGGCAAAACGTCTATACGTCCGTCTGCCCGTTTGTCTGCAAACAATGATAACAACTAAACCGTACGCAAGATTTTCACCATACTTGATATTCCCCCATCGATCTGTCTAATGTCCCTGTTCCTAGATTTTGAAACTGTAACTTTGGGTACTTCACATGAAACATCAACATTTTCAAAATATTCAGAAATGGTTCCAAAGTTTTAGTTTTCCGCAGATAGATCATTAAACGCTGTAGGAAATGACGTAGGACACATTTTCGTTGATCTCTGAATTTTCATGAACTGCAAAACTTCAAATATTTTTCGGCTACTTCTCAACTACCCTTATCAAGAAAGTGATTTTTTCCTTAATGAAATACGATCATAAAAAACCTATCTTAAACTAAAGACGTACAACTGTTCGAATTTAGTAGTTTTCGCGTAATTTTTCACTGGATATGTGCAATTTTAAAAACAAGAAATTCCAAAAATGGCTTCAACTTTTTCATTTTTTATCGAATAAAGTAAAGTACACTGTTAATACTGACGTAGTGTCTATTTTCAATAAAACCTCCGTGATTACGCAATTTGCAAAATAATTAACATTGCAAAACTACAAAAGTTATGATAGAGATTTTTTAATTAACGAAATCAATTCTTCAAAATCAGGTCTTTAAATAAGGTCAAGTACATTGTTTTCGAAAAATGAGTATGTTAATGTGTATTCTTGAATATGTTCAAAATCGCAAATTCGAATTTTCTGCGCTTCATTTCTAGTCTTTCACGAAATATTAGATTGCAATACGAAAATGACAACACCGCGTCGCGACGTGGCAGTTTGAAATTCTGAGAATTTCTTCTCATTGATGGGAGGTGCTAATGATTGTATGAAGCATCGTTTTAATTGTCAAATTTGTGTTAATGTACTAGCTTTAAAATAACTAGTTTTCGTGCCTGATATTTACGATTTGTAGTATTTTACAGTAATGACGTATCAATGTGTTAATAGAGACAGACATTGCGGCATTAAATTACGTAAACGTTACGAAATGCGAGAAAGTATGTGCTGATGTTACACAAGTTTCATTTATCCGACTGTATTATAGATATCCTTCATTGTAATTTGCATGTGTTACCTTTATTGAGAGCAATGGCATCATAATGTTACTACAGATTCAATTTAATTGTACAATAGATAAGCGACTTTAACCCGAAGTGCCCGCAATAGGTAGACTCACGCCAGGGCCCGCATTGTATCTCTCAGATATAGTTGCAACTGTTTGTGAATGCGAATGATCTGAAGGTCCATTTACTCAAATACGTATTTTAATCAGTTTTTACAGGTCCCCCAATTCAATTGTTAATGAAACTTAGATTACAGAATTCTTGTCTGAATACTTATGGTGAAAAAAGTAAAAATTGACAAAGTACACGCAAAAATCATTAAACATCATATTATCCTATTAAATAATATTAAATACAATTTCCTCAAATTATTTTGGGAAGTTATAAACAAATATATTTTTTACTTTTCCACAAAAACATTCAGAAAGTTTTTGTCTTTTTTTTCATTTTACAATATTCGCAATTATTTATTTATTAATTTATTTTTCATTTCCCTGTAGACATCTCCTACACATCATCTTTCTTTTTGGTAAGAAATTGTGACAGTCGATTGCAGATAAGGCAAATTATTACATTTTCTAAATAGGCACTTGTCACAGACACGGCTGAAAATAATGCCATAATACGTACAGCTCAGGCCAGGAGCTCACAATGCACTGGCGCCATTTCACCCAACGTATATGACAGACATCGCGCAGCGCAGCGATCAAGTTTCAACATGCTCACTAGAAATGATTCAGCAAAATAATAAAAATAAAAGGCCAGGCGATTTCAGAAAACTACAATGAAGGAATACATGAATCATCAGACTACTAATGCATCGCAATAATTCAGGAACATTAAATTGCCGTGGGTTGAATATCAAGATCTATTGCGAGCACTCCCGGATTAATAGTGCTATTTAAAATATACAGAAAATGTAAACATTAAAATAAACCGATTCTAACCACAAAAAAGAAAACATTAGGAACAAAGTCCTCCTATCAATGCTCAGTACCACATCTCATTAGTGTAGTGCATGTAACTGAGTTGGGTAGTAAGAGGAGACAAAGGAACAAGAATGGGGGAGGGCACATCGCACCATGTCCACGTGCTTCGCTTACGGTCGTAAGCCTGCCATTGATCGCAGAAACTACGAAATATTACAGATGAGACCAGTCGTCCGCTGGAACTCTCCTCCGGACATCGCAGCGGCTGAATTCGTTCCAGATATGATGTTAAAATGGGAAATACGCCACCGAACTCGATTCCCAAGACCTCCTGGACAGGCTATCTCAGCTGGTCCCGTTCAGTATCCGATGCATGGGAATCCCCGTGAAAAATCTGATTTCATGCCGCTGCCTAAACGCGAGACCGAATTATGTGGCTCAGGGCATGACTTGGTGTCTCAGCAGTGCGTCTGTCCGGGATGTTCTAGGGTTCCACTCCCGACGGTGGCAGGATTTTCGACACTACCTACTTGGCTAGGTCGTTGATGGAGGAGAATTCTACCGGGCAGCTACTCTCATCGGTAGTTTTCCACGGTTTCTCCGAGCAACACAGGTGAATGCCGGAACAGTAACCTAACAAACAGGCCGCGGACCGTGCGCGATCTTTCCTTTCCGTTCTTTGTCCTAACCTCACCGCTTACTTACACACACACACACACACATATGCACTACACAACAACACAAGTAGGGAGACCAGGCAGGAGCCTAGAGCTTGCCCCGCCTGGGACGTTGCCACGCTGCTGGTGGGAGACACTGAGGGAAAACCCGCATGTCCACGGGTAGGACGGGTCCGGATCTCACCATCTAGCGGGGGAAGAATGCCACCTTCCGAGGAAAACATGCACCACACTTACAAAACTAATGACTAGGGAACGGATTTTCATGTAAATACATATTTTTACAGGGACAAGATACCTGTATTCACTAATATTTTTTAGACTTAACACGACATTCTGAACTAATTGGAACCATTTTTATTTTACATATTTTTTTTATTGCTACATAATTCGTTACATTTTAATATATTTATAGGTCGAAAATGAACATTTCACATGCGATGTTCGAAATATGTTACTTGAAAACTAATTTTGTTACTGAAATACTTAAAAAAAACACGCAATGCGCTTGTATTAACGCCGGACCATCCCTATTAATTGTCAAAATTACCTCACCCCGCCCCCATCTGCTTCTTGAAAGCCGTGTAGTCAGGATCAAGGATGAGTGGATATAGTATGTGAAGCAGAAGGAACTTCAACCACGTGCTAACTCGTGTTTCACAGACCCCATGCGTAACTCGATAAAAAAATCTAGATTATAGACTTATCCCTTTTCTCTCGAGTTCGTGTGTGGGGGCGTATGTTTCTTTTACACACCCCTCTTTCTATCGTAGGCTACACGGTACTATTCATTTGAGCGCCGACTCCTCGTAAACATTGTATATAATGAGAAAGTATATATTTCGGATGAAACTAGCGAATAATTGTTCTGTAGAAATAAAATTTTCTTTCAGCCTCCCTGAATACATGTTAAGATCTGATCAGCAACGTACTGTGCTCGTAAAACGCTTGAAGAATGGAATTTTAAACATTATATTGAATTTTTTTTTCATTTATTTCCTATTTTTCTTACATATTTTTGAAAAAATAACTACATGTATTTGTTCATATTTTGCTTTCATTATTACAATAAATTCCATTTCCTACTGTTTCATTGATTGATTTTTTCGTGTTTTCGGGCGCGTCAACTGCTTTGGTCATTAGTCCCGTTAGTGTAGTGCATGTTCTTTTCTCCGGAGATGGCGGTGATCTTCTCCCGCTGGATGGCACGATCCGGCGCCGACCTACCGTCGGCTAGTGGGGTTTCCCCCTAACCAAGACTCTCCCACCAGCGGGGCACCGCCCCAGCTGGGACAAGCTCTAAGCCCCCGGCCGGTCTCCCGAAATATGTGGTAGTGTAGTGCATGTTAGTGTAAGTGTGTGTGTGTATAAAGGGAGATGATAGAACAAGGGAGAGGAAGGAAAGATCGCGCGCGGTCCGTGGCCCGTTTGTTAGAGTACTGCTCCGGCATTCGCCTGGTGTTGATCGAAGAAACCATGGAAAACTACCGATCAGAACAGCCGGTCGCTAGAATTCTCCTCCAGACAGCGACTGAATTCGACCTAGCTGAAAAGCTAGTGTGGAAAATCCTGCCGCCGTGGGGAATGGGAACCTAGGACCTCCCGGTCAGAGGCGCTGCAGTGACATCAGTCGATGCCCTGAGCTACCGCTCCCGGTCCGTTCCCTACAAATGACCGTAGCAGTTGTCGCGCCCTGAATCACTAATCCATCAATCGCAACGTGGGCGGCGGCTGAGCAGCGGGGGGGGGGGGTGCGTCTGGCTGCTTCCCGAGCGACCTCGGGTTCTTCTGCGGGCGCGCAAGGCGCTCGCAGTGATTGGCGAATCTGCGAGCGGTGGCGGCGGCGGCTGTTGATTGATTTACGAGGCAGCGTAATGCGTGTTCGATATATTCCACCCCGCCCTCGCTCTCCCCCCTTCGCCTCGAAAGCGCGCGGAGGTGGGCTTAGCCCCCCCCCCCGCAGCAGACTGCTCCGGAAGCGGTCGCAAGCACCAGCCCCGTCGGCCAACCACACAATAATAGCAGCACAAGGTTTGGGGGCATTGCCAGGGAGGCTGTGGAATGAAACAAAAATATGCCGACGTGTCGTATCATAAAACTCCCTCATTACGGCTACGAAAACAAATAATAATAACAATAATAATAAACAGTTTCTATTTTTACTGATTAGAACATAAATATACCTTAAAATACTGATTTATCAATTGACAATATTAGTTTTACTATAATAATAATAATAATAATAATAATAATAATAATAATAATAATAATAATAATAATGCAGCAAACTTCCTTAAATAAAAAGTTGAAATTACATTAATACATCGCCAATCGATTGTCTCGGTTATAATGTTTAGGACGTCATCTTGCAAAGCTGTATTTCTATTTAAGATGATTTGGCATTCAACTTTAAACTCATGATTTAGGAAGAAGGATCTTTTCATATTCTTGAACTTAAGTATTCACAAAAAATCCAGAATTAATATTGACTTCCTACTGTTTAATGGTATGAAATATTTCAAGTCATTATGAAATCAATGAAAAACATCTGTAACCCAGCTAATAAAAAGAGAAACCTTTGCTGGAGATACAAAATCATACATCGATGTACGTTACATTAGTTTCTCTTTCTACACAGGTTGTTCTACGTTTGTTGCGGTTTATTAGTAACAAGAAACATAACACAATGTAAGCTTCTGACCCACTGTTCACCCGCGCGTGCCCCCCGCCCCGCCCTCCACTCTGCCCCCCTCCTGGCTTCTTCGCTCTGGGGCTCACAAAAGCGCTTCAGAAATCCAAAATCGATCCTCGAAGCCGCCAAGTTGGAGACTCAGCGATTTCGCGGAGGATAGCGACTCAGGCGAGGCGGCCGAGCAAGCGGCACAGGTTGGGGCGAATGGGGTGGAACACGGCCGCGCGACGGGAATCGCACAGGACCATTCATTCATTATTTTCGAGTATAACCTGCTATGACCATTAGTCCCGTAAGTGTAGTGCGTTATAGTCTGGGAGGTGGCAGTGCACTTCCCTTAGAGACATAAGACACCACGCCAATACTTGTCGGATTTGCGGAGTTTACCCTCTCGAGGTATCTCCCCAGAAGGAGTCCACCTCGGTCACGATATGCTCTAAGCGTTCCACTGGTTTACGAACCATGAGTAGTTGTGAAGTGCGGAGTGTGTGTGTGTTTAAGGGGAGAGGAGGGTCACGAATGAGGAGCGAAATATTACACGCAGTATGTGGCCAGTTTGTTGAGGTACTTCTCCGGCATTCGCCGGAGATTGATCAGAGTAACCATCGGAAACTGCTGATGAGAACAGGCGACAACTAGAATTCTCCTCCAGAGCGGCTAAAACCGGCCCTGTCGTCTGGTGAGTCAGAACGGCGACACCGCCGAAGCCCAGGGAGGCCGAACCCCATGGAAACGGCCGCGTGAGGTGGCGCTCTCCCATGGAGAACTGCGAGACGTTGGGGCAAGTGGATCTCTGAAATAATAACACTTGGGATTTTTTTTTTTTTTCAAACCGCCTGGATCAAGGTAGATGATACCAAAGGAAACGATCATGATTTGGAAAATCATTATAAAAAGTTTCTATCACGTAAGATTCAAAAGATATAAACATATTTAGTATTCATACGAGGTAAAAACAATTTAAAAATGGAAAAGAGCAATAATATCAGACATGAAAATTGTTGGTATTCTCCAAAACATTGGTAGAGCATATGACAAAGATTTAAGTTTTCCATACAATCAGAACCAAAGGTTCGTTGTACAGGTGACAACACTAATGAGAAGCCCATGATTTGTCCTGATCACAAACACAACTGCCAACATAACACGCCAGTTTAGTAATTTCATTTTTCCCCTTGAAAGTCTGGGTGTAAATCTTCCACAAGCGTAGCAGAAGTTATCGGATTGATTCGCACTGTCGATTTGCATTTTATCGAACCGATTCAATTCTTCAGATGATGTGGCGAATTTCACTGGATAAAAAACACAGAACTGAAATGTATTTAATGTGTTTGAGGCTCATGCAAACCAGACATGTTCTACTTCATGCGCACAGCGGGTACAGTTCCGCATGACACCGACTGACTCAGAATATGACACCCCAATAGTTGGTTACTTGTATACTTGCGATAACTGAAGGGGCAAAAATAATTGCTTTCGGTGACGATGAGCAGTAGGAAATATTAGGATGCACGTGACTTGTTTTCAAAACATTCACTAAGACCAAATAAGATCACTAAGATCTACTCGTAATTGAGCGCAACTACCAGACGCAAGAATAAAGACTGCAATCGTCGAATACAGAAGGTAAAAAAACACGAAAGTCTAATTTTGTTGCTTTCTCATGAAAGTGGCATGAACTTGACAAATATTTTATTTTTAAATAGATCTTATGCGTATTGATTGTACATATCTTACAGGTGCAACCTATGTGTTTGCATTAAAAGCAAGATATGGTATGTTATGGTACATTAAAAACTAACGTGATATAGTGTTTGATTGTGATATTCGTAATCTATTTATAAAATTGAGTATGTTGGGCACTACTTTCCCGGAGGTAAAAATTGTGTTCCCTAAGATATCTTCGCTAAAAAAAGATGGTGAATAACAAATGTGATATTAACTTCGTTCAAAATATTATGAATTTGATTGATATTTACAAAACAAGTGTCGTAAGACACCATGTAACAATATGAGATCGGAGAATTATCAGTCGAGGCTGATGGATAACCAATCGAACACGTACTAAGTTGTTAACGATAAGAACATTGTACATTGTTTTATCCCCAATGAAAAATTTCAATTTTTGTTTATATTTGACTATTCATAGTGCGAATGGTGACAGACTGATGTGGAGAGCAGTTATTATTTCTAATTTATATAAGCACTGTTTACACTTGCATCTTACATTGTGCATTTTCAGTTATTTACACTTGCTATTTCTCACTTGCAATCACATTCACACTCTGAGCAACCCGGTCACAGCACTCTACATGCATGCTATCACCATAAATTAAAAGAACAATATACTGTAATCGCCGTCCCTTTCAATGGTGAGGCGTTGACATTGTTGCCTTTGCCAGAAATTGTTTTACAAAGAAATTGCAGAAATCCTCCGTTGTAAGTGATGTTTCCTTCAAATTATAATGAATACAGTGACGGGGATTTCTTTTCTTTCAAAAATCAAATAATTTTGAAAATATTCCAAACAATAAATTGTAGTACCTAAGTTGATCTCACATTACATTCACAAACAAATAAAAACAGAAAAAACAAATTACCCAACAAGAAACAACAGCAAACACACAAATGTATACTGCTATTCATTTAAAAATACTAAATGTACTATTTCACTTATCTCTTGATATAGAAATAAAAAAAAATCTTCAAGCATATATTTGCTTTCAGGTTATATGATATCACACTCATTTTATACGTTAAACTATTTACACATACATTTGAATTCGTCATTAACTTAATAAATCAAAACGTTTTACTTGGAATTTAATAGAGGTGTCTTGAAGTTATATATCCCAACACCAACTCTTTCTTAGAATTTAAACATTGGGGAGAGGAGCGGTTTCAGGGAAGGTGAACTTGACCTTGCACAGAAAGCGCCGTTACCTTTCTCCCCTTCGAAGTTCTCCTCTCTGTCCTGCTCGTTCGTTCTCTCAAAGTTTTCTCAATACGCAATCTATTAATAATGCCCAGATATGAAAATATTAAAAGTGAATCTTACTTCCGATTAGCGATTCTCCACAGCATGATGTCTTCTCTTCACCTTCTTTCGTTAAAGCAGTGGTCGGTCAGCTTTCCACTCCAGAATAGTTCAGTTCAAGTGGTTTTAATTTACAGTAATTTAGTGGAATTTCTTGAATTCATATCCTCTACAGCAGTAAATCAAATCCAGTCATGCAATGCGCAATTGCTTCACAACAAGTTACCAAAGAAAATTTACCAAGGCAGAAATAGCAAAGCTGAAATAAATAAATTGTGATGTAAATCACGAATATAATTACTTACGTGAATGTTATATATAATATTTTTTCATATAGTTACGCTGGCACTTACCTCTATTCATGAGCTTAGCATTGTGGCGTATATTATAGTTTTAAATTCGATTTGAAAGTCTGTTTCCAATATGGCTTACCTACCAACAAATACGTGATGTGTTCTTTCGTCTTCAGGTCGAACGACCAGGCTTCGTTCAGTTAGTTTCTTCTGCGGCAAGCACAGAACGTCTACTCACCGCTCATCAGTTGCCGGGCGGATGTGCCGCGCTTTTTGAATACCATTAGGTTCAATATGCCACCTGCCTTTCGCAAGACAAGGCGGCTGGTCACAATATTGCAATCTAATAATTATTGTTAAGAAATTTACAATAGTTTTTAATAGTGAGTCATGGATTATCAGAAAGTTTGTGTTCTAATAACTCTTATTAAGAAACTGTTCTCAGTTTGGTGAAGTTTGCCCCCAGATAACCAACACAGATAACGCATTTTAAACAGTGTGCTATTTTCAAAATTCATAAGTTTTCTTCAAATGTCCTGAAGTATTGGAGCGAGGACTATTGGGAAGCATGAAATAAACTGGATGTTGTGGTTTAGAGCAGGGATTCCCAACCGTTTTCTTTCATCGGCCCCTTTTAACGAATTGTTCACTTCATCGACTCCCTTACGTTTCTCTACAATATATAGTATCAACAATTAATAGTAATCATGGCATAAAGAAATGCACATAAATGCTGTAAATTTTGTACATAAATATTCTCGTAAATATTCAATTTTTTCAATTGTCGAAGACGCTTCCGCTTTTGAGTAGTTGAGTTTCTAATCTTCACTGAAATGCAATGGTTATTAATTTTTCAGTTTTTTTAAGAACGTGGTATTTTAAGAACGTGAACGCGCAGAAAGTACTTTCTTGCGCCATAGAGTATCATTGATAATGTTTTAGTTTCTTGAATTTTCTAAACTTCGAAATTCCTAAGGATGAACGACAGATACGAAAGGAGGGAAACAAATTTGTTATTTATTGTGATACGTTTTGTTTTTTTATATCAGAAAAACATTAATTTAATTAATATTTTGTGGTAATCAAAGGGAACTTGATTATCTGATCAGGAGCCGGTTCATATTCGTCTATTGACCCCTTAATCATCACTGGCCCCTTCAAAATTTCATCAGGGGGTCTACACCAACCCCGATGAGAACCATTGGTTTAGAAAGAGAACGAAGCCTTGGGAGAGAGGGGGCGGTTGAGAACAAACATCGATTCATCACCGAAAGGTTTTAGACGTCGGTGTTGACAAACAACATCTATGGTTTAAATATGATAAAACGTGATATTTTCCCATCCTATTTCCATTTTAATTATTGTATTTAAATGAGATGTGTTTTATTGTTTGGTTACGTATATATAAAAAAATTAAAATAATATTTTTCGACTGCAAAGAAGGAGTCTTTATCTCTGCACTTTATTTCTGCCCAAGAAACATTACAGATATTTTGTGTATATGTGTGTAATGTGAGACATCCTGGACAAATCCCCAAAAGTAACCATAAAGAAATCTCTCCGGCGGGGCATCGACAACAGTGATAGATGCCAGTGGCTATTGGTTTTAAGAAATTATCAAGAAAATAGTTTCTTGAAATTTTATTTGAATCATTAGAATTTTTTAACATCGATGTTTCTGAAAGAACATGCCGATGCGAAGAAAACATCCATGTTCACATATCAATATTTCTGGTCGAAAAATCGATGTTTTCTTGTCGTCCCTAGTTGGGAAGCGAGACGCGGGGTGCGCTGCTCCTCTGTTCCTGTCGTCAGCTTATTGCACTGGCGTCCTAAAACACTCTTATCTGCTCGCTCTTCCCTCTTTCCGTTTCCCTTTCATTGCCACCTCGTCTTTTGAGGCAGACGTTGGATTATGAACTTCCCTTCCTTTCTAAAAAGCATCTGACTTGATTCACGGCTCCTGGAAAGAACAAAATCCTCAATGGACGAACAATGTTCTTCCGACGCACTTCAACTTCCTGTAAGGTAGTGCTCCCATCTGAAAGTAAAATATTGAAAAAAAAATCAAGTATTAGTCTCATGAGATATCCCCTTCTTTCTCTTTAACTGTGTAGATAGCAAGCTGTATGTATGGCAATTTTAAAAGTATATTCTGAAAATCAGGATGGAAGGTTGATGAACGACGAATGTTGGAGGGCTCGTAAGTCACGTTATTTTGTTTCTTTACGTATCTTTCAGCTCTTGTGTGATCGAGGCAATTGATCACTGAAAGTGTTTGGGATGGAAAGGGAACGAACTGAAGGGGATAACGGCCTGGGATGGCTCAGTGAAACAGCTGCTGCCACTGCAGCTTCTTTGTCTGGAAGGTCCTTGGGTTCTAGAACCGGCGGTGGCAGTTTTCCACACTAGCTAGATAGTTCAGTCATATTCAGTCGCTGATTGCGACCGGTTGCTCTGATAGATAGTTTTCCATGGTTACTCTGTTCAATAGTTTGCGAATGCCGGTGGAGTGCCTTTATGGACGCGCAGAATCCTTCTTTCATCTTCGTTACCCCATCTCACGTTCCACACACACACTTAGATGCACAAAAAACTACCGTACGTCGAGAGACCATTTGGGAGCTTACAACTTGTCGCGTCTAGGAAGATGCCCCGCAGGCAGAAGTACCTTGTGTGATAAACATCCGCAAGCCGACGTTTATGTTGGTTATGGCTAGATAATGGCTAGATGTCACGTTGCAGAGCGCAAGGAACACGTCACCACCCGGCTGTACCACGAACTACTCTCGGGGGATTATGGACGGTTGACGCCTGCGGAGGCACGAACTAGTCCATCGATGAATCTGCGAGTGCGGGTCGCAGTGAGAGAAGAGGCCGTCCCTCGTCGTTGGCCCTCCCCGCCTGCGGCTTTGGGCGTCCGGCGAGAAGCGTTGCTTGTCTTTGCCCTTCGCTCCTCAACCCGCTCCCGAGACGGCGGTGGCGGGAAGGGGAGGGGCAGGGGAAAGGCGGGCGCGGGGTTGGGCGTGTGGGCAGGCGCCGGGGCTGGGAAGGGGAGGGGAGGGCGCGATGGCGTTCGGCAGGGTGAGGGGCGGGTTGATTAAGGAGTCAGGAGCGGGGTAGAGAGATGGGGCGGGGGAGTGGGGGGCGATGAGGCGAGGGTGGGATGAGAAGAGGCAGGGAAGGAGGCGGACGGCGAGGCGAGGGCAGGGGCGGTGCGGGAGGAGGAGCGACGGGGGCAGGGTGGGCGTGGGGCGGGAAGGGAGAAGTAGGTGTGGGGGCGGACAAGCGGTGGAGGAGCAGGACGGATGGGAGAGGTGTGGATGACGTAAGGGAGGGGCGGGGGACGAGGGGAGGGTGCGGGAGGGGAGGAGTACGAGGGTGCGGGGCGGGCGCGGGAGGAGATGGGCGGGGTCGGAGGAGCATCTGCACGCGACACGCGAGGCGACGACGTCGCGGCGCCGAAATGCGCCTCGTCACGCAGCGAGTGTCAACTCCCCCCCACCACCATGCTTAACATTTGTGAAATCGGGGGCTCCACCGTAATTACTCAAATGCGCGGACGAAAGAATATCGCTCCTTGCAGTGAAACGCACACATTTCATGAAAATGTTGACGAAAGCAAACGTACAGGATGCTTTGCATGTCGGGTTCCTGAATGACAGCGAGGAAGTCTTTACAACTGAATGTATCTATACGCACGACACGATTCACTGGCTTGCCTTACTAAAATACTTGAAAGTTTCCTTTGGCAAGATGTAAAAGCACCACATAAACCACGTGTTGTACCAGAGGGTGTCAGTGATGTGAATAAGGTAGATAATGAATAGAAATACCTGAGCTATATAACTCAGTTTATGAATAAAATTTCGAAAGGGAATAAAATTGTGATAGAACCACGGAACCTTGTAAAAAGCTGCGAAATGGATCATTCAAACCATGTTAACTCACAATATTAAGAAAAACAAAGAGAAATTCTACAAGAGTTATATTTTGTAGTACAAAAACCTAATAAGTGTGTTGGCAATGTCTTCGGCAGATAACTTCATTGCTGCTTGGCATTGCCATTGCCATTGCCACATTATTTTTATTCGCCGCATGACCACTCCCTAAATTAGTGAACAGTAAAATTTTCATTGAACCAATACAAATGCAAGTTATCCATGCCCTAACAAGTTCTAAAATACAAACACAAATATGTTTTATCAAATATTTAACAGGCATGTAACTCTCAATATGAATAAAATGTGCAGTTTGAAATTTGAAGGTTTTCCTCATTTTCTGTTTTGTAGATTTTTGTAGCAAAAAGAAAGTAGTGTGGCAATAAAAAATGCTTTATTTTGTAGTTATAGCAAAATAATTTCTAAGAATACATAAACAAGGTGTTACAATATTTTCTTATTAATATTTTCAAAAACACCTATCTCAGATACCAAAGAACATATCGTGTATAAAAGAAATTTCCCATCCGAAATGCGAAATCAAAGTTTCTAAAAAATGCTTTTGTTCACTTCATTACAGTTTCGTCTTTTGTTCCTGAGTTGATGTTGCCGCCTTGGGATGTCAGCTTTCAGCATCAGCGCTGACGCAACAATTGTGATTTTCATTTCTTCAGCTCCTTGGAATCTGTATATAAAACGAATTCACATATGAAATAACACTAACGGAAACAAAGGATGAGCAAATAATTTGAGGTCTCATAATATAAAGGAAAATGAATTAAATTCAATATAATCCCACGAAATCTCTACATTCAGATATGCTAAATGAGATAATTAATTAATTAGTTAATTATTAAAATAAATAACAATTGTAGAATTGTCGAGTATTGTTGAAGTAAGGGATGTAAGTTCACGGAATTGGTCAATTGTTTCATTGTTCATAATTGATCAATCCCGTGAAGTACGTCCTTTAAAATAAATGAACTGAGAATTGTTCGGGTTCTTGAGTACCTGAGAATGCGGAATGAGGTCGCAGTCAAATAATTGAATACAAATGTAAGATACGCAATCTGTAGTGGACTCCCCTCCACTCGTAAGTGGCCAAGGCGAATCCAGGGGTAGCGCCAAGAGCTCCTCTCTCCTCCACTTCCTCTCCCCCATGGCGACCGCCGGCGTCCGCCGCACCTGCAACAAGAGTCCGTTGGGCGCCAACAGCCCCCACGCCGCCCGCGCTCCTCTGACCCCAACGAACACTTTTTTTTATTTAAGGTCGCATCAACACCTAGGTCATTAGCGACCACTATTGGAGTTAACGGTATGGTAACTGTGAAGATGAAACGATATGGTGATTATAAGGGGTGAAAGGACGAAAACAAGTACAACCATGCCCGAGGCGGGACTCGAACTCGCGACCCTTCAATCCGAGATCGCTACGACACATCTGCCCTAGAGATCTCGGTTACCGGAACGACGACGAACACATTGACACACATGTGCAGTACAGTCAATACCTGTGAACATATTTAGTCCCCCACCCCACTCCCACTTCACACACCGGCACCCGACACGAAGAACACCAACGATAGGAGTCAAATTGCCAAACAAATCAAGGAAAATTGTACAGAGTGTCCGGGGAAGAAACGTCAAAACTTCGAAAATGAGCTCTTAAAAAAATTTGTTGCAAAATTTGTTTGTGCATATGTTGTCTAATAAACTACATGGATATTCCGAATGGCTGAGCCGCAATAAGCACTCAAAAGTTAGCTTGAAAATACGCTTTCTAGGCAAACATTTGCGTTGTATAAGCATATAAACACTCCAGAAATATGAAAATTGTTTATTATTAACAAAACAAATGCATCTGATCAAAGAAAAATTAACCGAGGAATTAAAAAGCAGCCGAACTGTGTAAAGTGGCTTCTTTTTTATTTCTGAGTTAATTTTTCCATCTGATCAAATATATATTGATATGATGATGAATATATGATGATATTGATATTTGATCAGATGGAAAAATTAACTCAGAAATAAAAAAGAAGCCACTTTACACAGTTCGGCTGCTTTTTAATTCCTCGGTTAATTTTTCTTGCTGAACTAATATATTCTTCGGACACCCCACATATACTATTAGAAATAATACTACACATTACAAACATTTTCTGGAAGTTTGTGTGAATTCCCCCCCCCCAGTTTTTTATACATATTTGGAACATTGGAGGTATGCTTGCGATCCTCTCCGCAGGAACTCAGATCATCATTGCGTAAATTCAGACACAATTGTAGGGTTTTGAAGGATATGTCTTGAAATTTTTCATATTTCATCATTTGATTAACGTAGTAATAGGTAAATACTTGTCACAATTTAAGACTTCGAGCTTGTACGGATTAGATACAATGAGATATTCAGGTACTGCACTAGCAAGACTTCTAAAAACATTTCAAAATAAGTACACTGTTACTTGTAAAAGAACAACCGACGATACAATTTAAAGAAGTGGCATGTAAGCTGAAAATGAGATACATTAATTGAAATTACTTTCAATAATGTTTACAAAAATTGACGGAAATTTACATGTGATTTATTATAAATGCAGTGTTTTGTTTAAAAACTTTTTTCATCAGTAGCGATAACCTAAAAAGTGATTCATTCTTCAGATTTCATGACGGGACCACTTCAAGATTTTATGATATAAAATAATTGATATCGGCGTCGTTTGTATTTAAGGGCCCTAATCATCTCCGATTGTGGTGATGCCAACTTAAATTTAAGGCAGCTTACCATTAATTACGCAAAACTTTGAAGAGCATTTAAATGAATTTTATGTAATTAATTAACACTTAAATTATTCTAAATTGAGGCATATTTGGATACTGATTACAGTAGTGTCAGCTTAGAGAGGTTCCCTATCGCTGGTGCACAAACTGCAGTACCCAAACAGTGCAGATCCAAGTCGGTGAACAGTGTTATGTGTCCCATGAAGGTTGGGAACAAGAGAGACATTCACTTATAAGAATGGATTAGGCGTGTAGAAATAAAAGTCTTTATTCACAACTCTTTTCTCACGTCTGAGGGTTGTCGGGCAAATTTTGTTGCGATTCGTAAACGCTGTTCAGTCGAACGCTGGCCAGTGAGCAAATCAGTTGTCTTCAAAGTTACACCAAGTGTTTATTAAACAGGTCAAATTTGCGATATTTAAAGAGCCGAAATCAGCAAAAACGTGGAAGACTTTGTGACATTGAATTCCTTTTGAAATTCAAAAGCACTCTATTCAAATTAGGAAAAGAAAGCTGACTGAAGAAATTCGGAAAAATATTTGCGCAAAGAGTGGTTGCTGATTCAATTTGTGACAAGATAAGAATGGAATTCGCATCATGAGACACCCCTTAAATATGTCCGAAACTGCAAGAGTCATGTGATACATCGAGCGTTAAAGAATTTCGTAGTTTGAATCGCTTGCGCTCTCTTTTTTGTCACTCAGCACTGCGACTGGGATAACGACTGCAGCAGCGCCTCCACAGGCGAATGAAAAAGGAACACAGGAGATGAATAAATGTTTGAGTTTATGGAAACAACCTTTGAAAGTGAGGCGCGTTGGTCTGATGATTTTGAATAAACTCCTGAATCTCTCTCATGTAATTCGTTGCTTTGCCTGGCGTTTTTTTGAAAATTCTGAATGACTTCAAGTAGGTCGAGTACATATGTCGTTCCTAATAGGTGTGACGAAGGAAAACCCATGGCGGCCCATCCTTTTCTTTCGAATTTCTCCTAATTGATAGCTTCCAATTTTTATGATTTACGATGTTAAAAAACAATAATTGTTCTCAATTATTGAGGTTTAGTGTCAGGAATAGTAAAAGTCAAAGAATGATAATGTTACAGGAGAAATTCTCCCTTATTTGGGCAATATATAAAATAAGAGATTTCAACTGAATGCCGGAAATTTTGCCCAAACTTATCAGATTGTCTATTTTTAAACGTTTGATGTAGACTTCCTTTTGGATTAAAGACGAATACTTTAGAGATAGAATCGTAATTTATTTCTTTGGCGTATAGTTAACTAATGGTTCTACATCAGCACATATTTTCTCGTATTTTTTCTAACTTTTGCAATATTAATGAAATTACTGAATGTTTTCATGAAACTTACAAAATTTACTCTATCCGAGGACAGAGCTTAATAAAAATTGGAACAATTTGGAGAAAATTTTGAAAATCTAGAGGTTTCAAGTAAAGGATCTTCCAAAATCAAAATATGCATTTTGAAACTTATAGGTTATTTATAAAAAAATCACAATAACGGCCCAAATTTTTTCCGCTGGAGTTTGATTCTGGAATAGAGTAAAGCACTACAAATGGCGCTAACCACATGTTTGACAAATTCTGTTGTGATAAAATTTAAAGTAAAAATTTGGAGTCATTATTGAGAAAATAATTGTTTGTAAATTTACAAAACATGTCTATATTTTACACAAAGTTACGGAAAAACCACTCATACATTCTAAAATTGTATATGACCTTATTTTAAGATGTCTTTAAAAAACAATTTCATTCAGGTAAAATATCTCTATCTTTAATGTTGTAGTTCAGGGATTTAAGCGAAAATGAGATCTGCAGCATTCTCTTAAGCGTTCTTTATGCTATTCGAGGACAAATTTTAATCAACAAGTTCGGAGCAATTTTTGAGAAATGTTTGAAATTGTTGAGGCTTCATGCAAGGTATACCCAAAAATCAAAATATATATTTCAAACTTAGAGAGCCCTGAATTGCTCTAAAAGGTTGGTGGAATATAAATTTTTGAGAAAATCGGCTAAATGATTTAGACATAGCATTGACCACAGACGGACAGATAAACAGTCTGACATACGGAAAAAAGTACGGACGGATAGACTTACGGACGGACAGACGGATGGACAGACAGACGGACGGACAGACGGTCGGACAGAAAGACGGACGGACAGCCGGAGACAGACAGACACCCGGGCAGATGCGCAGACGGGCAGACAGCCGGGCAGAGAGAAAGGTAGTCTTTTTGTCGTCAATCGATTTTTCGGTATCAGGGATCAACAAAATATGGAAACTTAACTACACAACGAGTTAGAGGAAGTAATTTACTACGTACAGAAACAAAATGTATCCACTTCTTAGTTACCAGGGTCCGGATAAGAATTTTTCTGACGAAAATTTGCCGTTTTCCGTTGCTCGTTTCCAATCCTTTCTCTCATTGCAAAGTAAGGGCGAGAAAGTAAAATTAGAGGCGTCGTAGGTATGTATTGGCCCTAGAGTCTCACAGATCCAGGCACGACGCGCCTCCTGGTGTTAACCTTCGGCTGCACGGAGACCGCAAACTGCATGAATCCAAATGCAGGGCCTCTCACGCCCTGTGCAACCCGCTCTAAAAAATGCACATAAAATTGTATTCTTATTGATGTATTTTGTGTTATTGTATTTTATTCTTAATAATTTCAATAAATGCCAACTGTTAATGTTAAACAAATGATTATTTATTTATTTAAATAACTGTTAATAGGGCCTGAAAAGCCCTGCATATGCGTTGCCGTAATAGAAACAAATTTCAGTACCGTCTGTTGGTTATCCGGGACAAGTCGCGTCGATGTGCTCGTAGCTGACGTTTCGGCCATCACGTTGTGGCCTTCCTCAGAGCGTACTTCCACAACATGTTGGCCAAAACGTCAGCTACGAGCACATCGACGCGGCTTGTCCCGGATTGCCAGCAGACATACTCCGGCCGTGGAAGCCTACGCAATCAAATTTGAGTGTCCACCTGAATAATTTCCTTCCCAAAGAATTTTTCCTTTGCAAAATGAAAGTGGAAAGATAGTAGAAAGATGGGCATGCTCTCAGAACTGCAGCTGTGCAGAGCTAACAAACAGCGAAATATAGAGCAGGCTAGGGCCTCGGAGGCCCTGCCTATGCGTCCTAGAGCGGCGGTTGGGCCGCGGCAAGCGGAAGGGCGCGGGCGGGGGCGGGGGCGGGGGCGGAGGCGCCGCGGGCGATCGGAAACGCGTCGTCCCGCCGCGCCGGCGCGGGCGGCGGGCGAGGGCAGCTGTCCGTGGCGTCGCCGCCTCGGACGCAGCTGCCCGCGATGCTATCGCGCGCCCAATTTGTATGCGCCGAGAACATGTGTGGCGCTGCCGGACCTACGCGCCGCCCGCTCGCTATTTACAATGTTAAACAGCGAAAGTGAAATTAACGATGTTGCTGCGCTCGCCGTATTAATTAGGTGCGTTTTTGTTGCCCTCGGCGCGGTCAGTCCCGGTGTCGCCGCTCGGGCTAGAGTTGGACTTGGCTCTTTACGCTCCGTTTTATGTTCCTAAAATAAGCGTTGCGTTTTGTCACGGAGGCGGTATAAATTCACATGAAAATGACCTTACGGAATAAATTTTTATTTTACTTTTAGTTACTGTATTGCAGACATGTTAGTACGAAATATTTTTTAAAAATTAAATACAAAGAAATTTACCTCTAAATGATGAATGGAATACGCCTCAATCTTGATTGCGTAAGATTCAGCGCCAGAAGTTCTAAGCTATTCAGGACCAGCTGCGTCTCTGTCGTGGTGGCTGACGTTTCCGCCAACATATTGTACGCTCCGAGGAAGGCTAAATGTTGACAGCAAAGTCATCCACCATCACAGACACGTGGTTCGTTCCGGATAGCCTAGAAAATACAGGACTAAATCTTATCTAATATGTGTTTTACCACTCAAAATAATAATTCTATGCGAAATCGTCAATAAAACTGCTCTGCAGAAACGAAGCGTATCTCAGCAAAATGTCGTAGAAAGCATCTATTCATTCAACTGTGGAGAAGAGAGTGATGACATTTTTCCACCTAAAATGAATTGGCCTGGTACCTAACTTTAACACGTTCACTGTCCTGTAATCCATATGTGGTTCACAAGACATAACACCTGACGGTTTTGCTACACCCGTGAACCACATGTGGGTCACAGACGTTTACAATTTTTATGGCAAGCCTTTCCATTTAACTCCATGTAACTGCACAGATTTTGGCGTGGACTTGCTAGGACGTTCATAGAATTTAGAATTGCACCAAGACGTACGGAAAAATATTTTTATTTTTGAGAATATTACAGTAAAAGTTTCTTACAGTTGGGAAGGTTTGAACGTGAGGAGATATTTTAATGTTCCCATAGGGACAGAGAACGTTTCGTAACAAAGATTGCAAAGATTCTTCCGAAACGACTGAAGGTTAAAACTGATTGGCGTTACGTAAAATCAGTCATGAAAATACTAGAAATCGTCTCTTTCCAGTGAGTGAATTGTTTAATGAGAAAGTTCTTCAGTTGTCTATCAGGTTCAATAAGAAAGCCTTGAATAAGGAAAGTACTCGTAGATGAAATCTACCAGTACTATAATTCTTCTATCAAGAGGATGTGAGGATTAACTTGTTTTAAATGGCAACATGCGTAGTTTAGGAGATCCACAATATATTGTTCAAAGAACCAGAAATGTTGAGAAATCGTAAATCCATGTAAACTCGGATTTACAAATTAATAGACGCTTCTCGAGTTAACAAGGACTCTGTACAGTGATTGACACACCTTTTTTAACTTGAGACATCTCTGCAGACAGCGGTGCTTCGATAGAGATGACAGCGCCTACCCTTGGCGGCACATGGAACTACAGCTGACGAATATATTTTATCCAGCGCTTGGCATAAAATGTAGTTGGATGGTTTTAAATGAATTTTAATTTTAAAAATCTACAAGTTTTTTGTTATCTGTTAACATTTTTCACTTCAAGTTTGACTTTGGAAAGATTTTCCTAGACTTTTGGAAATTTTAATTGCCAAAATTTTTCGGTAAATTTAAATCATACGATGTGGGTATTGTTAGTTATTGTATTCGTTGGTAAGCAGTTTTTAATTTGAATTTGAGACAGGAGTAAATCCAAATTCCGTTAGTTTACGTAGTACGTAAACTTTTACGTAATATTTTTTTGGGGGGTGGCTCTGTGGGTGAGGGGTTAGCTTACTCTGCCCCGAACATCCAGTGCACGGGCTCGATCCCGGCACTGGATTTTGGAAGGTGCCCGGATTTTGGAAGGGCGGACTTTCCACAGTAGCCATGTCGCACTTAACCATGTCAATGTAAAAGAACTCTGGCGACATGTCTGGCAAAATTAAATTCCTTCGATAACACTTGCCCTAACGAGATATCACTTTCCCTCTGACAGTTCGGACATAGTTAACTGAGACCGACATTTGGCGGAGAAAGAGAGTCACATCCCAGGCGCATAAGGGGACCGCCCGCGAGGTGCGCCTGCGCGATAAGGTACCCGGACCTGTGGTGGAGGTAGCCTTCTAAAGAAGCCTGGGTCGAAAACTCAGGGAAGGCAACGGGAAACCACCCTAAGTATATACTCCCAATAAAACCCATCATGGTTCACCCAACTTCCATATAGGGAAGATAGGACCGAAGAAAAAATAGGCATTTAAACAATCACAAAAACGTGTTCGGCTGAGTAGTAATAAATCTTTCATTCTACTGAATGTTTCGTTGGATTGTGTTTATTAATTGCTGAGACAAACCGTGATGTAATAGCAATAATCCATACATGCCTCCGTTCCCTTGTGACCAAAACTCAAAGAAAATCATAATTTTGAATCTCTCTATGGGGATTGTTAGCAATTATTTAACTGATAAAGAATAAGAACAAAAACGGAACTTCGATGCCACTTATTTGATAAATTGAATCCCAATTTAACTCGTATACTGCTCGTTTGAAGCCCCATCGTGCTTCGTGCCAACTGGAACACCTGGTTTGCTGTTCCACATGTGGCTTTAGCTCAATCTCGCATGCCCGATCCAATGTAACCGTTCAGTGTAGGCTTAAACTTGTAAAATACAATCGTAGAAAAGTACTGAATGAAACACGATGTTGGCCTATGAAGTTTACGATACTAGCTCGTTCCCTACTCACATGTTATGCATTGTACGTATCGTGAACTGAGCAAGACTTTTCTACTAATATGAGGGCCTTCTTGAACAATGTTAATTTCCTGAACAAAAAACATGAGGTTCCAATCCCTCTTTCATGGAGAGATTCGCACTGCATTAACCACAATGATGCTGCTCGATTGTTCGCTGGGTATTTTGCGTCACAGTACTCTGAATCTGATCTTTCTTTTTTTACACAGCCGTCGCAACGAAACTTAATCAGTGTACGATATTGAATTGTGTTACCGCGATGGCTGATAATTTTGAGAGAGAGGGTAAGCAGAATTTATCTAATTTGCCTGTTATTTATCTTAACGCTACGTTCTGACATGCTATGTCATGATTTGTGGATGCTAGGTAAGGTTTTTTCGGTTTACAAGAAAAATGATAAAATAAAGATTTCTAACTATCGAACATTATTCATTCTAAGCTCTGTTCTAAAACTCTTCGAAGAAGTTGTAGTTCGTATTGTCTCATTGAGTGGCAATAAACATAGCAATATATTGCCCCGTTCAGGAGCGCAGATGAACTACAACACTGAGGCAATGTATTGGAGCTGCAATAAGCGTTTTCCAACAGATTTAAAGGTAATAATATAATTGTTCACAAATACTTTCA
The DNA here is from genome assembly GCA_011170035.1 of Teleogryllus occipitalis. Taxonomy (NCBI): domain Eukaryota; kingdom Metazoa; phylum Arthropoda; class Insecta; order Orthoptera; family Gryllidae; genus Teleogryllus; species Teleogryllus occipitalis. The sequence goes on along the minus strand of BLKR01000052.1, from coordinate 865,378 downwards.
ACATAAACAGCAAAAAATGAATTAACATTATTCATTAAACTTGTTATTGTATTATTACATTAAGTCTGTGGCTTTCATTGATATCAAAGTCTCTTAAAAAATTTCGAAACCCTTCGACAAAATTAGCTTCAATAATTTCCTAGAGTGTTCAGCTCAATAGTCTGTCCTGACAAGGTACGTTTTCAGGAAAGTCATTCAATTTATTTGAGAACGTAATATCAATGTATTAATCAATATTTCGTAGATTGGGAAACACTGATGCTTTCATCTTGTTAATGGAGAGTCGGTTGGAAAATTTTAGGATGGGTTTCTACACAATTAGGGAAATGGAACACTTTTAGCTTCAATCATGAATGATGTATTCAGGAAAAGAGAGCAATAACATGATTTTTATTCATAAAAATGCGATAAAGTATACTATAATATTTCGATTCCTGTGTTAATGAATTGGATTATTTACCTGTGATTCAAATAATTAAAGAAAATAGGTAATAAGAAATAATACAAAGTCAAACATCAAAACTACTTAGCTGATTTTTCTTAAAATATTTCCTGTTGATGACTTCTTCATATTTCCATTTTCTTTTGGTAATGATTTATTCCGTAGAATTTGATTTCTGTTTTCACTACTTCCAAGTATTCATTGACGCATATAATTAATGAAATATTTCAATCTTCTTGAGTTATCAACATTTTATATTTATTTTTGCATAAATAAAAATCCACTTAAGTTGCCAAATAAATTTTGTGTTCTTGTTAAGAGGCAACATGCGTAGTTCATGAGATCTACAATGCATTGTTCAAAAAACCAGAAATGTTTAGAAATCGTGAATCCATGTAAACTCGGATTTACAAATTTATAGATGCTTCTCGGGTTAACAAGGACTCTGTAGTGATCGACAAACTATTTTTATACTTGAGAAATCTCTGCCGACATTACAATAAATTGTTTTTGTTCCATCATTCATTTTCTGAAATATCCCAATTGATTTACCAAAATATACAGATTTTGCATCCTAGTTTTAAAGGTTTTATTTAGAAGGTTTAGTTAAGATTGTAATTTGGACGAGGTCGAAATTAAAAATTCAGGAGAGTCAAGAACAACATCAATAACTGTAGACTTCTCTGTCAATTCTTTTATTGAATGCACTGACTATTTCAATTTTAAATTTACGAGGTGTTTTGCTTTGATGATTAACCATAGCGTCCTTTTCACAATTAACAGGTGGCTTACCCTTCGTTCTGCGAGCATCATGAAATCAAAATCTCTTTCATCGCCCTCTCCATTCCCATTATTCTCATCGCTTCGCAGGAGTGATGTTTCTTCAGGTGCACTGCACCCCGGGCGGTGATTATGGTTCCGTTTGCTTTCATTTTCACCTCACATTCAATCTAAAATTGTCACTTTCATTGGCAGCGTTCTTCAAGGTTCTCGTTATGATCGTTATACAGAGCTTCGTTTTCTTTTCAAATTTTCCCCCTCAACCTCAAGATGCTCCTTATTCCATTCCTTACCCCTCATCCTTTCAGGCTTTCAAACGGGTCCGTTTCCCTTTCAACTTCCCGATCTACGTCTTCTTTACCTACTTCTCAAAAATTTCTATCGCTCTTTCTCTTCATATTTATGATATTTCTCGATCTCTTCGCGATTTCTTTTTTCCTAGTTCCCTTGCTATCTGTGTCGTAGTCGGCGTCGTCGTCAGCATTTTGCAGCGGCTCCCACAGGCAAAGTTCTGCGGTTTCCTCCTCTCTCCGCTTGCACTTGCGACCGACTTGAGGACCGAGGGTTCGGATCCCAACGCTTTTGGATTTTTAACAGTAGCAAGGTTTGAATTCTGCTGTCTGAAGAAAAACTCTATCGGTCGGCGCTCTGATCGTCAGTGTTTCGTGGATTCTTCGATTACTAGGGAAATGGCGGGCAGTACTTTAGCAAACCAGACACGATCTTTATTCCTTCTTTCTTTCCTTGTCCTATCCTCTCCCCTTACTTACACATACTTACCCTTACATGCATCACGCTATCACAAACGTCAGGAGACCAGTCAGAAGCCTAGAGCCTGTCCCGGCTGCAGGGCTGCCCCGCTGGCGGACGCTCTTGGAGAGGTGGTGAATATTCCACGTTCTGGCGTGGGAGGAGTACCGCCACCTGCCGGGACTTAATATGTAGTTTTACGGGACTTGCGGGACTCATGACTATTGCGGTTGACATGCTAGGAGAGACGAAATATTCAATCGAGGTTCAATCAAACAAGTTAACTTCCGACGACGTCCTCTCGCCTCCTCCCCTTGCTCGGTCTCGTTTTCGCCGTCATGTGGCGAGTGCCCGTCGCGTCGTAGTCGCGCTTCTGGTCGGACTCCATTTTGGTTAGTTGGTGATTCCGGGCGCGTCAACTGCCTTGGTCCAGTTAGTATAGTGCATGTTTTTTCTTCGGAAAATGGCGGTGATCTTCCCCCGCTGGATGGCGACATCCAGCGCCGACCTACCGTCGGCTAGCGGGGTTTCCCCCTAACCAGGACTCTCCCACCAGCGGACCACCGCTCCAGCCGGGACAAGCTCAACGCTCCTGATCGGTCTCCCGGAATATGTGGTAGTGTAGGGCATGATAGTGTCAGTGCGCGCGGTCCGTGGCCCGTTTGTTAGGGTACTGCTCCGGCATTCGCCTGGTGTTGATCGGAGAAACCATGGAAAACTACCGATCAGAGCAACCGACCTCTAGATCTCTATTCTCCTCCAGACAGTGCCTGAATTCGACCTGGCTGAAAAGCCAGTGTCTAAAATCCTGTCGGGACACGAACCTAGGCCCTCCCGGTCAGAGGCGCTGCAGTGCACTTCCGCTCCCGGAGTCGGACTCGAAGGCGCAGGGGGACGCCCCGCAAGGAGACGGGGGCGGGGAGGCGGGGCGCTGTCGCCGCCCTGTCTGCGCCAACTTCCGCTCTCAACTGCTCTCGTGCGATTGCTAATAGGGCGAGCGGGCGGGGAGCCCGTCCCCGCCCCGCCCCCCGCTCGCGACTAACGAGCGCCGGAGACACGCGCGCGCCGGGCAATTTGTTTTGTCCGTCGGTGCGCACTCTCCGCACGCCGAGTCTCGCGGGGTGGAGCGGGGCGGGGCGGGGCGGGCGGAGGCGAGGCGGGGCGGAGCACGCCGAATCAATTCACCAGGAAAAGAACTTACTCCAACTCCGGAGCGCCATTAGAACGCGGGATAACGAAGCGCCGGAGCCGCGCCGGCGCGGTGGCGCTCTCCCGCGAGCAGAAATTTTATTACAACTCCTGCGCCCAGGCGGCCGGCCTTGCCTTATCAACAGCCCCTCCGCATTCACGTGGAGCGAATTCCTCGCCGGCGTCGCCGTCGAGCGCTCCTACGAGCGCGGCTGCTTTTTAACGTCCGCTCTTGGGATGGAAATTTGAATTGAAATTGAAACATTACGGCGCGGCGCCTGGGCAGGGAGCGCCCGCGTTGCTCGCGGAATCGAATGCCTTTTATTCCGGCGGCGGCGGCGTGCTCGCGTGGGCGGTTGCGGGCGGCGCGGGGGGCGGGGCGAGCGATGGGAAGGGGCATGAGGGCGGGGCGTGTGGGAGAGTTCGCGTGGGCGGGCGCGGGGGGAGGCCCGAGGTATGGGAAAGAGCATGAAGGCGGGGCGAGTGGGCGTGTATGCGAGGGCGACCGCGGGCGGACATGGGGGAGGGGCGTGGGGTGGGAAGGGGCCTGGGGCGAGGAGGAGTAGAGGCGAGGGCATGGTGTGGTAGGCGTGGCATGTGAGCGGGGCGAGTGGCACGGGAGAGGGGAGGGGGTTGAGGCGGGGTGTTGAGAAACGTGAGGAGGAGAAACGAGGAAAGGAGACGACCAAATGCTGCAAGCGACGACGAGAATTCAGACACAGGCTGGGACACTGTTGAGCATTTTGAATATCGTGATCCAACATTGCTATGATTTTAAAAAAATGATTCGTTAATTATCATGCATTATTACATTAACGTATGTAAAGTAAGAATGAGTATCAATTTCCGAATGAAGCATTCTATAAGATTGAATGGTGAGGTATCATGTGCTACTGTGCCGTGTGGCAACTTGTGCTCAGTGGATTGTGACTGGAATATACGTGCAGGGCCCTATCAGTCACAGGCGAGAGCGGTCATTTCGTGACACGAGAAGCTGGCTGTGGGTAATAAAGCTATTTTACTCGTAAGTCCCCTGGCCCTACATCGGTCACCCACGTCGACGCCCAGTCCGTCGCTTTGAGAAAGGGGAGAGGAGGGGTTAGGCAGCGGCATAGCGGGGAAGCAGCAGGCAGGCCGACAGACAGGCGGACAGGCAGGCCGGCAGGCTGCCCATGCTCGCGCCGAAGCGCATCCCATCACCGGACGAACCCGGGGGCAGCCCGACTGCCGTGCGGCTCTGGCCATTGGCGCCGACAGTGGCACGCTGGCCGGTACGCTGCTGAGGGATTGACTAAGTTTTCGCCAAACGGGCTCCATACTTGTCCAACCTTTCGGGAACCATGGGCGAGCGCGCTAAGACTCACAAGAGAGTCGCGGATCGGCTGAACCTTGCTTAGGCGAACTCTGTGAAAATTTGGAACGGGCGACAGGTCATAAATCGCGTCTCATGCTTTTAACTTGGTTGACTGCTTGGTTGTCAATGATTCCGGGCCCCACAACAGCTTAGGTCATTAGACTCGTAAGTGTAGTGCACGCTGCTTCATCAGCAGGTAGGGGTGATCTCCCCATGCCGGCTGGCAAGATCCGGCGCCGGCCTACTGTCAGCTTGCGGGGTTTTCCCCAGCCAGGTATATCCCACCAGCGGGGCAGCGCCCCAGTCGGGGCAGGCTCTAAGCTCCCGACCAATCTCCCGGCATGTGTGGTAGTGTAGTGCATGCTAGTATAAGAATATGTAAGGGGAGAGGATAGGACAAGGAAAAGGAAGAACAGATCGCGCGCGGTCCGTGACCCATTTGTTAGAGTATTGCTCGGGCATTCGCCGGGTGTTGATCGGAGAAACCACGGAAAACTACCGATCAGAGCAGCCAGCCGCTACAATTTTCTTCCAGACAGTGACTGAATTCGATCTAGCTGACAAGCAAGTGTCGCAAATAGTCACCGCCGGGACTCGAAACTAGGACATCCTGATCAGAGGGGCTGCAGTAACATCAGTTGATGCCCTGAGCCATCTCTCCCGGTCGTGCTTATTAAACGAAAGGGCAGTACATGACGGCATTTGTGAGGGCGTCTGGTGAGTTTGCACTGCCTTCCATAATAGAGCCAGGGAATTCCAGGAGATCCAACAGCGGTGGCTGCCGATGCGCAGGAAGGCAGGTCAGGGCAAGAGGAGGTGGAGGCTATGCAGGACTCCGCGTGGCAGGAGTTTAATTTGTAATGAAATTTTATAAGCAAAACAATAACAAGCGCCTCAACAATATGCTAGTACATGAAGAGCTGTGGTGTGAAAAGCAGGAACTGTAAAATACACATTAGAATCATTGAATTTTGAGTGGGAGCATTTAATATTCTTTGGGAAGAAGACCGCTCCAACATCATAGAAGCGATGCAACGAGTTGTTCAACTGGCTGGATTGTGCCAGCGGCTTAGGTCAAATTCAACAACAGCCAGGAAGAGATTTCATTTCGAGGACAACGCGGAAACAATACCCTAACAGGCCACGGAACCTATGCGAATTTTCTTTTCGTATCCTTGTCCTATCCTTTCAGTTTACACACAGTTCTAACACTTCCATACATTACACTAAAACGACTCTCCGGGGTCCAGTCGCGAACTTAGAATCTCTCCCAACTGGGGCGATAAATTGTGGGAATTCTTATTCGGTTTTGTTGACGTTCTTATGCGAAAAAATGAAAAAGGTCATCTTCGTCAACATAGTAGCTATCAACGGAGCTACTATGTTGACAAAGATGACTTTTATTTCTTCGCGTGGAGCGATAAACTTCTTGGAGAGATATTTGGAAGAGAAATCCGCAAGTTGGCATATTCGTCGGCGCCGATTCTCACCATCGACCAGAAAAGACATCCCCCTACCATAATGTAACATGCGGAATCATCATCCCTCATGGAATCATCAGTAGTAGCTGACGCGCCCAGGAACTGAACAATCAACGACTCCATCGGGGAGCCACGGTCACAGAAGAAGAAGAGACGCGAAGCGCCGGCTGCCGGCAGCGCACCGCCGCCGTGAGGCGCTCTGGAGGCAGCGCGAAGGCTGATGAGGTTAGCGCAGGGAGGCGGTGGCGATGGCGGTGGCGATGGCGGTGGCGATGGCGGTGACGGCTGGGGTCCCCGGGGACGAGAGAGCGCGTTCAGAAACGTCCCGCTGGAGCCGCGACTGCGCAAAAAAGCAATTCCATTAGCGACAACGCCGAGGCAGCTCCCGCTAGCCTCCCGCCAGCCCGCCCCCCTCCCCCTCCCTCGGGACCCCGCCCCGCTACCACTGCACCGCGCCCTGTCGCCGCCGCCATCAGTTGTACTTGCCCACACACTCGCTCTTTCACCCTTATCTTCACCTCCGCCGGAATCGTTTTCGATGTTACCACGCAATCGCCGTTTGTGCCTTCACCTCACCAGCTACACTCTCAGAAATTTCTTCATTACTTTTAATGTAAAATACATTAAAGTAATTATAATGTACGTAAATTAAATTTAATGCACAGGTACAGTAAATTTAATTGTACATGTACATGAAATTTAATGTACGTGTACAATTCAATTTAATGTAGACAATTAAGTTAAGTCAACAGTCGTACATGAAATTTAAAGTAATTCCTGACTATCAATACCGCTACTTGCACTGACAGCGCACGTGCCACCACCGACATTTGAGTCATCGATGACGTCGCCATCGTAACTTCCTCGAGCACTACTACCAACACGACCACCGTCGCCAGAACCGTCACCATAATCATCAATCGATATCATCATATGCGAACCTTCACTTCGCTTTTAACATCACCGCTACCACCATCAGCAGCAATGCTATCACTGTCTCCACCACCACCACCGTCGTCTTCGCTGTCGGGGAAGACATTTTTCTCGGCGTCGCGACGGCGGCGGCGGCGGCGCCGGTGGCAGCGGCGGCGGCGGTAGGGCGTCGCGGCGCCCAAATTGAGCGTAATGGCGCAATTTGGGGCCGCGGCGACGGCGGCGGCGCGGGCGGGGGCGGGGGAGCGGCCGACACGAAATGATTTGAAACAATTACTTTAAAGTTTCTGGCCCATGAGGCTCAACTTTGTCATTGGCGCGCAGATGGGATTGCGTCGTGCCCCACCACGGGGGGGGGGGGCGGAAGGGGGGCTTTCCTTTTCTTCGACGGAAGTGCGCGCTAAATCGTGCCGCACGCCCTTTTCCTATGAAATATGGGCGCGCGGCGGGCGCGCCGCCCGCCATTACCGCTGCGGTGCAGTGGGAGCGAAGTAATCGCGGTCATTTCGGTCCAAGGGGGCGAGGAGGGGCGAGGGGGGAAGGTAGTGCTTTACATAGTGGCAGCAAAAACGTAGTATCACTTTTGGTATTGAAACAGAAAGTCAAACTGTACCGTTTGCCAACGGCGTGCAGTGAAACACTCAGGTAGCAGGTACTTCCATGTTTATCACATGTTCGTTCTTGTAAATTCACTCGTTCCTTCTTGTAAATTTTCTGAAAAGTATTTATTTGCGAACTATTTCAATGTCATATTAATCCTACTATCGACTGATATAACTTGAATCACTCCCAACACAGTCCTTTTATGTGAACGGTTACACCCGAAACATCTTTGACTTCTTGCCCACAATGTTTTGTTTTTTTTCCCACAAAATCTGGCTCTCTACAAATCAGAATCTCCTCAGATTCCGTAAAGATAAATTATATCTACTCTATTACTTTACTTAGCTCTCATAAACCAACAAATCCATAATTTACACATTTTTATAGCACTAAAATTCTAAATTACTGGGACAGAATAGTCTGTATTTCTGGCAGGTTGGAGAAAATCTCTGAATGCTCACCCTCCCACTGCGATAAACTAGCGAGTAGCATTATACACCATGTGATTGTCTTTGTTTCTGATACACCTCTGTATAGTGATTGATTCTCTTCATCAGAAAAAATACTGGAGGTGCTACAGAATGGCACAGATTTTCTCGTCGGAAATTTTTCTAATAGCGTTTTCCATTCGCCGCACTAGTACGCACCCAGTGCGCACTCAGGGCAGCTTTCGTGTTCCATTCGACCGCTAGGGTGCACCAGTGCAAAGAACTGCGTGTTCCATTCGCACATCGACACGGACCCAGGGCGCACTCGGGGCGCCCTAAACTGCACAGACGATCGCGTCAGTGCAGTCCAGTGCACCGGGCCATTGTGAGGTTAGGTACGGAAGTTATCCATGCTGATTTAGATTCATGGTGAAATTGTGAAGGCAATTGAGGATCTTCTGTCACACAGGGATACTTCGAATGATGGAGTATATTATGTTGTGCAAGAAATGTCTTGAAATGTTTGTGATTTCCAAATTCGGAAAATCAGATTGTGTTTTCCGAAAATTTAACCTTGAATAACTTCTTATTAACAAATCCAGCGCTATTTAGAAACTAAAGTGTTTTAGGTACGTCTCAATTTTTAAACGCTAATAAAGTGAAAATAAAAATAGTGACCCTTACAAAATCATTCAAATGTATGTGCCAAGAAATGTCTCTCGCACGCCCATACATGTACCAGCGGAAATGTTTATGTTAATATTTTTATTGTTTTCAGTAATCAAGCAATTCTACAGAATCCTTTCGGTTCAAAATCTTGTGTACAATATCGATCACTGGCAAATCTCGAAATATGCAATTACGTCTCCTACGCATTTGAAGTTTTCGTAGTTTTTAAATAAAGAAAACACACGTTAATAATTTATGAATTAAGAAGTAAGAATTACCAAAAGACTTCATAAAAATTATAACGACGATCATAATTCAAAATTATTATTTTTCGAGTTCCATCAGTGTGACTGACCAAGAACAGCTTCACTGCATAGCGCACAAGCACTGACTCAGTTCCGGAATCCGTTTCATTCGTAGCGCCCTTCACGCGTGTGGGGCAGCACTGTTGCGGAGCGATGACGTTTCTGCCCTGCACTAGGGTGGGTTTCAGTGCAACGAATGGAAAACGCTGTAAGTTCCTTGGTGTGGATTGGCATTACGGTCTTGCACATTTCTCTGACCATCTGCCATCTATCATCGCCCAGAGTACATTTTTGACATCATTTGATACCATTTGAAGCACTTTCACTCACATATGCAATAAGGTATACAAATTAATAGAAATGTGCTTATTAACGGCGTGAGAGAAATTTGAAAAAACTTATATTTCTGTAATTTTTGAAAAAACAAAATAATACACCAAAATGAACTTTACGTCCTATTAAACAGTGTAATAAGTATTATCCATTGGAAAAGTTTGAAGAAAACATTTGGAGCCATTTTTGAGAAAATCGCGTTTGAGCGTTTCTGAAAATGCGTAATTTGAGCACATTTTCACAAAAAACTGTTGACTTTTCGAGAAACTTTATATGACATTATTTAAAGCACATATACTCATAAATACAATAACGTCAAGAAATCGCCTCGAATGTTAATAAAACCGATGTGAGAAACAAGTGAAAAAAATTACAATTTTGTATTATTTTAGAAAAACACTGCATAGAACATTATCACGTTTATGTCACCGTATAGGTATTGTTTGGCACTACTGCTACCACAAATATTAAATAAAAAGTTTGAGCCGTTTTTGAGAAAATCTTGTTTTTATAATTTTTTTAAATTGCAAATATTTCCCGCACTATTCCACGAACACTACTAAAATTTCCAAAAAAATCTACATAACCTTCATGAAAGAACTATTTATGAACAACAAATTACATTTGAAGAAAAAATCTGTTTTCAATTTTGTAGTCGTAGGAAGACGCCGAAAAAACTCAAATTTTTGCAATTTTCGAAAATTTAGAGTTAACCACGAAAATCGGAACTATACTACGTGTATAAGTGTATTGTACTCTATTTTTACAAGAAATTTACAGAAAAAAATTGGAGCCGTTTTTGAGAAAATTTTGAAAATGTCTGGAGGTCTTCACGAACTTCATAAAGTACCCCCAAATTTTAAAGTTTTTTTTTTCAAAATCTTAAAACGTCAACTAGAACCCGATAGACAGGGGTTCCTTCAATTTGGAAAAAATCCTATGCCTGGTAGTGTTCACAGATGGACGGACAGACGGACGTTTTGCTTTCAATTGGTTTTTCGGCATCAAGAACCCACAAAACAGGGATTCTGGCTACACCACGTGTTAGAGGATTTTTTCTTTATTTAGCAAATGGATTTATCCAGTTTTTCGTTGTCAGGGCCCGACAATAAATTTTTTGTGCCGAAAATTCACGGTTTTTTCGCGCAGCATTAAATAACTTTCTCTGTACTACGTATATTACGCTGTACATACGTACGTATACGAGAAAGAAAAAACGGATAGGTCCCATTTTCAGCGAAATTACCATATTTTCGAAAACTGCAAAAAAATAATTTTTCAGATCTGTAAGATTGATGAGTGAGAGTGCCCTTAATAAAATCTGTTCTAAATTCATCTTTAAACAATTTCATTCACATTTGTTTAAAAAAACGGCTAGTTTTCGCGTACTTTTTGCTTGAAATAAAGGTGATTTCCAAACCTTTTTTTCTAAAAAAGGCTCTAAATTTTTTCTTTGAAATTTTTCATCGGATAAAACAAAGGATACTTAAAAACGACTAATATCGCATTTTAGTTAAACTCTCTGAATTTACAAAAATGCAGAAGTTACAAATAATATCAGAATATATTCGCTATTGTAGCATTACTAGTCTAACAATACTTTTACTATTTTCAGAATGTATTTTCAATACAGTTCTTCAGAAACTTTGAACAGAATTTACAAAGTATCTCTACAGTGTCTCTCAACAAAGATTGACCATTGTCAATTTGAACTTACAATACAAGGCAACAGGAATCAATTAGTAACAAAATAAAATAATTGCTCTGTCCCGTTTGGTTAGATTGTCTCTCAACAAAGATTGGCTACAGTCAATTTAAACTTACATTACAAGGCAACAGGAATCAATCAGTAACAAAATCAAATAATTTCTCCGTCTCTTTGCCAGTGAGGGGGTGAGGAAGATTCAAAACTGTCAGACTCAGGTCATCAGGGCTGCTCTTCCGTGTGACCACGCAAATATCGCTAAGCTTCCTTCTCCATCTAGCCGAGAAAGAACACACCACTCAGGCGACGAAACAGGCAATTTAAATTTAGCTCAGAGGCTTCTTTTAGGAACGAGGAGCATTTACATGGAGTAAATCTACAACATAGGACAACCGGTTTTACTTCCCCTCTGAAGGAAGGCATAGGATGGATTTTTTCGCCTTTAAAAATTCACGACTTTCATCAGGTTTGAACCTACAAACTAGGGTAAAACAACTCGTTTCCACAGAAGTTCCATTTCAGATTTTTTTTAAAACTACTGGCGCTACACAAACACACTTTCTCGCGTTATTGGAAACAGCTACGTAATATTAAAATATTGCATTTTCTACGCTACCAACACCTCAGCTATTATTTGAAAATGCCCAATTCAACCAAGAAGCGAGCAACGAACTGTTGCCAGCGTAGCGTTGTCAAAACTACCTGTATGTCCATTCGCTTGGCTAATAATATCAAAACAATAATTAGAATACACACAATTGATACCAAAATAATTACGAAAATTCTGGCTGCTCACTCGTGAGTTGTCTTTCGTCGTGAGGTAACAGTTCCGATAGCGTTTCATTTTATCACCGACTTCATATATCCACATATCAAATACAATGAACACGAATGCTTTTCAACAAAGGGAGCGTCCATGGTTTCTCGGAAGAGAGATAATATGATATAAATAAAACAAGTCGTCACACCGAGCGCACAGTATAGCAGCTTTTGGGAAGCAGTCAATTTGACAGCTATCTGGCGTTTAAGATAAATCGATCAATATAACAATTTCGAGTGGATGAGTACTTTCAAAATTTTTACATTTACTTTTACTTCATTAATACATTTAAAGTCAAGTAATCACAATGTCCTACTGTTAATTTTAATGAACATAATATTACTGGAATATGTTTTAGCTGTCAAAATGACGGTGTCGGTCAATCTAGTGTTAAGTTAATTTATTACTTTTTATTTATATACTGACACCGACTCAAACGATGCGAAGGAAAATAAAACTTTAATATGGTATGGACCACGGTGAAGTATCCCCAAAAATACTTTAAATGAAAATAAAATCTCTGTTTATCAAGATGGTAAGAAACAATTTAGCCCTAATGGGTCTAATTTTTAAATAAAAGTAGTTTAAATTTGTACAGGCTCTTATGAAAAACTTTCGCGGGCATAGTTTTCTTTAAGTTATTGAAGAAGTTATACGGTTAACATACCTTTTACTTTTATTCAATACGCAGTTAATTTTTTAGAGATCAGATGATATTAAATAGTATAAAACATACCTAACCGGGTATTCTGAGGAGTAATTTATAAAGAACTGCCGCGAAAGTCATTGCACACGGAAGTACTGGCTCTCGGCCTAGGAGACAAAGTACGTGCTGTTGAATTCAGCGTATTCACGTGGTACATAAATGTACCAACGATGCACGATGCATATTTTACTCGCAAATAAAAATATTAATTTATATTAATGCGAAAGAAAGGCAGCAGTCATTATTGCCTCCTGTTATTAGTACTGCGTTACAACAATGGATTACAAGCAACAATGGCGGCTATTCGTACGGGATACACATTTTGCCATTTAGCATTGTTGATAAAAAATAAAATAATTAAATAAAATATTTTATATTCCTCAAAATTACTCGGTTTTTACATGCATTTATTTTTATTTCAATACCTAACTAAGCAAAGTGAAATCATCTATTCCTTTTCACATTTAACTCAATTAAAGGACAAAATTTAAAATAGGTTTTCAATATTTTCTAAAAGATTAATTTTAAAATTTATGACAAGCTCAAAGAAGAAACGAATAAAGAAATATAAAATAATACACAAATTCTAACCGTACATAGCATACAACTGCTTAGCATCACTATTCATTTTACGTTCAGGAAGCGCAGTACACTGGGAGCGGTCGACTATTTTTGACGCCAAATTACTCAAAATACTCATGTTTTTGTCAAATTGAATCTGATCTTATTTAAAGATGTTTAAAATGAAAACATTTCATTAAGAAAAAAAATTGAATCTTCCTAATTGTAGTTGTACGAAGACAGCAAACAAATTTTGAATTTTTTCAATTTTCGAAAAATCAGGGTTTTCAACTAACAAAAGACATCCATCATTCTCTTAAACGTTCTTCAGACCATTCTTAGCCAAATTTAATCAAAATCGATGGTGCCACTTTTTTGAAAATTTTGAAAATGTCCCATGGGCTTCATGTAAAGTACTTCCCACAGTTAAAATATCAATTTGAAGTTCAAGGGGCAGCGACATCAGCCAGATCGATTGAGGAATATCAATATTGGACAAAATCGGTGTTGACGCTAGCGTTGTTCACAGACGGACAGACGTTTTGTCGTCAAATGATTTTTCCGTATCAAAGACCAACAAAACATGAATTGTGGCTGCACCACCTGTTAAAGGATTTTTGTTCCAAATTTAGTAACTGTATTTATCCACTTTTTCGTTACCAGGATCCTGTAATAATTTCTGCGGAAAATTCGCCGTTTTTTCGCGCAGCATTACATCAATTTGTCTTAAGTTCGTTCTTGACCGCGAGAAAGTGAAAAGGATGTTTTCACTCCCCACTATTAAAATTTTGAAAATTCCATTTTTGTTTCGTGTACCGTTGAGAACATCGATACACGAGCATTATATGCGGATAGGTCGTATAATATGTTGTCTCTATTCATTGTTCATCGTTGATGCTAATATTCACCTTTTTTTAGCACAGCAAGCGCAGATCATCACGTTTCGAGATCCTGCAAGGGCAAGGGAATCCTGCAAGTTGTTCTGCAACAAATGAATCGTTTGTTAAATATCTAATTATTGAATATTCGACAAAGTTTTCAATAATAATCTATTTGAGTTTTTTTTTTTTTTAACTTTTGAAGCAATACAATCAAAGATAACTAACATAGGACTGAGAAATCGTTTTAACGAGAAAAAAATTGCCACCAAAAAGTGGGCTTTTATTTTTTGTATATTACAAAGTTTAATTCAATATTATATTGATTGTAATATTACGCTTTAGACATAGTAGACTTTAAAATAATAATAATAATAATATAATATACAATAATAATAAAAATTTAATATAATAATATAATTATAATAGTAATAATATAATAACAACAACAACAAAAGAGTGTAATATTATAATTTGACTCATATTCCAGGGTATTATATTTTACTTTGTCCAAGAAAGTTTTGAGTTCACATTAAATATTTTGATTTTCTGAGAAATTGTTACGTACATTAACGAAAATGTTAAAGTATTGCCAATTTTTTGAGTTCATTTAAAATCTTGTCTGAACAATAATGAGCAACATCCACATTTTTTAATGTGGTGAATCAGCGGTAGCGAAGTACATCAATTGTAATCAATTTAAACTTGGCTCAGAAAGAGCTGGCATCGTACAGTTTTCAAGACGGAGATTAATGGCCAATATGACCCAACCGAATTTTTTCCTTCACATCTTTTACCATTTTTCATAACAGTGACACTTTCTCCTTGTTGGTATTGCTGCACTGCGCAGTTTTGAGAATTCATCTTTACAAAATACATGAAAATCTTTCTTGGATGGTAATAACTCTGATAAGCTGTAAACTTTTCGAGGTGTGCTTCTGCGATTTTGCAAAATTTTGTTGTTGAAATAAGTTGAAAGGGATAAAGAATTCTGGCGCATATTGTTCTTTCTGCGTATTAGCAAAGATAAAATTATGTAATGCTGCAAACAATCGAAGTCTAAGAAACGCAAGTTTCGGGATTCCCTGTAACTGGAAAAGTGTGCTTTTTGAAAACGTGTGTCCGCCTGTTCGTCTATCGACTTTATCGCCCAAACGCACACACGATTATCTCCAAAATGGAAATTCTGTGATGGATTTGGATGGTGTTTACAATACCTCGAATTTTAAATTAATATTTTATTTTTGGGGGTACATTACCTGAAGTACCAATGATATATTGAAAATTTTATCAAAAATATTTCCAAATGTTTTACTTTATTTTTTCTCGAATCGTCTATAAAATAGCGCAGGTTCAATTTTCAATAAAACCTGAAATTTCAAAAATGGCAAAAAGTTTGTTTTTTTATACCTCCTAATTTAAGACAACCATATTATTGAGATTTTTTAATGAAATATGTTTCTTAAAAATTAGATTCTTCATTAATGTGATGTTCAATTTATTGGAAATGAGAATAGTTTACAATTCTGAGTAAAATCGTGACAATTTAAAACTGGGTATTATTATTACACAAGAACTACACTTTTAAAAAATGCATGATATAATTTGAAAATCTAAAATCTAGACATAAGTGCACTGAGTAAAATATCTTTTACTTTAACGTGTAAGACAGCTTCTACAATAAATGTGAACTTTCAGAATTTTCAAATATTCAGTTTTAATAAAAATCGGTTATACACCGTATTTACACACCCATTTTCGTCTATTCGAGCGACACATTTTCAAAATACTTGTGGCCATTTTTCAGAAACTTTTGAAAATGTGACAGGGGCTTAACGTAACCCCAGAATTATAATAGGTTAATGATCTCCTGAACGGTACAACCAGAACTTACTTCAGACGTATTCACCAAGTGTCAGCTTCCTGTCTGACTGTTATAAGTGATACATACATACATACATACGTACATACATATCCATTCATCCATCCATAAATACACACTACACACAAACATACATATATTCCCACATACATACTTACAGACAGGATTTTCAAGAACAAAATCGGCCACTGCACCAATCTTAACTATCTGTGGCACTGCACTAATGGGCCTTAATGCTCACGTGTGTGAAGTTGTAGCTCAAAAGAAGCATGAAAATGGATTTTACGATCGAAAGTTCGAGATAGTATTGTTGAAGTGATTTCAATAGTTCTCCTCCATGTGCTATACTAAAGTCTAGGAATGAAAGTAAAAAACTAAGTAAACTATATTTTCCGAAAAACTGCTCCTATTTTATTCTTAAAATCTTTTGCTCGAAAAGAGTGGAGTTTGTTTTTATTCTTATTAAAACTTTTTGAATTTCGAAAATTGTGAAAGTTGTAAGAATCTTTGAGCCTATTCTAATCCGTCCGTATTCAAGCCCAATATTTATTTATTAATTTAATCTATTTCTCATTATTAAATCTTTCAATCGCATGATGTACAGTTATTTAAAAAAATATTAATTTTTGCGCAATATTTTACTGTATGGTTTCATATTTTTAAATGATGGGTGAATTGGTAGAAGGATGGGATGTGCAATCATTAACACAATTTTCTGCGTCCCCACGATTGTCACTAAATGTTTGAGCATACAGACATATAAACTATATACATACCACAGACAATCAGATAGACATATCTGTATAAAATATTCAAAGAACAAAATTGCATCAGTTTTTCAGAGAATGGCGTTTAAACGTTTCTGAAAATGCAGAATTTTGGGTTCATATTCCGAGAGAAGTTTTGAGTTTTCGAGTTTTTAAGACATTTGAAGCACGTGTACTCACACATGCAATAATTTAAATATTGCATATAATAAAAATCGTCGGTATTTTAAGCATTAATGACGTGAGAGATGTACAAAAATTACATTTATAGAATTAAAAAAAAATAACAAAAATGCAGTAGAATGTGGTTTATTTCATCTTCCACAGTGCGTTTAGCAGCATCTCTGCAAAAAGTTTGAAGAACAAATTTAAAGCCGTTTTTAAAAAATATTATTTTTAATTTTTTTAAATATTGCCCATATGTAACTCAAAATTAGGAGAAAGCTGCTAATACTTTAAAAAATGTACCGAACATTTATTAAAAAATTAATTGTGGAGAATAAATTTCACTTGAAGAAAAAATTGCTACCTTCAATTATGTAGTTTTACTTATAATACTAGTTTTACTTACTTATTACTTCTACACATACACTTCAAATATGCAAAATAAAACTTTGAAATGAATACCTTTGGAAGCAGAATAAATAGTCAATTGTTAAAATCCGGCCCCCTTCGAAGGTCACTATAAAATTTGATTTTGGATGTATAAAACTCAATGATGGCATTCCCGTCCGAGACAACGTTGCATATTTAGAACGTACTTGTATCCATGGCGTAAGCATGTTTATATACTTATAATTATGTATATAAGTATTATTCTTACATCATGCTTGTATCGCTATCGGTTAGTGTTTTTGAATGTTTTTCAATGACAGCGAGCCACTTTATGTCATCTAGATTTCCATCATTATACTCCCGTCCTGGAAAAGAATTCCTGTAATTTTTTTTCCCAATGACAATGATCAAGATGAAAAACTGGCAACAAAGTGGAACGAATGTATCATGCCTATGGAACACCAGTACATTTCTATTCTTTGCGGCTAATTTTACTAGTGTATTTTACAAAAGAAAATGTTGTAAATTCATTGTCAGAGTATGAGCTTTGGTCGAGTCCCATAGAAAAGAATCAAGTGCAGACACACAGATGACGCGACTGTGGCGCTCTTAACTCTCCCCCACATCGCTCAACCACTGCCCACCAATAGAATATATTCTTTGTTGGGTATCTAAAAAATGTCTCACATGAAATTGCAGCAATAATAAGGAATTGTTTTGATAACATATTCACTTAGGACGTAATTTGTTACAGAAATTTTACTTCAAGGTCAATTTTTTAAAATTCAAAATCCTTTTCCTGGGTCGGGGGGGGGGGGGGGCGTCATTCGGGGACCTTGATCTCGGCGACCCCGGTACCAGGAACCGGTTGCACCGGCCGGGCCCCTGAAAGCGTGGCAAGAAGTTGAAATTCATTTCCTCTTTCAGTAATGTTTTTCTACTTGAGCAAATAACAGAGTGAGTATAGGATGCTTCAAAATAGCTAAAAGGACTATCCAAATAACACAAATACAATCATCTTCGTTTAAATTGCCGGCGATGCGAAATGCACGTAATTTGCGCTACACACAATTTGGTTGCTAGGCGCTGATGAGGAAATATGCAACTCGAGGCTGCGCAGATAGTTAGTAAATCCTCCGCCAGAGGCGCCACCGTCCGGGCGGGCGTATCTCCTCGCGAAGGGAAGGGAGGCGGGGTAGGAGGGCGCGCGGACTTCAGGAAGCTTCACACGTGTCCCCGGCGATGCCCCCTCCCTACGCACGAGGCGTAATGGCGGCAATTACCCCGCTCGGGAGGCGCTGGGCCGCGCCCAGGTGGACACCGCCTGGGTCCCTGAGGAACGCCACCGGGTCTCGACACGCGGACCGGGCCTCCGGCGCCCGCCCCTACCTCCCCTTCCCCCCACCCACGCCGGCCGCGGCCACGCCCCCCGAGCGTCCGCTCCCCTCCACGGGGCTCTTCCCCCTCTTCGCGCGCGGCCCCCTCCCCGCCGACGCTCCCCCACCACCGCCGCGCCGCCCCCTGCGCGGCCCGCCGCCGACCACGCCGCGCTCGGCGCGGAGGCCGTCCTGCCATCTAGCGAGGGCGCCACGCACCACACCAGCGTTCGTAGGTCCACGGGCAGAGGGCAGTGCCGGCAGCGGCGGCGGGAGCGGTGGCGCGGGCGCGGGAAAATCGTTACATGGCGGCGAAGGCTGCGGCCGCGCGCCGAGTCGCCTCCAGCGACGGCGAAACTCATTTCCTCACCCAAAACGCCGCGCCGCTATCTCCTGCGCCGCTTTGAAGGCTCTCGCGAGACACGACACGGCGCCAGCCGCAGCGCAGGCAGGCAGGCAGGCAGGCAGTAATGAAACGGCGAGAAAGACGGGAGGTGAAGAACTTGGCGCTCAGGCTGCCCGAGAGATGCG
The DNA here is from genome assembly GCA_011170035.1 of Teleogryllus occipitalis. Lineage (NCBI taxonomy): Eukaryota > Metazoa > Arthropoda > Insecta > Orthoptera > Gryllidae > Teleogryllus > Teleogryllus occipitalis. Next base: position 846,331 of record BLKR01000052.1, on the reverse strand, counting down.
TGAATTCAGCAGAGCACTTTAAACACTTTGTATACACAAAAATCCGATTGTATGACTATCGAATATTCCAAATAAAGAACACGAAGTACCTAATTAAACGGATTCCCATAATAAGCTATTACTGAATTTTGAGTTGTCTTACGAGAAATGCTTCATTTTCATGAAAATCCTACGAATATGTTAAACCCTAGTGTTTACAGTTGTACGGATGGGCGATTTGAAAAACACACGCACACACACTTTTTCGGTATAAGTGGAGTCGAAAAGGGTATTTTCTTTTAAGTCCTTTCTCTTCCTACTATACGTAAACGATATGCCCTCGACGATTCGAAACGGAAGAACAGTTCTCTTTGCGGATGATACAAACATTATTTGCAATAAATAAACCGTAAATAGTACAATATCAGATGTTTCAAAATGGTTCCGTAATAACAAATTAATAGTAAATGAAAAGAAAACTGTTTTAGTGCAGTTTTCTATTTAAAATAAACAATTTTGTATTCCACTAAAAATGAACGGTGTGCCATTGACTGATGTTAAGGCAACATTTTTAGATCCCTCAATTCATTCAAACCTCAAATGCAACGTCCATTTAAGTGAATTGAACACAAAATTAAATTCTAGGGAAATACGAAATGCACCGTATACCTCCCAGACTTTTAGATTACAAATTATTACCACATCCCACCCACGTGATTCTTGTAAGCCTCGCTTTATTAATCTAGTAATTTTACTATTACCTTGTCTGTTGATTTATATCAGTGGTTTTTGTCAAAAAGGACTTTCTTATGTTATAACTATAACACACGACGTAGTAATCGTATTCATCAGGTGACAGTATCAACAGCTCATTACAAAAAAATCACGTACAATACATGCACATTATTTTACAACACTTTGCCACGCCTTCTAGAATTCAGTGGAAAATATAGTTGTTCAAATTATCGTTCTCCTTACAGGAAGTATTATTCCGTGACGAAGGACATGATGAGGGATAAAATCACAAATTTATTGCTGATTTACCCTTGAAAATATATTTTATTACATCGGAGGGAATATTTTGTTAACAATCCTTGCAAAAACCGCTCATTTTCTTTCTTTATTCAAAACTCAATTAGTATATGGCTTAAGGTAGGGATCATAGAATTTTGAAAACTTGCACAGAATTCACATCTCCCCATAGCACGTCTGTTTTTGACGTAAAATATATAAATAAATTGTCTCGAAATCTTTTTTCTATAGCATTACTTAACTTTCTCAATACTATGCATATTGGTCCATATACACTACCAACGTATTCGAGAAAGTAAATGAGTGGTGCTGCATACGAACTATATGAGTACGTGTAGGTACTCTCTCGCATTAGCAACTGTGACGGAATATTAAAACATCGCAATTTCTGACTATATTAACGCCGCTCAGCCGTCACTTGTAAAACTCGTTGCCAGTCGCGGCGCAGTAAATGCAAAACAATTAATTCATTTAAATGTAAAATCTGAACACAATCCGACAATCCAAAACTGCTTTGGATACACAGAGAAACACCGCGCAACAATAAGAAGTTATTTTAAGAATTTCAAAATGCTGTTTTACGGCGATGCCATTGCCGTGTTGTGTATTCTGAATGATTCTAGCAATGGAAGTGCAGGGAATTCGAATTTGCAATTTCAAGATTTGCAAAAATTACACAAAACTACTCAATTTTAAAAAAATTTACATCCCCTTATTAATTTTCAAGAACTTATTTCAATACGTAAAAAATCTCCATCATAAATATTGTAGATTTTTTGATGTTCATTTCTTGCAATGTTTGAAAATACGCAAGGTTAACAGAAAATGAGACTTGGGCTATTTTTATAACCGTATATTCCCTATTCCAGAAAAGCCAAAAAAAAATTAAAGAAAATGAAAGAAAATAATTTTTCAAAATTTGCCTATGTTTAAAGGCAAATTACGCCAAAACCATTTTATAAAAAATTGTAGTCGATCTTCTTTAAAGATTCAACATTCTAGAAAAGCTGTAACGCCAGAACCCCATTAAAGTAAAACAGTACTATTTAGTTATGAGTTTTCTTGTAATAAATTGCATAGTACAGTCCGTTTTCCATGTGGTAAAATTTTTAAAACAGAATTTATTGTTTGTAATTATGAAAACAACACTTTCAGTAAGCATGATGAAAGTCTAACAACAAGTAGTCATGAGAAATACTAAAATCACTTTGAAATTTCTTTTTTAGTACTTGGATGGTTACATAATATGCAATAGTGACACATTTTTAGCTGCTAGAGTAACATAGAATAGTTCTGACATACAATAGTGAAGAAAATAAGTGTGTAATAATGAAAATAAGACTTGATTCTAATGTAATAGTAAATGAATGTTAAAAATGCGTATATTAAGAAAGATCAAATTTATAAATAAAATATTATGTGTTAACATACTGAAAAGAAAGCAGGACCGAATAGAAATAACTAAAAGATATTACATTGCACTCTTTCACTTCAACATATTATTCACAGTCACTGTTGTAGAATTCATGGAAAAAATTCAGGCACTGATACCTTTTTGGCTTGGCATGTTACAAAATAACCACCTTGCTGTAAGCAAATACGGATGTGTCATTGGGCAAATCAAAATCCCAATAATTTGTAAATAATTAAAATATTTTCGAAGAATTAATTGCAGAAGGCCTGATGATGATGATGATGATGATGATGATGACTAAATAAGTTCTTGAAACGTTGCGATTAAAATTTTTTAGAAATGTTTAAACTTAAAATCACTCTTTTCATTTTTTGAAATAATTGAGAGCAAATATTACATTTTGAAATTCATAATTTAAATGTTGGGACAAAAATAAAGTACACCCAATGTTATAAATATTGTACATTTACAGTGAAGAACATTTTTCAGTTTTTGTGGCCTGATGTGGCCAGGAACGCAGTTCCTTGGCGCTCTGAAAACGACACTTTCAGTACGCAGTTCCTTGCCGCTCCCGGCCGAACGGCAGCGCCCTACGCTGGCACGACCATCAAGGGACCTCCGGGACACTTCAATTCAATTCAATTCAATTCAATTCAGTGACGTCTTATTTTACATGGCGAGACTGTCTGCCTAACAAATAAAATTATAACATTAAGAAGGATTAACATGTAAATAAAACTAAAAAATATGTAAAGGAGAAGATGAGTAAAAGTAAACAATTAAAAAACATAAAAATAAATATGAATATTTATTATTAATCTATGCCATTATTCCTCTAAGTTAGTTCTCAAGGATGAGGCTGAAAGGTTAACTCAGAGATGTAGTAATACTGAAACTCAGTGTTAACCGGCAGAGAGCGCTTTTGGATCAAAGAGGACGAATGACATACATTGTTTTGTTATTTTAATATTTTATGTCGATGACTTTATATATTTTGTAATTATAGGTTTATCGAAGGCACTAATAGTCGTATTGTACCTACATGTTCTTTAGTCAAATAAATTTCTAAAGTTTAATCCAAAAATTAGGAACTTTTTTGAGAAAATTTTGAAAATGTTTATGGGTTTATATACTGCAACCCACAAAATTCAAATATTCGTTTCAAACTGTGTCGCCTCGAGTTCGTTCCGTTCGACCGGGGATTACACATTTTGGAGAAAATCGGTTGAAAGATTTAGGCCCTAACGTTGACCAGAGGAAGAGACTGACAGACATTGTGCCATCAATCGTTTTTTCGGTACCAAGAAACCACCAAAACGGATTCAAGCTACACGGTGTTAGAATAAGTAATGTACTATATACATTAACACGATTTAACCACTTTTTCGTTGCCAGGGCTCAGCAATAAGAGTTTTTCTGTCGAAAAATCGCCGTTTTTCCGCAACATTTCAATACTTTCTCTATGTTGCATAGGCAGTAACCAGAATGTACTCCTAATAATAACTGGAGGCGTCCTACTTACTTCGAACTTGCAGAAGTAGAGCTTATCCCTTCTAATGATGAGGAGTAGGATGTATATTATTCATTTCTTTTCTTTTATATTTAAATAATAAATTTAAATACCCTATAAATGTTGGCATTGCAATCTTGTAATATGAAAATGTACTTTTTTGAGCCTCAATCATCTTCAGAGGGTAAAATATTGAGTGCCATTTTTAAGTGTCTGACCATTATCATTACAAAAAGTGTAAGTGGCAACAACTAGATCAAAACTGAGCTTTCGAAGTAAATTAATGAAAATAGTAGAAGAAAATAGATAATTTCAAAAATAGATCATTTAAAAAAGAGATATATTAAAAAGGAGGTGAAATGAATGCCCATTACGTTTCTGATAACGAATTTAGAACTGTTGCCCAAGAATTTTAAGAAAACCAAAAATATTCTAATTTGTGGCTTTCACTGATGCCTTTATCTTAGTATCTAAAAAGATTATATTTTAAAATTTAAAAAATTGAATAATAGTAAAAGTTTAACTTGTTCAAAGTAATAAAAACATGAAGATATATTTTTGAATAACAGTGCAAAAATTAAACATCAACAGTATTGCGTATTATAACATTATGAATTTTGTTTTCGTATATTCTCAGTCGAGGAACGCGTATTTAAAGTAAATGTGTATTGTTTGTATGACGGATAAACAATTTATTGCCTGAACGTGATGAATTATATTGTGTATATGTTATGGTTTGAATAAACGTAATACGTAATATGAAAATGGAATAGCAAAATATAAATTATTGTTTAAAACGTGAATTAAGTCACGGTTATTTTTTATTTGTGAATGGAGAGTTAAATACCATCAAAGTTGTTACCTATATTTCCCATATTAAACAAAAACAAGGAAAACTCGTCAAAAATGTGGTAATATTCACTCACTCCTCTTCATATCAAGAAAATCGGTATGTTCACTTCGCTAACTAGAACTTCACCCTCATACGTTAGCTCGGGCCAAATCAAGATTCGACGATTTCTTTCTATAGATCAATTGCAACACCAAAACAAAGTAATAAACAAATGACGGCAGATAAGGTTTATTCTGTTAATTAAAAACATTATTAATTTCTAGTGATTGTACTAAAACAGATTAATAATAAGAAATTATTATCAATTTCATTGAAGAAAAAACACAATATTTGGTGGGTTAGAAAGGTCAAAGAACTTAGTAAACAACAACCCTTAGTATTTTAAATATATAACTTCAGTGGTAGTAACATATATTATGTCTCTTACAAAACTTTAAATTCCCTTCAATCTTTATTCTCCAGTTCCAAATCACCTATTTACGCTAATTAAAGAAGTGCTATTTATTGTCTGACATGTAATAATAACTGTGATTCTGCCTGTGTAGAACAAATAGGCAAAAAACATTAGATGTTGGAAACAAAATTTAGCTCCTTCTTTCTTTGGTAATCATTTAATTAAATTTAACCAGATTTTGGCCCCAAAGGTAACTTCAAAATTCTTCACTTAGGAAACAAAGAAAAAAATGAACATTTTGAAAAATTGAGAAATTAGAAAACTTTTCAAAAATCCTACTTTTTTTATCCTAAATGAACATTCCCTAATAAAAAACAGTCCCATTTTAAATATTTTCATTGATTATATCCTTCTACATTTCCCATCCCCCTTCCCCCTTTATGGGCTTTCACATCTCCCTTTCTAGAAGATGGGCGGCCTCCTTGCTGTTTGCTTTGCTGTTGTTTATGTGAAATCTACGTGGCTTGGGAAGCAAATAGTTTTTATTAAGTCGTTAATACGTTATATTTTCTTATATTTCTTTTTGTCCTTCAATCTTTATTTTATTTACTTACATTTCCTTTTCTATGTTATAAACAAACTGAATATGGGACAAGTGTTCCCGAAAGTTGACTTCGGGATTTTTTAATAAATATATAATAAATATTTCTTAACTCACGTTATTCCAAATAAATAGACACAGGCAGCCTCCAGGTGTTCTTCGTTGCCGGAGAGCCCGTTCGCGGTGGAAGAAGGTGCGGGAGTGAGGCAGGTCAAGAGCCTCGCGGGGCCGAAAGAGCCATCTTGGGGCACCCCTGCCCGAAGACGCCTTCTCTGGCTCTTCGTCTCGTCTTAATGGGCCGCTCTTATTAACCCGTACAATTTAGCAATCAGTGAAACGTTAAATTTTCTGTTTGGCCACGGGCCTGCCAACTCGGCGGAAGAGAGCGGAGCGGGGGGCGGGGCGGGGCGGGGCGGAACGGAAAATCATAATTCATTAAGGAGCGGAAAAAAGCTGTAATTGGCGCAGGGTTACATCGGGAGCGGCTGTCCGCGCGGCGTTGGGTCTGTTTCAACTCGCGCCGCCGCCACACAGGGCGCTGGCAGCGGCGCGGGGCACACGCCCAGCGCCTTCAGCCTGCTCCGCGCCAAAGCCCGGCGCCAGCGGTGGCTGGACCGGTAGCGACGGAGCGAGATAATTTTGGGCTCGGGACAATGTTAAAACACTGCCCCCCTCCCGAAAAATAAAAATATGAAAGTTGTATTAAGAAACTGTGCGAGTTATTTTATTTCAACAAATAACAAAAATTGCAATGCTTAATCCTTGCATGGACAAGCATGATATTAACACGCAGCCGTAAGTGTGGGGTTCTCAAGTAACCCCCACGAAAAGTTGTTATAAAAAAGCTGTTATATTGAGTTCAGAATGGTATTTGCTTTATTACTGTCTTATCTTATAATATTTTAGAAAAACATTTGTGTAAATTTCGCAAATATTTTGTAATATATTCAAAAGTTGAAAAAGCAATGCTTTTGCATACTCATCTAAGTCATATCATCTTTGGAATAACTATTATATTAAACCGTTTTAATTTCACATTATTATTATTATTATTACTATTATTATTATTATTATTATTATTACAAGAACACTTGGACACACTTATAGAGAATGTTTAGAAAATATGTAATATAAATACCTCTGAAATATCTACCTCTGAAACCCTCTGTCTAATATCTCGCTCACTCATAGCTGTCATAAACTTATTTTCTTACAAATCGCGCAAAACAACTGACAATGTCAAATGATGCATGGAGAGTAAAACATAAGATAATCGCTAACTATCAGTACTTACAAGTTCTTCTAACACAATGGTGTCATATTAGTTACGAAACAACGGCCAAATACAACAGAAATATAAATGTGAACGTCAAAATATCAACAACGACAGTGGCAAATGAGGGGTAACTTGAGTCCCCCAGAATCATTTCTATGTAATAAAAAATCATATTAATATGAAAAGTGTGCTACAATCTTTCAAACAAATAAATATTTACATACGTGAGAGAAAAAAATTGTTCTATCTTTTTTCTGCCAATAATAACGGAAAAAAGAGAACAGGGGGACCTTAGGTCCTCCGCTCGGCCATGCGATGGTTAAGCTAAAAATGATTTTTGGAAATATATTTTCAATAATAGTTTTAAGTAAAAGTATGTAGTAATCAAATAATACAATTTCTACGATGAGCTTATCACTAAAAAAAGTTGTGTTAAGTTAGTTTTTAATAGAATCACTTGTTAAATACATGAAATAATTAATATGAATTTCAGAAGAACCTATTTTAAGGTTAGCGTCATTTGATTCACTTCATACAGTTCTATCTTATAAGTAATGACTATAATGAACTATTTAAGGTAAACATTTAATTGTACATTTTATAAAATATCAGACTATCGTACCGCGACTTATAAAATTATGAAACGATTTTCTCAAATATAAATTTCTTTTTCAAATGTTTTTTTTTTTACTTATTTTTTCCGTCATCGGGCCCCTTGATCTGCGGGACCCTGGGCGATCACCTAGTCTGGCGTGCTTAGCGCCGGCACTGGGCATCGGAGCACGCTCTCCGTCAATGGAGGCGCTCCCACCATCAGGTTGGACTGTCTGAAAGATTAATTTGTGATTCCGGGTGCGTTAGCTGCTAAGGTGCTTAGTCCCACAAGTGTAGGGCATGTTTTATTGCGGGAGGTGGCGGTGATCTTTCCCCGTTGGATGGCGAAATCCGGCGTCGACCGACCTATGTCGACTTGCTGGGTTTTCCCAAACAGGTATCTCCCACCAGCAGGGCACCACCCCAGCCGCGACAAGCCCTTTAAGCCCTAAGTGTGTGTGTGTGTGTACGGGGTGAGGATAAGACAAGGAAGAGGAAGGATAGATCGCGCGCGGTCCGTGGCCCATTTGTTAGGATACTGCTCCGACATTCCCCTGGTATTGATCGGAAAAACAATTCAAAACTACCGATGAGACCAGTCGGTCGCTAGAATTCTCCTTGAGGCAGCGACTGAATTGAATCTCAGCCGGTGTGATCATGCAGCAAGACATGAATGCAGTAGCATGAAGTGAATCTCTGAGATTTTGAAATAAATAAATAAATGTTAATTAGAACTCTCATTTAATTTAATATACTTAAATACGAGTAAAATAATTAATAGAATTCGATATTTTATAGATAAATATTATTTTAATATAATTTAAGTTTCAAATTCCCTTTCGTTAGTTTGCTCATAAATTACAAGGTACACAAAAATTTAGAAATTGTATTTCGTGGACATCGAGATTCAGAATCAATTTTGGAAAATGCATCATAATTTAACAATGGAAATTTCCAATCGTTAACCTTTTTCAGTTATTTCTTAACATAATATTTTGACAGATATATTACTTCACTGGTAAACGGGAAGGAAAGGTGTGTTCGCGAGTCCGCATTTACAAAAAGAGTTGATAGAGATCTGAGAACCATCTTTCCAAAAGCTATAATCTCCACTTCACTTTTCTTCCAGCACTTAGAAGACTATGTTATTTTAATATTCCTTTAACTTAATGATTCCTTGTTTTTAAACACAGTGAAACATTTTCTGTTCATGCAATTACTTTTAGTTTATGCAGTTGAAAACATTTTTCATCAAATAAAATCTGTATTCATGGTAAAATAGTAAATTTCCACTTTTAAAAGAGATAAAGTAAATTTTGACATATAAAATATTGGATTTGTTACGATTCGGAAGAAAAATTTCGTAAGAGGACATTAAAAGTACACCAAACGTCGACTTTCCAAATTTATTACAAGTTGCCAAATTATTATAAAAAATTAATTCCATAATTTTGAATGGGAAACGAAGGAAAACGGTTTAACAAAGCGAAACAAGCGAAACAAGCGAAACCATATGGTCCGAATAACTGGATTCTCTCATTACATTCTTAGATTTTTATTTCAATATTTCAATCCTTTGAAGATTTTGAAGGGTTGAAGACAATGAATCATAAAAAAGTCTTACATTGAAACAGGACATGAAAATTGTAATTACATCGTAGGACAAGTCGAGAACTATAATAAGTAATGTGTAAACTGAAAAATGTTTAAAATTTATTTTTATTAACGTCTAGTAAAGCCTCAATAAAATTTTTTTAACAAGACAATACCTGCTGGAGGCTTCACACTAAGGTAGTAATATAATAATAATAATAATAATTTCAATATTTGTTTACGTTCATGTACTTCCTATCAGTTTCAGTTTACGCAATTTCCTGAACCACCTATGTCACACAAATACACTGAATATGCTATCCATTCCAATTATATTTTAACACTTTTTCAGAATATTTCATTTGAAGAACTCTTCCCCATGAAAATAAAATACTAAAGCTTACATCTCAATGTTGACCGTCTACCGAATAACAAAAATAGTATGTAATTCTTGAAGAGAATTATACATAAGCATGCAACATTGGCCAATGTCCAAAATGGCTCACATCACTAGAAATTGGATAGTTGGAGAATCCCATCATGTTTATGAGCCTTTGAAAAATACTGAAATAATAGTTAACAAGGATATGGGAAGAAATATATTTTTGAGTTTCCTGGTCAGAACAAAAAGTTCATGAATGATTTCAGAGCTGAAGAAGGTTTGTTGGGGCATTTTGTAACCAACTCGACACAGAAGCCCGTAATGCCAGTGTCGAACTTCCACGCCTGCGTTGCCCGTGAACGATTCGAAAGTGAATCTTTATCACCTCTTTAGCAACTATTTTGAAATGTCTTGTTTTTTTTTGTTTTTTTTTAAATTCCCGGGAACCGAATACGAAAGACGTAATAGGGTCTCAAGACAAGAGAGTTCGGTTTTCGTACCAGCAGCATCACGCATAGGCCACCAGATCCAGCCATGAGCCTTTGTGAGAGTCGCTGTTTCCGCAACAAATTATGAAGCCAGTGGCGTATTGAAACTTTTCCTCTCCTTAGTGTTATGAAATGCATAAGAAATGAAGGGCTCGAGAGTAAAAGATGGTAACCCTCAAAGTTGTAGTTTTTTTATATTAAAATTTTCGTACTCTTCCATCAGCTGTGATTCTCAAATAGTCCACATTAGAGCCCAAAGTTGTCCCCACGCCGTTTTCATTTTTATGTAAACCATTTAAACCCTTCCAGCAAAAATGTTCACTTGCTTGTACCTGACAAACGTTTCCTCGTGGATTACCAAGCTTTACACCCGAACCTTTCAAATATTGAAGTACCGATAGGCACGAGAAAGGTGAGAAATGAGTATTTTTTAAATATATTTATTTCCTGTTCAATTTACTACAATTTTTCAGGATTTTTTAATAAAATGATACAGAACTTTTTGGAGATGTCAGAAATTCATATCATAATTATTGGTAATTATAATTTTATTTTAAAAATATATTCGAGTAAAATTGGATTTTAGTAAATATTTTGTATTTTTTAATATAAATTTGGAGTTTTAAGAGAAGTTAATATTTAGCAATAACGTAGAAAATTATAATGGATATCCATTATTTATGGAAGATGAAATATATCTTTGGGGAAGCGGAAACGAATTTGTCCTATGTGATAATTTTTTCCCAGATCGAAATGTTGATAAGCAGAATAATTTGTTAAAGAGTGGAAGAAATTAGAAGATTGATTAATAATAAATGTTTTAATTAGGAGTAATTTTTGAAAATTCAAGTTTTGAAGATAATTTCATATAATTCAGGGTATGGGTTCCATTCTTGCAATAAGTATTTAAAAAACTAATGGAAATGCGCAACATGTCGACGCTTTTCCTCCATTTTCAAATGCATATTACGGATATTATAATGAACTAGCGTACCCGTGCGAGAACTCTCGCGTGTTAAACCTCATCCTCTTCCGTATTTTTCCATTTCCGTATTAAGCCTCTGATATATCGTTTTCTTCAAGACCCTCTTATCGTTCGTCACTTGTTCCATGTCTCCTTGTAACTGATAACAATACAATACACGCTTGTCAATTCAAACTATTATTATTTAACGTTGTTTCTGAGCATAGTTGTACACCCGTATAATTCAGTCATGTAGAATATCAAGTAATAAGTTTAATTTCACATACAGTTGTAGATTCTACAGGCTCTGAACAGGTGGGGTAATATCGAGAAGCGCCGGACCAGCAAAAATATAATAGAATGTTCAAGAAGATTTCATCTTCTAGATTACGGTGTGAGTAACATTTCTTTGATGTCGTTGACCTCAAAATTTTAGTTTTTAAGGCCCTAGAATGATTTGTTTAGGAGTTATTTTACGTTATCGATTGAAAAAATACGGTCGTGTGTGGTGGGTTGCACTTCTCATGAAAATTTAGATGCGTTTTTTAAACAAATTCTTCATATTGTTAAATTCAAAGGGCAATTCGTGACGTTTCCGTGAAATTTTCTTTCTTTAGAGACCTCATTCATAAAGGTTGCATGTGTGAGCCGTAAAAGGAATGTATATTACTGAAATAATATAGGATAAGATACTAAACATACTGACGATGTTTCACCCCCTCTTCACTCTACCGAAAAGGAGACTGGATGCATTGCGTTCCCGCGTCCTTCAGCCTAAACATATAGCATTGCTAACATACTGAAATAATTGTTTAGTTTTTTTTTATATCTCGATTTCCGTCAAAATTACTCAACAACCCATATTTTCAAAAAATTGTACAAGTATTCTGTTCAAAGATCTAAAATTAACAGATGTATTATATTTTGAAAGAAATCTCTGACTTTAATACTGGAGGTGTAGGAAAGATTCGAAAAATATTTGAACTTTTGAAACTTTCAAAATTTTGGACGTTTTAATTAAAATAGAAACTATACTATATTTCCGCTTCCCTGTTATCAAACAAAATATTGAGAGAAAAAAATTGCAGCCATTTTTTTAAATGTGGAATTTTTGAACATTTTGAAGTCACAGGGGCTGCACATAAACTACTCCTAAAATTTAAAATATTTTATTGATACTCAGGCAGGCGGCAACTAATACAATAACAATTATAATGAACTCGTACTCAAACTGACGTTTTTACCGAGTTTCTATTATGTTATTATTCGAACTCGTATAATGAACTGACGTATTTACCGAGTTGCAGCTCAAAAGCTTCTAAACTGACAGTTATGCGTGACACAAACTTCCATCCAGATAGACATCCCAATTTTTAGGTATAAAATTTTAAAAATACAAAACTGTACCTATCCACCACTTTCACCAGCCTTTACCACCTTTGGAACACCTCCAATAAACTTTACTCCCAACATGTGTGTGATGTTATAGCACAAAAGAAGTCTATACACGGAGTTCCCGAAAGAAAATTCGAGATTATTTTGAGGAGGTGATTCGAAAACTATTTTAAAGCGGGGAAAAGAAAAATTAATTAATTGAAACAAATGTTCAAATTAAATGGGTTCATTGAGTTTTCATTTCTTGAATTTCATGCTCTTCATTTGTTCTTTAGCACGTACAATATGTTTTAGATGAAAATCTTGCGCCACAAAAATCTTCCTGAAACGTAAAGAAACTTTGCCACCGATCACTTTCTTCTTAGTCACTATTTCTCGCCTTCATGTTTGTTCCCCCGATGAGTGACGAAAAAATGAACGATGTACTGAATCTGAAGTACACAGTAGTTCATCTTTATCTTCCACGCTATGAACAGAAAAGTTATACTTGTTTAACGCAGATTACTTAGAATACAAATGGATACCAGAACCGCTAGTTTGTCCATCTGCGATATCTGAATGGGTATACTTGTTTAGCTGATTATCTTGATTCTGTAGTAAGGTAGATAATACAATGAATGCCGAGTTCAAACGAGCGTTAAATGTCTCCTTATTAGCCCACCATTCGGGGATATGAACGCTAGCGTAATGTGGATGGATGTACTTGTATTAGTCCCTCACAGCCGTGACGCCGAGAAAGACGCAAGGGGAGACACACAGCGTTGCGTATGAAGAAGCGTGCGTGGGGCCGCCTACTATTTAGCGCGGGATCCATTTGGAGCTTTGGCTGGCGAGTGTTTGGGCGCGCGCCGCTTAGAAGCGTTGGAGGTGCATGATTTCGGGGCCGCAGGCTGTCGGCTTGTTTGCCCGCGCGTAAGTTAGACCGGGCCGGGCCGGGGCGGGCCGGGGCCGGGGCCGGGGCCGGGCCGAGCCTCGCAGGAGCGGGGGCGGGGGCCGGGGCGGGGAGCGGGGGGAGAGCGCTTTGCTATCGACCCCCGACCGCAAGTCCTTCCGCCGCTCCGCTGCCGCAGCGCCGGCCACGCCCCCTTCCCCGCTCTGGCTTTCACTCCCCCGTTCTGTCCCGCCCGCTGTCCCACATGCGGTCTCACCTACCATCCCGCCCGCTCTATTCCACCCACGGTCCACCCCCACTGTCCCATCCGCTGCTCCACCTATTGCCCACCTGCGGCCTCGTTCCTTGTCCCACACGCTGTCTCACCTGCCATCCCGCCAGCTCCTTCTCGCCCGCTGAGACCGGCTGAGGCGGCTCAGAGCGACAACCGATTAGGCATCAGCGCCTCTGCCCGGGAAGTCCTTCAGTTCGAGTGCCGGCGGTGGCGGACTCCAGCTTCAGAGCGGCGCGAATTGGATAACTGTCACCACGAGAGTTCTAGTGACAGACTGCTGTGATGGAAAAGTTTCCTGTGATTTCTCTAATCAATTTCAGGAGAAATGCCGGATCAAAGTCATAATAAACGAGCTACTGTCCGAATAGATCTCTCCTTAACCATTTTTGTGGACTCTTCTCCTCACACACATGCACATGTACTACACTACCAATGTGGTAGACAGACCAGACGGTAGCTTTGAGCCACTCCTGGCTGGGGTGGAGCCCAGCTAGGGGAGATACCTCGAGGAAAAACTCCCTCAAGGCAAGCCGACGTGTAGGTCAGATCCAAATATCATGTTTGAGCAGAGAAAGACTTGCACGTGCACACTTGGGACGAAACGAAAAGACGAACTTCTGACTGACTCCCTATGCTGCAGTATTTATCAAGTAGCGCTTCAACAGCACTTACGTTCTCACATCATTCCTAACTTTTTTTCGCATTATTTCTAAGCAATTTTCGAATATTTAGAGAGTTCAACGAAAATGAAACCTGCGCAAATATGTTAAAATTTGCTCTATCCGAGGGGAAAAATAAAGAAAAAATATGGAGCTCTTTTTCAGAAAAAATATAATGAATTACCTTTCTTCAAGCAAAAATTACGCGAATACTAGATTTTTTCCGAAAGATCCAGAAGAACTAATTTGTAGATCTATTTTTTATAACAGATTACATTTAGAAAACACATTGGCCTAACAAATACTCCCGTTTGCTTCATGTCACACATTTCATACAACATATGCTTTTCACACATTTGCTTCCCTGACACTGAAAAATCCATAAAATTGTTTCTGATTCTGTTTCTGAATTTCTTCTGTTCATGAAACATTGACTTATTTCATAACTAGTAAAAAATCACAAGAATTTACAAGTTTGTTTGATACAAAATATTAAAAATGGTTACGATGGTCTTCATAAAAGTTAAACCAATTCTCTTCATCTCTGCATAAAAATTTCTGTTAAATTCTTCGGGGTGTATTTTCTTTCATTATTGAGTTTGAATGGATGATAAGATAGTCATCGATTACAAGTTTTGGTATTTAATTAGTCTTACGCATAGATTATTTAAAACGGAATATTCCTTAACTAGTCGCAAACTTTTAACTACGAACGATATAAACTGATGAACACAAAACGTATCTTCATCATTTTCTGTGAAGCCGTCACTACATACATTTATCAACCAACCACTTACCCATAAGCGGTTTGTGTTAAAGAAATTTAAACGCTGAGCTAGATGTGAGACGATTTGCAGTATGCTTTTTGCAATCAACATACGAACTTTGCAATCAACAACCACACCATACGAACACATTTAAATAATAAAATTATTTCAAAAAATGTCCTTAAAATACAGTCTTTACATAAGAAGTATACTATGAGGACAAAAATGACACTCTATGGCATTCGTTCAATATTCCACACCTGAACCACCTAATACACCATACTGAATCTCTGAAACTTGATCTTCAAGGTCAGTCATGATCAAATATTTCGTCCATTTGATCTCTTCAAAATAAATACATTGTTTATCCGAAATTCTTGTCAAGGTAATCTATTTCTACGCAGACACCTGCCAAATCTGAAGCGTACAAAGACACACAAATGCACATATTCGTTATTATTTTCAGTTTTCACAAACGTTTATAAGAAAAAAATAATTAGAATATATTTCAATTAACGCTATGGAATGGTCTCCGATTCTCTGGTGTACAACACGTATTCTTTCTACTGTGCTTTGATTGAAAAAAAAAAAAAAAAAAATTTTAATAATTTTTTTTTTTTTGTTTTCGAACCCCAAACGCCTTGATCAAAATCAAGCTTTCGGAATATCATAGAGAAATGAACTCTTTTTTCAATATGGAGATTTCCCAGAAATAAATTGCACATTTTTTTCCGGAGAAAATTTGGTTCGAATTACATTTTTAGTTCTCATATACTCTCAAAAAATACGGATTTTTGAAAACCCATTCATAGAGATACCGTGAAGTTTCTTATTTACAAAACTAATTAAACAATAAAATCATTTTAACGACGTGAGGTGTATTTGAAAAAATCAAAAGAATACATCGAAATGTGGTTTATGAAATGTTATTTAGAACATTTAGATTTCAACGAAAATGAGACCAACGAAAATGAAACATTGTTTGAAGAGTTCTTTACGCTATCTACGGTCAGAGTTTAATGAAAAAACTTGGTGCTATTTTTGAGAAAATTTTGACAATGTTTTGAGAATGCATGTAAAATACCCCCAAAAATTAAAATATCCGTTTCAAACTCGCGAGAACTTGAGTTCGTTTAGATCGATCGGACAACATCAATTTAGAAGAAAATCGTTTGAATGGTTTAGGTGCTACTGTTGACCACACAGACTAACTGACGGATTGCGTCAATTGATTTTGACTTTGGGTCAATTGATTTTTCGATATCAAGGATCCACAAAATGTGACTTTCAACTACAGAACGTGTTAGAGGATCACACATAAAGGAACAAGATTTATCCAGTTTTTCGTTTTCAGGACCCAATAACAACAATTTTTCTGTCGAAAAATCTCCGATTTCAGACGCACGATTGCAATACTTTGTCTACACAACTTGCTAAGTACGTCGAGAAAGTAAAACCAGAAGCGGTTATTTTTCACTTTGATTAACAACAAACAAAATTTGATTGAAAATGACTTCGTCTGAAGCATTAAGTAATGTTTTAATCTTATTTGGATTTCAATTAAGGCATCAACGTTATCCAAAGAGTGGCCATAAAACCATTAGGTTGGAATCGGCGCCATATTGTTTAGCCAGCGGGCGGCATTACGACTCGGTTTAATTGATATCGCCCTCATCTGAAAAGCCCCTTGAAGGAAAAAAAGACGCCGTGGGCGGGGGCGTCTTGGGCTAATAGACTGCGCCGCTTCATTACGAAGGCGTCCGGGCCATTGCGCGCGTCGATAAATCGGCGGCGGCGGCGGCGCTGGGCCTTTTTCCAGCGGCTGTAAATCCAGCGCCAAGGAGACGGCGCGGGCGGGGGGGCGGGGGCGGACACATTGTCCGTCCGCATCTGTTGCGCTCCCAAAGGCGGCGACGCTGTTTAGCAGCGTCTTCGATGAGCGCTTGGAGGTGGGGGCGGAGACGATGACGGAGAGATGGCTCAGGGTATCAACTGCTGTCACTGCAGTGCCTCTGACCGCGAGGTCCTAGGTTAAAGTTCCGACGGTGGCAGGATTTTTGACACTACCCTGTCAGCTAGGTCGAATTCAGTCGCTGTCTGGAGCAGTATTCTAGAGGTCGGCTGCTCTGATCGGTAGCTTTCCGTGGTTTCTCCGATCAACACCAAGCGAACGCCGGAGCAGTACCCTAACAAACGGGCCACGGAACGCGCGCGATCATTCCTTCCTCTTCCTTGTCCTATCCTCTCCCCTTACACACACACACACACACACACACACTAACATGCAGTACACTACCACATATGCCGGGAGACCGGTCGAGAGCGTAGAACTTGTCCTTGCTGGGGCGGTGCCCCGCTGATGGAAGATACCGGGAAAAAGAAGGGAAAGAACCCGCTAGCCGACGGTAGGTCGGCGCCGCATCTCGCCATACAGCGAGTGAAGATCACCGCCACCTCCCGAGCAAAAACACGCACTTCACGAGCGGGACTAATGACCATAGTAGTTGATACACCCGGAACTAACAATCAGTCAATCAGCAACTGTGTGTGACGGAGATCTTCACTGATTATATGGAACTTGTTGGACGGCGGTATTGTTCTGGTAAACACTTGCATGTAAATATTGCAACGTCTACGAAATACAATGCTTTTCTTTTCTTCTCAGTCGTGTAGAAACCGAAATTCGTGTGCAATGTGGTAAGTTGATATTTGCAAAAGTCTCACTGCGGTCATTTTATGGACTCGTTCGATGAATGAAATTCGAGGCATCTACTGCATTGATATTAACATACCGGCTTAGTTACTCCTGAAACAGTGGTGGTTTCTCATTAGAGAGAATTCAGTAACGTCCTCCTCACAAACTTTCTCCGTGGGGACGTACTCTATCTATCGTATATCTTCTATATATGAGGGAATTAACGTGTGTGTGTCGCATGTAGAAGCAAAAACTACTCGACCGATTTCGCTGAAACTTTCACATTTTCTTATTATTAGTAATATGAGTGTTTAAAGAGTGGTTTGAATTAAATTGGATGTGTGAAAGTGTTGTTGATGATATATTCATTAATAATGACTCAAGTGCCCCTGAACTCTACGCAACCCGTTGCAAAGTGAACCCGCCACACGTCTTCATGCATACAAGTATTCTGCCCCTGCGATTGTGAAATATCGGCTGGAATTATTACTTGAATCTCGGACAAGTAAATCAAGTTTCTCCAAGATAGTGATATAGCGAACGCATGCCAAATTTGTGGGAGAACGTTTTAACAACAGCATACTTTACAACCATATCAAACCAGGACACAGAACAAACGCATATTTGCGACAATGTTTTTCATCTATCAGAAGTTTTGCCCAACGTAGCGTAAAACGCGATTAACAATAACACGACCAGTAGTGTGTGATGTGTAATACACTGCAAGAGCGAAAGATTGCCGGGCCCACTAGTTAAATACCAAATAAATTGTATTCTTTGATAAGTGTGTGTGGGGGGATGTACAATTTTTGAATTGATAACGATGAGGAAATTAATGTTGATGGAGTTTTTCATCTACGCGCTTTTTGAGCTTCCCGAAAACTATTGCAATCAACTGAACTCGCTCTGGGGAGGAACTCCCAGCCTTTCCTCCTCTCGTGTGTTATTCGTCCATATGTCTCAGCGCTCCCATGGTGAGAAGAAGAAACGATGTGTAATGGGACTATTTGCCAGAAAGGGAGATTGATTGATTGATTGATTGATTGATGTTTCCGGGCGCGTCAACTGATTTGGTCATTACGTAGTGCATGTATGTGCCGTAAATGTAGTGCATGTTTCCCCCCTGGAGATGACGGTGATCATCCCCCGCTGGATGGCGAGATTCGGCGCCGACCTAGCGGGGTTTCCTCTAACCAGGACTCTCCCACCAGCGGGGCCCAGCCCAAGCCGGGACAAGCTCTAAGCTTCCGACCGGTCTCCCGGAATATGTGATAGTGTCGTTCATGTTGGTGTAAGTGTGTGTTTGTAACGGGAGAGGATAGGACAAGGAAGAGGAAGGACAGATCGCGCCAGTCCGTGCCCCGTTTGGTAGAGTACTGCTCCGGCATTCGCCTGGTGTTGAACGGAGAAACCACGGAAAACTACCGATCAGAGCAGCTGTCGAAAATCCTGCCGCCGTCGGGACTTTTTAAAATGAGAAAACATTATACATCTTTTTGGAAATGAGGAAACTTAATTGGATTTAAAAATTCAATTTTGTAAAAGTTGTAAAAGAAAATTCATCCAGATAACAAAGCAAAATAAGTAAAATCAAATTCTGTAAATACTCCTCAGTATATTCTTTCGAATACGCTGTATTGCCTAATGTGTTTAATATTGTTTTACTGTATACACTATTCCGAAATTAATTCGTAAATAGAAGAAACAAATCAGCCAAATTTTATATTTACTTTATAACTTTTTAACAATATTTTTCGAACGTGTTTTTCAATCAACCACATTCACCTCAACTTCCTTTTCAATTCCTAAACATTAAACCTGCGCTCATCTGGGCAGTGAAGTAACAGCGACAACTGGCGCTTTTACACTGCGTACGTCAAAAACAAATACCTTCAGTATGACAACAGCGTGACGAAGCAGTCAGTGGCGTATACTGGGGGCTACCGAGGCTACGGGCGGTAGCCTGAGAAAATTTCGAAAATAAAAATCTGACAAGATATATTATATTAAAAATAATTATAGACCACATTATTTTTCACTGACATACATTTTTCAAAATTCCATATAATCTGTTCTCTTGAGATGTGTATAAAATCACTCGCGAGACGGCGCATCAGTCCTCTGAAGAGGCAGCTACGCCGAAGAAACCGTTGGCACTCAGCGGCATCCACACAGCGTGCGTTCGTTGCATGACACACTCCGCTCCTCCTACTGGTAAGAAAGGGCCAGCCAAGGGCTCAGATTGCCGATTTCTCGATCGGTTTCTTGACACGCTCGGAGCAGTTCGGAGACAGTTGGCAATAAACAAACGGACAGAGTAAGTTAGATGTGCGCTTTTGTGCACGACACACACGATGGGTGGTGAGTGCACAAATACATTATGGACTATATTAAGCGAGTTTTAAGTGTTAAAATTGCAACGTATGTGATAGTGTTAAAGTTAACTATTCTCAGATATTTGGTAAGATATTTTGAAAAAATGTCACAGCAAACGTTGAGAAGTTCGTCTGTTGACAATGAGTGTATTCAACGGCATTTATTAGAGATAACTTTTAATCGTTCGTATAACGAGAAATTGTATGATAATGTGTTTCAAGAATATATATATATATATATATATATATATATATATATATATATATATATATATATATATATATATATATGTGTGTGTGTGTGTGTGTGTGTGTGTGTGTGTGTGTGTGTGTATAATAAAAATAGAACAAACTAGACAAACTACATAATCGTAGATTATATGTAGCTATACAGTCAAAGTTTATTTCTAAGGTGAGCGGTAGGCCAGGGCCTGAAAGCAGTATACGCCACTGGACGCAGCCAGCAAGGGATCCATGGTGCATTCCCAAGCGGCGCACACGCGGTCACGCGGCACGCGCGTCGTTTGTCGCGTCCGATGGCGCATTTTCCAGTCGAGCGCCGCCCGCCGCGCCGCGCCGCGACCGCCCTTCCGCAGGCAGGAAATTGCGATAAGGGGGCGGCGGCGCGATCGATAAGCGGGGCAGCCACCAAATTCGCTTGTCTTTGTTAATCATGCACGCACCACTCTCTCGACCTTGCTACCCAATTCCGCTGGCGCCGCTGGCGATGCGTTGGAGAGCGCGGGCGCGCGGCGCCAGGCACTTTACATGGAAATAGTAGGAAAAGGAGGGGAGTGATTGAATGATTGGCCACCCCTCACACCTCCCTCGCTCTCTTCGCCGATGTCCAACAAACCAAGTACTAGTTGACGCAACCCTAGATATTCAACACCACCTGGACCGGGAGTGGTAGCTCAGTGCATCAACTGATGTCCCAGCAGAGCTTCTGACCGGGAGGTCCTAGGTTCCCACTCCCCACGGCGGCAGGATTTTCGACACTAGCTTTTCAGCGAGGTCGAATTCAGTCGCTGTCCGGAGGAGAATTCTAGCGACCGGCTGGTGTGATCGGTAGTTTTCCGTGGTTTCTCCGATCAACACCTGGCGAATGCCGGAGCAGTACCCTACCAAACGGGCCACGCGATCTGTCCTTCCTCTTCCTTGTCCTACCCCCTCCCCTTACACACACACACACACACACACACACTTACACTAACATGCACAACACTACCACATATTCCGGGAGACCGGTCGGAAGCTTAGAGCTTGTCCCGGCTGGGGCGGTGCTCCGCTGGTGGGAGAGTCCTGGTTAGCGGGAAACCCCGCTAGCCGACGGTAGGTCGGCGCCGGATCTCGCCATCCAGCGGGGGAAGATCACCGCCATCTCTCGAAAAAATGCACCATACTTACGGGACTAATGACCAAACATGCGCCCGGAAACACGAAAAAATCAATCAAAACTACCTGGATTAAGTCTCTGATTGGGCCAGCAAATGGCGCATCAAATTCAACCCAACCAAATTTCGAACCAAACTCTTCTCTCTATGCAGACTATCCTTACGCCCACTAGTAGCATACAAGTCCACACCAATCTCTTGGTTACCTTCCAACACGCTAGTCAAATACTTCGGAGTCCTCTTTGACCGCCGCCTAACCTGGAAACCTCACATCCACCATAGACTTGCTCTAGTCACACAAAGCATTCACCAGCTTCTCCCAATACTACGTCGATCTTCTCCCCCCCAAATCCATACCGGTACCGATCATTACAAAGCGATGATCAGATCTATGCTAAAATACGCATGCCCAATTTGGGTCTCAGCAGCGAAATCCCATATCCATAAGCTCCAAACTTTTCAAAATCGTTTCCTAAGGACCATAACCAAATCTCCGTGGTTCATATCCTATGATCTACTTCATCTTGAGCTCGGCATACCTGCCATTACCACCATCAAGCAGAGAGCTCTAAAGTTTTACCACTAACTCCCTTCAATTCCACAAGCCCAAATAGGGAAACAAACCCAAAATGGACCACGTATCCGCAGGAAGCTTCCCATACACTTGATACCTTCCCATACCTTGATTACCTTATAAAAATGTTTTGGCGTACTTTTCAGATTTCAAACACTATCCGTAACTATATCAAGCCGATGAAACCTCACATAAGAAGTTGCCTTTTCTCTTTAAAAGCGATCGCCTGCCAAACCTACTCGGCTCCCCCCTCCCCCTCCCCCCGCCCTACCCCCCGCAAACCGCCCCGCTCTTCCGCCCCATCCCCGCCACGCTGTCCTGCCGCTTCGCGCCGCCCCGCGCCGCCCCGCGCCGCCCCGCGCCGCCCCGCGCCGCCCCACCACCCCGTGCCGCCCCACCCCCGCCCCGCCACCCCGCCCCGCTTCCCCGTTCCTCCCCGCAACCCCACCTCGCCCCCGCTCCGCCCCCCCGCCGCCCCGTGCCTCCCCGCCGCGCCCCCGCAGCGCCCCCGCCGCGCCCCCGCTCCGCCCCTGCGCCGCCGCCCCGCCGCCACGCCGCCCCGCGCTGCCCCGCCGCCCAAACGCCAAACTGCTCCGCCGCCCCGCACGGCTGCGCGCATGGAATGTTCGCCCTGGGCGGGGTGGGCGCCCCGTTTGACGCTAGCGGAGGGTGTGCAAATATCTCGGCATTACCGCGTACACAGACGGCATCAAAAAGGCATTTTTGCGCCTCCCCGTGTTTAACCCGTTGCCGTAAATGCCACGGCTGAAATTTCACCCAAATGGAGCCATTAGGCCTGGCTCGGCGTTCCGATGGGGTGGGCGGGGGAGGGGGGAGGTACACCCGACTGGGAAGCGCTGGGCCGGCGAGCCCATGAGAGCAATTGTGGATGGGAGAGTGTGTGTGAGTTGCTGGGGATAGTGAGAGCAGGTGTGTTGTTCTGTTTTAACCAGTTGTTGGCAGATTGTTTGCCTGTTTGACGGATGTAGGGCGATTGTAGGTCAACAGTACGCGGTACTTCGATTGGTGGGTAGTCGATATGTGTTGGTAGAAAGCAGAATGATTGCCTGTAGGATATCACTGGATTTTCATTTCGTCAACGTCAATTTTGACAGTCCTAAAATAACGGTCTTGAATAAATTCCTGCGCAAGTTATGTTCCACATCCCATAATTCAACTAATTGCGATCGGTGAAAACAATTGCAACTGCCATGTACTCGTACTGCTTTGGCACAAAGTTTCTCTACGCATTTTCAATTAAATATATAGTTTTACAAATCAAATTTCTGAATTATTGAATAGTATCGATAAATAATTTTATTTTTCTATGGAAGGTAATAAAAATGTACTTATTTTCAATGAAATAAATTAATTATTTGTTTAAAATAAGAAATTAATTATAAAGAGAGAAAGTCCTTTTAAAACAACTTACTATACGTACTTGTGTTAGTGGACACAAGACATAAGACCTATTCAAAGACTTCCTTTTTTTCCTAGGGCTTTTACCCAGCCGACAGCCGGTTGCCCTTTACGTCCCGAAGGGACGCATATTCGACCATACACTAGACAAACACTCTGATCTGGGGTCAGCAGATCGCGAGGCCCTCCGCGACAACACACACACAAAGTCAAGGGACAAACAGCCATGCCCAAGGCGGGACTCGAACCCGCGACCCTTCGGACCGAAGCGCTGAGTCGGTACTCGCTCTTAGCCTCCTCGGCCATCCAGGTCGACTTCAAAGCCTTCCTCATAGAGAATTATTAATTATTTAAAAAGTTTTCGTATTGTGCACATTATTAAGGTAACGTTCGAATTGTTTCGCGTTTTTATGAAGTTATCTGACATGTAATTAATTTGTACCCGCCAAATAATGCACTAATAAAAAACATTACAAATTTAGGTGTCTACTATTGTTATGAATTTACTGCCTCGCATATTGTCATTCCGTGTTTATTTCTATCATTAACTCATAACTGAAAACAATTTTTTTTAAAAGCAATGAATATAAGTTTTAATAGGTATTACATTGTAAGAAGAAAAGTTAGGATGTCGCAATAATGTAATGAAACAGCTATTCACTCTTACACGATTGACTAATTACTATTAATAATATTACATCACGCGAAGAACAAAACAAGACGATTTTATTTTGGAGATTTAATGACACCAAATGAATGAAGGGTTAGGTACAGACCAGACACTGCACGCAAGCACTTGTTTGTGTCTGTCCAAGGACTTAAGAGCTAGATTTACTTTGAATCACCGAAGTGAGCTAAAGCTTGTGTCTCGTTCTTACAAAAAATAGAGATATTTCTTCTAGAGATTTAACGTTGATTTTCTGGTGCAATCTTGCCAGAAAGAACAATTTCTTAATAAATTATTTCCTTCATATTAGATATTTCTATACATTTACCTACCTGGACCACACTTCACTCGAATAGGCAATCGATAATATAACAAGAAAACTACTTCTAGACATGAAATTGCAAGGAAATACTTAGGATATAGTAACCACGATGCAGAAATTCTTTCCTTACAAGAAATGCGACCACTGGCATAACAAAAGGTGCTACAACATCACGTACTTTCTCTCTTCAGTATCAGTTACGTAAAATTATAATACAGAAATTTCTGCCCGTATTAACACATCTCAGTTAGCTCTTGCAAATCTCTTTACCAATCGTTTCGCAGGAGGCGCAAAAAATTGAATTCATTTAAAAGTAATTTAACACAACACAAATTCGATAATCATTTAAGATAATTCGAAATTCAATACAAATTCGATAATTCAAAACTCCGTTCCAATCACCCAGAAAACCTCACTCAGGTGATGAGAAGTTATTCTGAGTATTGAAAACTCCCATGTGTCGGTGTTTCCATTGTTGTATTGCGACAGCTCCTGAAAGATTCTAGCACGAGTGCAGGAAATTTGAATCTACAAATTCCAAGACCGATAAAAAATTATGCCAAACTACTCATGTAAAATGTGTAACTTGTAAAACTAAAATTGTATATTACTTTTTTTTAAAGATATACTTTTTTAAACACATTTCATTTAACGAAAAAACTCTATCATCAATATTGTACTTTTGCAATGTTAATGTTTTTGAAATTTCCAAATATACAGAGAGTTTGCCGAATATAGGACCAGCACCAATTTTTTACCATCCTTGATACATGCGAAGACAATTTTTTTTAAAAAAATTGGAGCCATTATTGAGAAAATAAAGTTTTAAAAATTGTTTATAAATTCACGTAAGATTACGAGAAAGTAACTTAAATTTGTGAAAAAATGTGCATCACCTTTTTTCAACATCAGTCATTGAGCCACATATTTCATTCAAGAAAAATCTCTATCTGCAGCACTGTAGTTATAGGTAGGTGCTGAAAATCTATATATTTAAAAAATAAGGTATTCTCCCATGGCTTCGTTTAGAGCTTCTACTGAACCGATTGTAGTATTTTTCCTTTAAATGAAAGAATGTGATCCCTAGATGTGTTATCTGATATTGTTTGTGTTGATTCACCAACATTTACGGTGTAAATTAATTAATTAAATTATTCTTTAATAGTACGCTTTTCAATAGTCGCTTGCTTGCTTCCAAAGGGTGGCTGTTTCAAAATCGATATCTATGAGTCGATAGATGGGAGTCCACGCTGCTTCATGGTGGCGCTGCTTGATGTTTTGTTTTAATCGTTGAGATTTGTTTACAATTCGTCAAGGTTTTGTTTCAGTGTAATAATTGCATTGTGGTGTTGACAGTTTGCATGTATTTGCTTTTGTGATGTATTTTGTAGAGAACATTCGGACAGTGGGTTTTGCTCGGTTGTACTGAAGTAGTGAAGTTGTTCACAGGTTATGTCGAATTTCGAATCGTTGTCCACGCGCCCCAATAGACGGAAACGTACATTAACTGGACGCAGGGAAAGAAAAAGTCAGCGTAGGTGTCGTGATAGCGAGGTCATTTCGTTTTCTGTTGGGTCATTGTCTATGAAATGTCAATTTTGTTGTTTTGTACTTCCCATGAGAGAAATTCTGCAAACGAGTTTACTCTGTGTTGCTTAAATGGGAAAATAAGTTAACCTTCCAGCAATATGCCAGAAGAAATCAAATAGTTGTTTATAGGAGATGATGACACATCAAAAAACTGTAGAAATAATATCCGTCAGTATAATAGTGCTCTTCGTTTTGTGTCATTTGGTGCCGATATTGCATTGCCACCTGGTCATGGGCCATATATGTTCAAAATTTTGGGAACTCCACATCACAGAATATCTTCGTTATACCCTTAAGATACAAACAAAGCAACATATTGTGAACATTAGTCTGGGCACAGTATTTTACATTTATCTCAGATCTCACCGTCAAATGTTGACGGGCTCTCACTAGTAAAATATAAATTTTGCTATTGAAAAATTCAGAGGTTTCAACAAAAATAAAAACAGCACAATTTTTTAGTGTTCTTTAACCTATTCGAGGACAAAGTTTAATGGAAACAGTAACTTTTGAGAAAAAGTTGAAAATGTTTTTGAGTCTTTACGTTAAGTGACCCCCAAAATCAAAATATCCATTTCAAACCGTAGTGTCTCGAGTTCGTTCAGATAGATCGGGGAATTTTAATTTTGGAGAAGATCGTCTTAACAGTTTAGGCGCTAGCATTGACCATAGACTGACAGAGACTGGACCTATGAACAAAAAAAAAATTAGGTATCAAGTTTCCACTAAACATGGATTCTGATTACACAATGCGATAGAGAAAGAAAATTCACAACGTGTAGGATCATGATTTATCCACTTTCTCCTTACCAGGGTTTAGCAATAGTTTTTCTGTCGAGAAATTGCCCTTTTTTGTCGCAGCATCACAATATTTTCTCTATAATGCGTTAGCAATTCGCGAGAACGTAAAAAAAGTGTTGGTGGTGGAGGAAGTCGAATTACTGAGAAAATTTAATATTCCTTTTGTGTAATTCTTTCCCCTGGCATACATATTTTCTAAATAATCGCTTATTTATTTTTGTATTTAATTTTTAGAGTGGCTTGGCAGAAGGAAAGATCCAACGCCCTGACTCTCACCACCCATAAAGACATTTTTTTAAATTTTTTTATTAGTTAAAGACAAGTGCAACAAATTAACAATTCACCATGGTCTAGCGTGTCCTTTTTTGGTAACATAAAGGTGCGCACGTTGCAATTTGTCATTTTTTTTATATTTGAGACTTGTTGTACAGTATTGAAAACATTGGACGGTGTAGGGCTGTGATTGTAAGGGCAATAAAACGTCAACAGAAAAATCATTTACGAGAAAATGATTTGCGCGAGATTTCCGAACGAACAATTGGGAACCTTTTTTACGAGCTCTAAAATCATCAAATTCAGGCACGTGCGCAGCATGTTTTCCTACAACATACTCCGTATTTACGATACAAATGTTTACGCTATTACACAAAATCTATTGTGGTCATTTGGCTTAAGAAGACAGTATATGCACTGTACGCATATGGAAGCTCGGAATGGAAAGAAAATCAAGGTGAAATGTATTTTCGTATTTTTTCTCTTGCTACTGTTAGGAATTTATTTATTTATTTATTTAACGTCAAAAAAACAGTTGAAACTGCGTATGACGTGCTATGGGGAAAAATGAATTGTGTGCACATTTTCAAAATTCTGTGATCCCTACACTAAGTCATATACTACTTAAATTATTAAAAAAAAAAAAAAATACGAGTGAGTACTTTCAACCGCAGAAAGTGGTTAATTCCAATGTACTATTCGATGCACTCAGACGCGAGGCATGAACGTTTGTTGCTGGAATGATTTTGCAATGCCCGCTACGGAGCCGCAGCACGGGCGCGGAGTTCCACCACCAGCAGTGCAGGAACAACACGAAACTCCACCACTCGTCACGTGAACTTTCTCTATGGATTATTATCGCATACATCGCATTCCCGTAGAAAGAACGTGTAGTTGTGGCGCTTATATGGAAGATTCATTATAACTTTAAAAAGTGGTGGTACATCAGCACAAACTTTCTCGCATTATTTCTAACGTAAACAATTTACGAAATTCAGAGTTCAACGAAAATGATGCCGGCGTCAAATTTAAAGAAAAATTTGGGTTTGGTTTTTGAAAAAATAATTCTTTAAAAATTGTCTGTATTGCACGCAAAGTTATTCGAAAAGAAGATGGAAGAACGGTACATAAACGTTTTTCAAGATCTGACTTTGAGCGACAAATGTTATCCAGTAGAACATTCTCTATCGTCAATAGTGTAGTAGTAAAAATTTGAACTTTTGTAGTTTTGAAAAAATCAGTGACGAATCAACGAATATGAGACCTGCACCATTCTCTTTAAGCGTCCTTTACGCTATCCTATCCGACAACAATGTTCAATAAAAAAAGTGGGGCTATTTGTGACAAAATTTTAAAAATGTTGTGACTTTATGTAAAATAGCCCCAAAAATCAATGTTTCGGTTTTAAAGTCTTTAAAAACCCGCTTTAAAATCTTCTGAACGGTATAGGCGCTAGAGTTCAAGGCAGACAGACGGACGCACGGAGAGTCAGACAGACCGTTCGCCGGCAATAGATTTTTCGGTACCGAGTCACACAACATGAATTATTATTACGTAACGTGTTAGAGGAAGTAATTTACTACATATAGAAACGAGATTTACCCACATTTTCGTTACCAGGGTCCGACAATAGTTTTTCAACAGAAAAATCATGGATTTCCGAGGCATTATTACAATTCTTAATCTTCTAAAGAAGTAAGGCGAGAAAGTATAAAAAATATTTTAGGCGTCGTTAAATAACATTTGAGGGAAGGATGGGGCAAACTCGCAAAGCTTGTACAAAAGAGATTTAAAACGAGCACAAGAGAGCCTGTTCCATTCTGTAGCACTACGAGTTTACTTGCTGGGTAGAGGTGTGAAACAGTAAAAATTATGAGTTTGAACAATGACAAGGCCAATAAAACACTGCTGTAAATCACAACTGCAACACTCAGAGTGAATGATTCCACACTTGGTACCTAGGTGGAATTCCGCCGCTGCCTGGAGAAGTGTTCTAGCATCGGGTGCTCTGATCGGACGTTTACTTGTTTCTTTCGATCGATACCAGGCGAATGCGGGAGCAGTACCTTAACCCTTAACTACTCTGGTGAAATTTACTTGCGCCTAAACTCTGGCGGGGTCCTTCGGTGCTCCAGAGGCATATTACTATTTATCTCAATGAGAAGTATTTTTTTCCAATTTTGTTCTTTGAATCAGTTTACAGTGTTTGTAATAATAAGAAAAACGTAGATTACCAGCAATTTTTACCCACTGAATTTCCGTGATTTGGGCATAAATGTTTACAGCAATTTTCGCAAACTATCTTTGTCTTTCTGTCCGCATTTCTCACACACATCATGCTTATGCATCATGTAGCATCATGCTTTTTTGGTTGATTCTGACACAAAGGATGTTGAAGGTTAATACAATTGCTTTGTGATTTTATTGTAATACAAATTGTAAAATCTAAATATTCACAAAACATGAATCGAGGGACTGAGAAAGAACTCACGTTAACAATACGGTGGGGTATTCTCAGACCTTTTCTCCTCTAATTCCAAAAATGAACCTCAAATTACTTCGCACAACCAGTCAAAACAAATAACACAATGCCATTAAGGAATACTGGCAGCATGAGCGCTTTCTAGTAATTGGTTTCCGAATTATGACAGATACTTCGGCCAGGGGACTAGAGTGGCAAAGCGTTAACAAACCTAGGTCTAGAGTGGCAAAGCGTTAACAAACAGGACATGGACCGCGCGCGGTCCTTCCTTCGTGGTCGTTGTCCTGTCCGCTCTTCTTGCATGCACCAATTTGCACTTACATGCACAATACTATCACATGTCGGGGGACCAGAGGATAGCGTAGAGCTTGTTCCGGCTTGGGCGGTGGCGGTGACCTTCTGTTTGGGAGGGGGAGTATCTGGAGCGAAAATTCCCCGCAAGTTCGGCGCCGGGTTTCACCGTCCAGATTGCAAGAAATCACCGCTAGCTCCTGTGAGAACGCATTCTGTATACAGATGGTACTAATGACCACAGGAGGTGGCGAGCAAACCCAGAAAGAATGACCCGGTTGAATCCAAACTCGTAGGATGTGCTGGACAGTGTACCGTCCATACGCGATTGAAATTGCAGAATGAAAGCTACACCCACGCACTCTATTGTGTCGCCAGAAAGGTCAGTGTTACGCCGTGCAATGAGAAAAGAGCTGTCAAAGGAAATTGACTGATAAAAGCACTTGCCAGTGTGCCTTGTCGATGCTAATAAGTACAATTTAAGCGTGTGATTGAACTGCTGACGCCGCTACTTAAGCGTAGAAGTGGCCGGACATTTTGAAGCTACGTCTCAAAGTTCTAAGAAATCTCTCTTTACGGAAGCACGGCATTAGATAATGTTAAAATATAATGGTGAGGAAAGTTTAAATTTTACTGAATGCCGCTCCTACCGCAACTACTCGTTGGATGATTGAATCAGACACAGAGAAGAGCAAGAAAAAGTACTTCGGAGAGATCGGTCCCTTCAGCAACTATGGATGAGAAATGTTCTCGCGCATGTCCGTGCACAGAAGGGTGTCCCTTATTTTCCGACTTCGAAATGTTTGAACGCTCATCCTCCAATTTTGTTCGAATGACCTTAAAACATGCCTATACAAAATTTTGTTGAGATCGGAGCATTCCAACCCACACCGACTTGAGGACGAACTCGCATAACGGACAAGTACAAACCGATCACCCACCACTGAGTCAGTCCCGAGACTAACTGTACAAGAATTTTAATTGATCGTGTCACTAATCTAATCAGGTCGCTAATATACCATAATGTCATATGTTAGTGTCATAGCCAGTGCCAAGGAACGTGTGTTTTTAAACGAGATAATATTAATTATTAACATGAAGAATTCTTAACGACCATTGATGATGTATTGAAGGAAGGTTAACGGGGCTTGGTCAGTAGAAATAAAAATAATTTCCATGTTGAAAATTCCATGAACCATGAACCTTTCCAGACACCATGTTGTAAATTCTTTTTATTTCTACTGACCAAGCCCCGTTAACCTGCCTTCAATTAATTATTAATATAAAACATCAAATAACTGGACACAAGTTGCCATCAAATAAACAAGTGCTTGAAGTTTTATTTTATAACATACGAGAAATAAAATTAACAGTTAGTGCAATTGCTCAACTTGTGGTTCAAGGGTGTATCATATTTTGGGAGAAAGCAAGAATTCCGTCAAAAGCTAATCAGCATTGTTAGCAAAAACGTATTAACTGTATTCGGGATGGAGAAAATTACAAAAATAAAAACGCAATCAAATGTGACGCACCAACCTGGATGGCCGAGGTGGCTAAGAGCGAGTATCTACTCAGCGCTTCGGTCCGAAGGGTCGCGGGTTCGAGTCCCGCCTTGGGCATGGTTGTTTGTCCCTTGACTTTGTATGTGTTGTCGCGGAGGACATTGCGTTCTGCTGACCCCAGATCAGAGGAGCCCGCAAGTGTGTTGGTCTAGTGTATGGTGGAATATGCGTCCCATCGGGACGTAAAGGATAACCGGCTATTGGCTGGATAAAAGCTCAAAAAAAATATGTGAAGCTATTTGTAAGCATCATGAAGAGGAGTTTAGAAATAAACAATCTATTTGACATTGCACATCCGAATCCACAAATGATTAGGTCTAGGTTGGAAGACGAGAGAATGTTTTTACTTCGGCCGAGAGAGCCAGGACATAAAAGCTATCTTGCTCGAGTAGACCAAAATCTCGCCGATAACGAAGAAAAGGCGAGACAAAGAGCATTACAAGAAGAGAAAAGAAAATAGAAACAACAGCGTGAAGAGTCTACATCTTCTGCTGTACCTTCATCGTCTGAAGATTCAAATAACGAACTTCCAAGTTCCGATGAAATCAACGTTGGTGAATTTTCGAGAACACATCAATATACATTGCTGCAAGGTGTGGCACCAAAAATTTCATTATCCCTAAACTAATGGTTTAAATAGACGTCAGCTGATAAGAGATTCTGCATACATCCTTCAGGTGACAGCAGAGGCACTTGGCCACAAGACCCCGAAGAACTATTATTAAATCTTCTATTCTTCGAATCAGACACAAAAAGAGAAGAGAACGTTTAGAAACAATTACATCTGCTTTTAAGAGTAATTTATCTGAAATTTGTACTGTTCAATGGAATGGTAAACTGTTGCCTGCATTAAATATCAGGAGCCCGGAAGTAGAAAGACTTCCAATTGTTGGTTCATTGGGGGACAGTCAGCAGCTCATCGGATTTCAAAAATTACGGAACCCTTCTGGTAAAGAACACACTAACGCCGTTTGGAAAATGTTAACGCTATGAATGACAGCGTTGAAAGGGCTGTTAAATTAATATAAGATTTTCAAGTACTACTAATTGTAGATGAGGTGCGAAACAATTTGTGTAGTGTTATCCAAAAATATCGTTCACAGTACCCATAGTTCTACAAAGGAACATTAAGAAAATGTACGCAAAAGAAAAGTAAGGACCATAACGTAGTCTAGAGAGTGAAAATGAATTAAATTGTAATATAAAATTAGTACATATTAAGCACGTATCAGTAGTTATCCACTGACTTAACACAACAAAACCAATTGCCCCTAACACTATAACATTGAAATTTCACGCTCAAGTCGACACGGAGTCTGTTAGCATAATAACAGAAACCTCTTATTGTAAATCAACGTTTATATCATTGTTCCTAAAAGTAAGTGAGAGCTTATACCCCTTTATTCAGTTTATGCTGGCGTGCCACAAGGATCAGTTCTTTCACCAGTATTCTCTGTTTTTATCACAATAAAACTAATATCACAAGAATCAAGTATTGCTTGACATGATTGCTTGCAAATATGATTTTTTGGTCGATATCGATTATTTTGCCTCAAATCATCGGTCTCGGCAAAAACTTATCATTCTCGATCGTGCAAGAAACAATAATTTGACGCACTTACTATATAAATAACTATTTCTCGTGATTTGTAGTACTATGAATCAAAAAGAGGAAAAGAAAAATAACTTCACAAATTTTGCACACAATGCTGCAAAAGTCTGCTTTTTTCTATTTTATTGTCAAAGAAAATCACTATTTCATAAAAATATTTTAGTGAAACATCTTTTAATTGAATGTATATGTGGAAAACAGTATTAGTTCAGAATTGATCGTTTCCTGTTTTTACGGAAATGAGTGCAGAAGGCATAGACTATGTGTTGAAACTGAATACATTTCAATATGAGGTCATTTGACTTCAAAACAGGCAGTTCGTCTTTGATGGGTGAAAGAACAGTATCTGTCCTGAACATGCACTGCTCTTCCATTCAGGATTTCAGACGACTTCCGACTCGGTCCGCTCGCAGCGGGTGGTTTACATTGTTATTTGTCTGCGGTACGGGGCTGATTTGTTGCCAGTGGTACGGGGCTGTTTTTGTTTTGTAACTGATCGAGTGTGGGCCTGTAATAAACCGAAGAGGGGGAGGGGAGGGAAACAGTAAGCGAAGAGCCAGTAATTTTCGTTATTTTGTTAAAAGAATGTGTTCACAGTCAAGTTTGTAAATAAGCATTCAGGAACTGAAACGGAATATCTCACATTGAGGTTCAACGACTGACAGGAATTCATTTGTCAGTCTGTCACCAAAAGATGGAAGAGGAAAGCATAATAACAGGCCTCGTGCTATCAAGTACAACATTCTTGCTAAGATAAAAAGAACACACAGAACCCTTTCCAACGAAAATTGAACACTACACATCAGAGACTGTGACGTTTGTGCCGACTGAATTGAACGTCAAAACACAACCTGTTCACAAAAAAGATCACGAACAGGAAACGACTATAATATATAAACCCTGCTTAAATTTTCAACTTGAAATTTTGACGACCCCAAGTAATATTACTAATGTGCATTCTTACA
This sequence comes from Teleogryllus occipitalis, assembly GCA_011170035.1. Lineage (NCBI taxonomy): Eukaryota > Metazoa > Arthropoda > Insecta > Orthoptera > Gryllidae > Teleogryllus > Teleogryllus occipitalis. The sequence continues at coordinate 812,242 of BLKR01000052.1, read as the reverse complement.
ACAATCAAATGTGTTTTTTGTGATACATTGTTATTTTGCAGGAAATTTAGGTGGTGAATCGTTGTTGAGACGAAAAACACAACAATTGCACCATTCTTGTTTAAATTATAACACAGCATTAATGAAGTTTTTATCGCAATTATTCCTCAGAACATATTTAAATGGCTTCGTACAACATTTCTGAAACAAGAATTTCCTAAATCACAACAGTTTCTTTTTCATACCTAAACAAACGTTTTAACTCGAATTATCGGAAAATGATCTTTCCTGTACTAGAACTGTTTTCCACTTACCCATTCAATTATTCTAATTTGAAGTAACTACAATTCATTTTAAAAGTGAAATACTCTTTTCATGACACTTACCTTTTATGTCACATCACTGCTTTATATTGAAAACGTTTGTGTCTGCTGTCCAGAAGATAGCGTCATCTGCAAACAAATAATAAAATGAATAGTAGTTTTCATAATTTTCTCCAAGATATGTACACGATAAAGTAAATCTCATTACACAAGTATGCAAGCCATAAGTAGTACAGTGGTATTTCACTAAAATAACAAACTTGACATGTTATCATGTCGAATTTCTTCCTGTTAAATTTGATCATAAAATAACGTAGACACGATCTTCAGACGTATTCGCTGAAATATTCATCAATGAAATGGACATAATGATTGAGACACTCGTCGATCCTTGAAGAAAGTTCTCTCATTTGGTGTACGTTGTCAAATTATTCCCTAATCCTTTGGTGATATTTAGCAAATCAGTAAAATGAGTGGAGCTACAGAATGGCACAGACTTTCTGGCATTATTTCGTTTTCTAGTCTTTAGTCTAGGATAGCTCTTTCCGTATTGCCGTATCTATCGGCGCGACATATTTTTTTTTTCACATTTGGTCAATTCTTCGGTATCCTAATAGTAATATGGAAATACGTCTTTAATATCGATACTACATAGACCCACGTGAACATTCTGCACTTTGTAAACGGTTCATTCAATGCTGAGAAGAGCTCTATTGTGAAGCGCAACTTCGAACAGCAGGTTTACGAATTTGGCATCGCATCAAATAGGCTCGGTACTATGAGCGGGTAAACATTCCCATATTGTTGAACGTCTGTCAACATAGAAATACTTCCGGTTAGTAGATTCCGTAGTTCTTTTTGGTTCTGATTACCCTATTTGGGGAGAAGGTTCCTTAACCCTTCAAAAATCGATACGTTTCACTAACGATTTATTTATTTATATAGAATTTCAATTTGTTTTATGTAAGATTTAATAAAATTTTAAACTTAAAAAAATTAATAATGTTTTGTTGTTTTAAAATTGATTGATATTATATTATTTTTTGTTTATCTTAAATTTAAAGTAACTCATGAAGAATAGGAAAAGAAGTCGCCGAGGACAGAAGTTATAGATATGAAAAACTTTAAAAATTAATAGAATATTTTCATAACATTGTTTAATGTAAATTATGTGTACTGGTTAATTTGTATCTGTTTTCAATGCTTTTAAAAAACAATGTCCAAAGAATTCTGGACAAAAAAACTATAACGTTTCTCCAAAGACTCATTTCCTGGATTGCGACCTAAATAATCCCGATTCCTGGGAGACAAAAACAGAATTTCAAACACCTAGAATGCATCGTTCGAAATTTATGCCTGATGGTAATGTGATGCTGAGTGTTTCATCTGGTTGCATGCGTGCCTGTTTGTACCTTACAGCATACTTACGAAATTCTAAATGTATCACCTGAATCTATTCAATACACTCATGGGGATAACTTCCGATTCAGTTTAGTACAATTACAGGATTTTGTGTAGATGTCTTATAAATCGTAGAGTCGTCATTTTTCTTTAGCGCAATACAGAGATGTCTCTGAATAAAAACGTCTGTGGCATTAGTAGAGTTAAAATGATCAATTTTTGCTACTGAACATGTGTTAAGTAATTTCATATAACGTCCGTGCTAGTTTCGAGCTAGTCCCGGCTGGGGTGGATCCTCGCTGGCGGGAGGTACCTGGTTGGGGAAATTCCCCGCAAGCCGACAAAAGACGACGGCGGATCTTACCATCCATCGGGGAAAGATCACCACCATCTCCCGATGATAAAATCATGAATGACACTTACGGACTAATGACCTTAGGAGTTGACGCGACCGGAATGAAACCAATGAAGGAAGTTCAAGAAATGTCTGAAAGTAATTGGTGTTCAAATGCCAGTGCAGAAAACCCTCGAAGTCCCTCGGTGCCGAAGCCTCGTGATGCTTCTCCGGCGCTGAGGGTCGAGCGCCTTCAGCCCTGCGGGGAGCAGAACGGGCGCCGTGGTAAAAGGGTGTATCGCGCCCCACCTTGTCTCCCATTGGCATAGCGCGTGGCCAGAGCAAGCGATTCAAGTGACCATTTCTGTTCCTAGGCGCATAAACCACTGCGGGTATTTAGTCTCGTGAGTGAGTTGTATTCCGGCAGATAATGGTATTCTGTAGTCGATGGTGTCGACCTAAACGGCAGCTTGCGGGGTTTCTTTCTCCAGGTATCTCCCCGAGCAGAGTACTGCCCCAGTCGGCCCCCTCTAAGGTCCAGACTAGTTTTCCCAAATGCGTAATAGCGTAGTATATGTAACTGTAAATGCGACTGTATAAGCGTACATTGATTTTTTCGTGATTCCAGGAGCGTCAACTTCTAAGATCATTAGTCTTGTAAGTGAAGTGCATGATTTTTATCCACGCGAAGTGGTAGTGATCTGCCCCCGCTAGATAGTTAGCGCAATCTACATGTCGGCTAGAGAGGAGATACCGAACCTGGTATCTCCCACCAGCGTGGCACAGGCCCAGCCGGGACACGCTCTAAGCTCCCGATTGGTCTCCGGATGTGTGTGGCTATGTAGAGCATGTAAACGTTTGGAAGAACAGGGTGACGACAGGACAAGAAAGAGGAAAGAAAGATCACGCGCGCACCGTGGTCTGTTTGTTAGTGTACTGTTCCAACATTCGCCTGGTGTTGATCGTAAAAACGATGGAAAACTACCATTTAGAACAGCCGGCCGCCGTAATTGTCCTCCAGACGGTGGCTGAACTCGATGTAAGGGATCACAAGAAGATAAGGAAAGAAAGATAGCACGAGGTCCATGGCCCGTTTGATAGGGGACTGTTCCAGCATTTGCCTGATATTTATCTGAGAAGACATAGAAAACGTTTACTGACAGATCAGAATTAACAGAATAGATTGCTAACATGTAATTTACTAGTGGATCAGAACTAGAATTCGCCTAGATAGTTATCTAGCTGGTGTCGAAAATACGACGCCATCGGGTTTCGAAACTTGAACATCCTGGTCAGTGGCACTGGGAGAGCAACAGCAAAGTCTGCCACCAATGCATCGTGGACGATATGATGGTAGAATATACGTTAACTAGACTACCTTATACACACATCCAATCACCTATCCCTCAGATGGGATTCCAACACACCATGAAATACTTGATGAAACGAGTGACTTCACCAGCGTAGCCTTGGAATGGGTGGAAGATTTATTTGTGTATTTTTTGCATTGCTCCCCTCGCAGCCTATCTGGGAGCTGCGGGCGGCGCGGGCGGCGATGGGCGCGGGCGAGGCCGATTTGTTGGCGCCTGTCAGGGGCGGCCCGCGCGGGATATTACGGTTTTCCGGGCGCAGCTCGCCGGCTTTTTCCCTCCTCCCACCCCACCCCGCGCCGCCCCGTGCCGCCCCGCGCCGCCCCGCGCCGCCCCGCGCTGCCCCGCGCCGCCGCGCGCCGCCCTGCGGCCACCGGCGGCGGCGCCCTGCGCGCGGGCGGCGCTGAGTTACGGCGCGGGAAATGGGCGTCGCCCCAGCCCTTCGCCCCGCTCCGCCCCCGCTCCATCTCCACCGGCTACGAAGGCACCGACGCTGCATCTGCAGCAGAACTAGCCTCGATGCTGGAAGGTTCGAGTGATGCGTTGCCTGATTAGAGATTCCGCGCGTCGACTGCTAAGGTCATTAGTCTCGAAAGAGTAGTGTAAGTAGGTGGCGGTGATCTTCTCCCGCTGGCAGGCGTTGAATTGCCCGTCGGCTAGCAGTGTTTTCCCCAACCAGGTATCTTCCACCACCGGAACACTGCTCCAGAAGGGACAAGCTCTAAACTCCCGACCAGTCTCCCGGCATACGTGGTAGTGCAGTGCATGTGAGTGTAACCGTAAGGGATGTGTGGGACAAGGAAGACGAAGGAAACGTCTCGCGCGGTTCATGGCCCGTTTGTTAGGGTACTACTCCAGCTTTCACTTGGCGTTGATGGGCAAAACCACGGAAAACCACCGATCAGATCAATCGGTCGCTAAAATTTTCCTCCCAAAAAACGGCTGAATTCGATCCAGTTGTCTAGCGAGTGTCGAAAATCGTGCCACCGTGGGGAGTGGAGCCTTAGGACCTCCCGGTCAGAGGCACTGCAGTGACATCAGTTGATTCCCTGAGCCACGTGTGGTGGTGTAGTGTTTGATTCCCGACGGCGCCAGCTAGGTTGAATTCAGCCTCTGTATGGAGGTGACTTCCTGCGTCCAGTCTCTCCAAACCGGAGTTTCGATTGATTCAATGAGCAGCAGGAGAACGCCGCAGCCGTACCGTAGCAAAGGGGCGGTGGTCTTTCCTTTCTCATCCTTGCCCTCTCGTTTCTCCGTACACACTAACAGCGCTTTCACTACGGCCCACATGTCGGGTCGAATTCAGCTGAAAGCCTCCGCCCCCGTCAACACCAGGCGAATGCCGGAGCAGACCCTACAGGGCCACGGACGGCGCGATCTTCCTTCCTCTTCCTTGTCCTATCCTCTCCCCTTACACACACTTACACTAACATGTACCATACTAACACATATTCCGGAAGAGCTTGACCCGGCTGGGGCGGTGCCTCGGTGGTGGGAGAGTCCTGGTTAGGGGAAAACCCCACTAGCCGACGGTAGGTCGGTGCCGGATCTCGCCATCCAGTGGGGGAAGATCACCGCAGTCTCCCGAGAAAACATGCACGGGACTAATGACCAAGCTGTTGACGTGCCCGGAAACAAAAAATCAATCGTTTCTCCGTACACACTAACACGCTTTCACTACCCCACATGTCGGGAGCTGAAAGCCTCCGCCCCCGTTAGGACACAGGAACACACTCGGAAACGAACAACGCGGCAGATCGAGGAGTAGGTTGGCGCCGGATCTCACGTTCCAGCTAGGCAGCACCGTCACCCTCTCCCGTATTGTATCATGCACTGCATCTACGGGTCTAATGACAGTAGTGTAGAGTCGAAACGGTCTAAAACACTAAATAATGAATCGATCAATTGATCCGGTCCCGTTCACTTACAGTAGCTTTCGGCCAGCACACGGACGGCTGCGTCTGGCTGGTGGTAGGCGGTGAAATGCGTCCGTCGGCACCTGACACCCACTCACTGATCATTTCGTGAAGGGCACATCGAACAGAAGCAGAAAGATTGAAAGTGGTCGCTGATAATTTTACTACTTTATTTGAAAAACGTTCCATATCATATGTGTGATGTATTTGTAAAATGTAGTTTACATTAATTTCATATTAATGAGGTTGAGTACTTGTTTCTCAGAAACTTTCAGCCACACAGTTCATACATTCTCCAAGTTAGGGAGAAGTGGCCTGGCCGCACCCGCCGAAATATTCCGCTCGGTGCCCAGTTGCATGCCGCCCATTTCCAACGGTCGGCGCACACCCACTCCGCCGCCTGCGGAACGGCCCGTCCGGAATGCGTCCACGGGAATGAAAGCCCGTGGAGTGGACGGCGCGGCATGTGGCCTTGAGAGGTTTGACATGCTGTTCCAACAATTAGAGGCGTGAATGCAACGGAGTAGCGTATGGTGCTTGTGTATCGGATTTCACTCTTTCTTCCTTCCACATTAGTCCCAATGTACTGTCTCTGATACTGAATGACCCTCCATGAATATCAATGGAATATAAAATATTGTTTATGTTAATACGTCTCATTTAACCAAATATTCAGCAGCAGAAATTTAGGTAGATTTAAATGTCGTACATTAAATGCGAAATGACTGGTAGTTTTCAGGATGGTCCAACATGGGCTCACGGTTGGTTGGTTGCTAGTGATTCCGGGCCCGTCAATTACTGAGGTCATTATTCCCGTAAGTATGTTGCATGTTTTGTCTTTGTAGATGGCTGCGATCTTCCTCCGCTAGATGGCGAGGTCAGGCACCAACCTACCGCCCCAGCCGGGACAAGCTCTAAACTTCCGCCCGTTCTTCCGTCGTGTGTGGTAGTGTAGTACATTTTGGGGTAAGTTTCTGTGTAAGGGATGAGGATAGGATAGGGAAGGGGAACGACAGATCGCGTGCGGTCCGTGGTCCGTTTGTTGGTGTACTGCTCCGGCATGCGCCTGGTGTTGGTCGGAGAAACCGCGGGAAACTACCGATCAGATCAGCCGGCCTCTAGAATTCTCCTCCAGTCCAAATTCTCCTCCGACCTAGCTGACAAGTTAGTGTCGAAAATCTTGCCATTGTTGAGACTCGAACCTGGTACATCCCGGTCAGAGACACTGTAGTGACATCACTTGAAGCAGTGAGCCACTTCTCATGGTACATTGACTCATGAAAATTTTGCCCAGCTTCTATAGATTACATTTTCGATATTGATCTGAAATAAGTGGTATGGAAAAAGTACAGCAATTACATTGGTCGAGGGACGTAAGTCTGTAACTAGTTTCTATTTCTTTAACGACTTCATTTCGCAAGTATCGTGGGGTAAATATCTTGATATTCAGTTACATAGTAAGTTAAGTGGAAGAATCAAATAAACCAAATTACAAGAAAGTCTTCAATAAAACTGTAAGAGATTGGAAGAGTTTTCCTACGACACTTTGCAAAACTAATCCTCGGAAAGTTTGTAGTTTTACAAATGTGTTAGAATTAGTGTGGTATCAATAAGTAGAAAACTGTAGAATTTTACTAATAATACGTTATACTTAATGAAACATTTTGGAGTAAGTTGTAAATCAAAATATGAGCTTCTTATAAAGTACACATAAATTTGTAAAATGATTAAACATTTTCAGGGGCTGAAGATGAGCCAAATCAAATGGACTGTATTTGATTTGGAAAAGATCCTTCCTGTTTCGGAATAATGTTGATCACAGTACTTGTGTTTCCACTGGTTACACGGTCCTCCATTTTCTCACTCGTCCTCCGCAGCCAATATCATAAATTCGTCTCCAAGAGAATCAATTCTATTATCAATTCCTCTCCATCACCACTGGAGCGAATGGCGCACCACGAGCGCCCGTGTCAGGGCGACCGTTTCAAATGGATGACTTCCTAGCCTAACCGAGCCGAATGGCATAGTAAAGACTGCCACCACGCTGTGTAGGTCGTTTGAAGTGGGTTCCCTGCTTGACTCAGCGTCGTACCCCCGCCATCTCGCCACCTGCATCCCGTTGTCGCCAATTACACTTAATCCGTAGTTAGTTAGTTAGGTAATGCCTTATTTCAAGTGGCGAGACTCGGGCCATCAGGCCTCTCTTCCGTCTGACCACGAAAATGTCGCTACTCTCCTTTCATCATCTAGCGGAGAAATAAGGTATTATCTTGGGCGACATAAACTTACTGGACAATAGTTTAGAAGTAAAAAGTCTGAAAAAGTTCAAACCATTGGATTTGCCAAATAGATTTTAAAATGACAATATTTTTAATATTGTAATAAAGTCAAACACCAAATGTTTTGTCAACATGTGCTTGTTGCAAGTGTGTAACATGATAAAGGAAGATCACTACGGGGTGACCTCTCCATGCAAGATTGTAATTCTGACAGCATATTTACTTATTGTTCTTGTTTTGAACAGATTGTAAATTTACAGATTTAATAATAAAATCTTGAGCGACGAAACAGGCGATTTGAATTTAGCTCAGAGGCTTCTTTTAGGGTTGAGGATATTTTACATGCAGTATATCTACTACATGGGACAGCCAGCTTTACTTCCTCTCCAAAGGAATGCGTACGAAGAATTTTTTAGCCCTAAAAAATCCTCAGCATCAATCGGGTTTGAACCAAAAAACTTAGGTACAACAGCCCGGTACGCTAATCGTTATAAACCACCGAATCCGCAAATCATTGGTTTTCTATTGTGATATAGGAAGGAAAAGAATTAGATTCGCCTCAACAACCCTCGGATTTGCGGTCGTAAAATCCGTGTTTCAGGTTCTTTTGAGCTTTAACTGGCACCCACGTCAGGATTAAGGTATGTTAGCGCGTTCCAAAGATAGTTAGGAAAGGTGCAGGAGGCCATGAAATACACAATTTGGAACCCCGAAATCGGGCTGACTACCCGATTTGATAACGGATGACAGTAAATGCAACGGATGAAAGTAAATGCAATGCGCTGTCACATTAGTAGATTTTGTGCTGAAACGTGGTATAAATTTTAGGAGTAGTACCTAGATGTGCCGTTCAGAGGATAACTAACATATTTTAATTCTGAAGGATACTTTACATGAATCGCTTTTGACATTTTCAAAAATTTCCGAAAAATGGCGGTCAATGTTTTTTTTTTTGGCTCATATAGAGGAATGCGTACTTATAAATACGATATAGGTCTGATTTTTCTTAAAACCTCTGAAATTTTGAAAATTGCAAATGTTCAAATTTGTATTCATGTCTGCCCTACACCTCTAACTATAGCCATATTTCTTTCTCGATGTAATTTAACACTCTATTTTAGAATTTAAATGATGTTTTGTACTTTATTTAAAAAAATGAGCAGTTGTTAAACAATATCTAGTAAAATTAAGGGGAGGAAAAGTTTCGATTTTCCAGGTACTGTCACTACTTTGAGCTTGGTTATGGAGTGCGACTTCAATAAGATATCCCGACTCGAAAGAATGTTCTGTCAGCGTTTTGAGTTGAGAGAACGAGTAACACGATAGATTACGTCTTGTAAAATGCATTTTTGTTTATAGTTTTGAATGTTTAGAATAGATTAATTGTATTTACATATTTTTTTACGGAAAATCTTACTTACTTTCCATACATTTAGTTTTCGTGAGATTCTCTGGGAACGCATTGATCACGAAGGTGAAAGTTTCAGCCTCCAGGGCAGTGTATGTCACCTGCTTGCAGACAGTAATATGGCCTTCTCAACACGACAATTTTATTTATTTAAAAAGAAGAATTGGGTCGCATCAAACTTTTCTAGTTATTAGAGGCCCCAGTTTAATTTACAGAGACTAAAACATTTACAATTTCAATGAAAATATAACACAAGAAAAATGCACTTACATAATTTCTAACACACATTGAGTTACTTGTGCACTAAAACTTTTAAAATGGAATAAATGTCCCCTATGATTTTTATATCCTAATTCCCAATCCTATATACTCGCCGCGTTGTCACCACGCCGACTCTTCATCCTTGCTGACCCCCCCCCCCCCCAGTAGAAACGCTCTGCATTCATTCTGGTGGCATCTGTGCTTGTTACTGTTCCCCACGCAGTCTGCATGATTCTCCACAGAGCTCTCCGTGTCGCCTTGGGCGGTCTCCGTCGCCGCTCCCGTGTCCCCTCCTCCAGTTGGTCGGTTATTCCGGGCGCGTCAAAAGATTACGTCATTAGTCCCGTAAGTGTAGTGCATGTTTTTTCCTCTGGAGATGGCGGTAATCCCCTGCTGAATGGCGAGATCTGGCGCAGACCTACCGTCGGCTAACTTGGGGTTTTCTCCAACCCGGTATCTCCCACCAGCGGGGCACCGCTCCCGGTCCTGCTCCGGTCTCCCGGAATATCATAACATCTATTTAATGATTGAACTAATTGAGTTAACTCCAATTGTTTTCTGCACGCTCAGAAATGTGTGTTACGTCAGGTATTAAGTACAACGTAATTGAGGTTATGGAAGTGCAATGCTTACGAATACAGAGAAATATTTCAAGTATCACTCGCTGAAAAAATCTTGAAATGTTTAAAATTAAACCCATACATCAGACAGTGGTTCACTTTGTTACAATTATCACTCGTAACTCATAGAAGTGTGGGAATATAAAGCAATTGCCTAGCTCTTACTTACAACACCTCGGAAAAGGGTGATAGTAAGATGTCACCACTAGGGATGGCAAAAAAATCGATTTTTTCCGCCAGAAACATCGATATTTTGCTTTTGATGTTTTCTTCACATTGATACTTTGTTGCAAAAACATCGATGTTTTTTTATTTCATTTTTTTTTAAATAAAGGGCTTTAGGCACGTTGTAGAATAGCAGCAATCCACAGAACTATCGTTGTTTTTCGTGATCCTCTTTATCACGCTACACATTTCGCCTGTGCAATCTGAGGAAATTTTAGGTGGCTTTACTTCGATGGTGTATGAATGGAAGTGTCTAAAGGGTAAAGTAGCGAAATACGATGTTCTTTATTGTTGATTTTATTCTTGTCATTCGATAATTGTTATTAACATAGTACTAACATGCTGTTAACCAAACAATAAAATATATCCCTTTTACATTCTGTAATTAAAAATGGATAGGAAAATAGCATGTTTATTAGTCTATAATTAAAACATCGATGTTTCTTCGTCGATATTTTCTTCGACATCGAAAATCCTTTATCGATGTATCGAAACATCGATGTTTTGGTAAAATGTGCCATCAATAGGCGCCGCGCGCAATTTCTTGGCTTTACTGCTACCCTAGCAGTGAAGAATACGCGTTGACAATCTATGTTCTAGATATCTGTGATTGCAACTTTCTTCTTTGCGCTTTAAGTCGCGCCGGGACAGCGCTGCTGCGTTATAGTGCCCACGTGCGAGTTGCATGATCTTTCGCGGGAAATTTAAAGCAAAAACTCGATTTTAGTCCTGTACCTTTGATATTTTTCAGTCGATATCTATTCTTTCTGAATACTTTCAATGAGGCGAATTGTTGGAGTGGTGGATCGTAAATGCGTGGCAGAAACGCTCAGCTCGTTCATCCCCTTCATTTATTCATTCCGATTTTGCGGCAAAAATGGAGTATTCTGTCACGGGTAAAGCAGCTGCTTGAACGTATCACTAGGAAACTGTTGGCGTCTTCATATGTCTCTCAAAAGTCAAGCACAAAGATGTTTGGTTCAAACAATACCCTACCAAAGAGGTCGGGAAACCAGTCGAAAACTTGGAGTTTGTTCCCGCTGGGTTGGCGCTCCGTTACGGGACACCCCTCCAATTGGGAACGCCCGGGAAGTGGAAGTGCATGTCGGCGGCGGATCTTACCTTCCAACAAAGGAAGACCGCCATCTTCCGGGGTATAACATGCACTGCATTCACGGGACTTTTGAGCAAAGAAGTTGATGCGACAGGAAACACGAAAGGCTCTCGCTTTCAGTGGCTGAGTCGTGCGATCCGCGCGCTTTCTCCGTTCCCGATCATCGTCATCGCGCTCTCTCCTTCTGTAGGCTCTTTTCCCTCCACTTCCCCCCCCCCCACGTCGCTGCTTCTCCCACTCATTCGCCGATCTCTCATTCTTTGACACTGCACCTTCATCCTTCCTTCTCCGATTTCTCCATCGTTTCGGCAATGTCCCTTCTCCTCCTCAGTGTCCTCGCGGGAGTCCCTTGCCGCTTGCACGACTGGGCACTTGAGGCAGTTTCCATGTTACGTTTTTCAGACTTTTAATGTTTCCAATTAGCTGCTGGGTCGAGTTCAGCTGTTGTTTACCAGCCGGCTGCTTTGATCGGTGTTTCCGTGGTTTCTGCGATCAACACCAGGCAAATGTCAGAGCAGCATCCTAACAAATGAGCCAAGGACCGCGCTCGATCTTCCTTCCTCACCGTCGTCCATTACTCACCACTTACGTACACACACTTACGCCCACATGCTCTACATTACCACACCTTCGCGAGAGCGGTGGGGAGCTTAGAGCGTGACCCGGCTGAGGCGGTGCCCCGCTGGTGAGAGATCCCTTGTTGGGGAAAATTCCGCAAGCTGATGTATAGGTCGGTGCTGGATTTTGCCATCCAGCTAGAGAACATCACCACCACCTTCCGAAATAAAAACATGCACTACACTAACAGGACTAATGACCTTAGCAGATGATGCACCAGGAATCATTAATTAATCAAACAATCCAGTTACATGCCATTTGGTGTTGAACAATCCGATTACATTCAGATATCAAAATATCTCAAATAATTCGCACCGTACTCAATTCATCGTAATTAAAATATCGTAAATAATTTTTCTTATAAAATTTAATATTTTCAAGGGGGCATTCATATCTACTCGATCAGGTCCCATTCCATTGCAGCAGAAAGTTTCAATACAAACATCAAAAAGAAATTGTGATTAAATGTAATTCCGACGCATTTTTAGATTAAACGTAATTATGATTGATTTGGCTGTATGTACTATATATCGAAGTAATCTAAGTATCATTATGTTATGAGATCCATCATCCAGAAAGTCAGTTTTTCTGACTTCGCAGAATACTATTCTTGAAAACAGCGAAATCGTTGAAATTTTCTTGGAGGCAAATGAGAAGGAATTCTCTGTTGGCAACTCTGGCTGCGGCCAATACGAAATGCTCGCAGCTCAAGAGTAGAATTAATTTTTCGCCGCGTTAATTTTGCGACGGCACGAACAGCCACTGGCATTTGAGAATCGGTGGGCGCAGTGAAGTTGAAAATGGAAATGAGTACTGCAGTAATTTTAACTTAATTGGAAGAGTCTGGGAGACAAGTTGTGAATTTTAAAGAGATCTGATAATAAAAATTTTAATGTGAAGGAAGAAGATGGCTTTGAGGTAAGATGAGAGATGGTTGAGGGAAAATGAATTCAGAACAAAAAAGTGGCACTAGGAATGATGAAAAAGAACAAATATTTCTACGAATTGTCAACATGTGACGTTTCATCATGTTCATGTTGACAATTTTTCCAAGCAAACTTACGAATATTTAAAGGAATAGTTTAAGATAGACAAATTATAATCATTCCAAAATTCTCGTAAGTAGCCGTTCCAAAGTCATTCCAAAGTTCTCGTCAGCGTTGTCGTCAGCAATGACGCATTCTGAATGAGAATTCAGTAGGTACGTGCAGTATGAGAATACGTGGAACAACACAATAGAACATTATGAAACGATGATGTAATGATGGGTATTAATACACGAATGTGATATTACGATACGAGCGAGGTACGAACGAGTATTGTAAACTTCACACGAGTGTATTCATACCCATTACATCGAGTTTCATACAGTACTTTTCAACGACTTTTATAAGTTTAACTTTTACATTTAATCGTTTCATGGCAGTTGATGTGCAGGATTCAGCCAAGGCCACCTAGCGGACACATCCCTATCCTACCCTCGCATGCTGCCGCAGGTGTCTGGTTACCAGTCCGTCTGCGAGGGAGCACAACGCTAGTCAAATAGGATCAAAGTGAAATTACGATCCATTTTCTTTTAAATAATATTCCACGAAAAAAACAATAATAAAAGAAATTAAAACTCAAGAATAATATAATATCACATGCAATTTTAATGTACACATTCTAACGAAACATTAGCAATAACGATTGTTAATGATAAATTAAGGTTCAATACTTGGTTTGTAAACTTCTCTGTAATTGGTCAAGAACCTGTATCATAATGAAATCTGCATCGTAATAAGTGTCATTATACAACTGGTTGCTGCCATTAAATGACAGCACTATAGAATGGGAGTAGAAAAACAAATATTTATATTTTTCAGTCAAAATCGAAATTGTTTCATTGTTCTTGAATTTTTCCCGGATTCCCGGGTGTCTAACAAAACCAGAGACACCAATTACTTTGCCGGAGGCAGTAGTTTTTTTTTCAATTACAGGGTGCATTAGAAATTGGTAATACAGTTAATACAAGTGCATAACAATGCAGTTGTAATACTATCATTTTCGGAAAGTTTGTATGATAATATTTTTAGATTTTGAAGTATGGCAAGAAAATATATATATTTAAAACATTTTATGTACTTGTAGTCTTTTCTGCTTGGATACAGATGGCCTCGTCCTTTTTCGACTTCAATATTCACAATCTTGCTAAGTAAGCACAAGTGTTCTCGACATTGTCTGATTCTAAAATAAGTTTGCAACTCGGTTTGGAGCAAGCATTGCTGCAGGAATATTCCATAAGCGTATTCTTACAGCACATACACTACATTCCCTGAACGAACACACGTCGCGAGGCTGGTGGGAGACTAGCTTGGTGCTCGGCCTGTCGGGTCGGAGGAGTTATGTGTAATGAAAATACCCCATGTGTAGGTTGTTGCAGGATCTCACACTTCGTCGTGAGAGTCACACTGACAACTCCCGACAATAACGTGCACTACGCTCATGGGACAATGAAAAGAGTGGTTGTTTCTCCCGGGAATCCTAACTCCCTATCTTACTCATATCTCCAAGTTTTTCGGTCGAAATATTTAAATACATTATTTCGACATAAACGTCAAGTCGGTCAAAACCTTCTAGGTAACGTGGACTTTTAATAACTAGAGAAGTCTCAAAATTGTAACTTCAATTCATAGTTAGAGTATACTGAAATATTGTTTAAGCTCACTAACTGTTCTTTGTAGGGTTTATCAGTAGGCAATCATACGAAAAATAACGATTGGCTAATATATCTTGTATGTATTTGATTTGATAATTCATGGGAAGGGAATTCAATTCAATTTAGTTCACTTTAACTTTATTTGTTAAAAGGATTTACCTGTCAAAAATTTCTGCGAGCAGTACACTGCCCAAAATCAATCATATTCAATTACAAAACACTTTGGTAAAACAGGAAATTGAAATTCATTGTAATTGTAATTAATTTTAGGAAATCTTTACGTATAAAATATACATTGATATAAAATCAACAAGATTCACAAAATACACAAACATTATACAATAGAAAACAATATATTTTCTTACCGCGTTTTGCAAAATTAAAATAAAAAAACGCCGAACTTCCACGATATGATTTTGCTTGTCGACAATTTGGTGTTTTGTAAACGTCCGATAAGCGTTGGAAGACGAAACTTACCCTTACTGTTAAGTATGTAATAATTAAGGTTGTAAACGAAGAAACAACAACTTATCACCTAAACATACAGTGAGAATGCGACTTAAGGTCGGAGAATTTGTAAAACATTAATCGAGAGACGGAGCGGGGTTATTTAGGGGAAAATTGTTGAGATTTTTGTAGGTTAGGTTTGGTCACGAACCTGAACGGTACGAAATTCAAAATTTTGTAAAAGGTAACCGATTTAGAGCAAGTTCGCAAATAAAACCACTAGACCGAATATTTTTGAAGCCATGAGAACATCTTATAACAGATGTGAGTTTGCTTGTAATTTGAGCAAATTTATAGAATTTAAATATATTCGCACATTTGATCAAATCAAATATAGGAGGGATATTGCTATTCACTATCACAAAATTCGTATTCAAGGTCACACAATACAACTTACTAAGCGTAGCGATATCCTAACTAATGTGCAAATGTATTACTTTTTTCCATTTTCTCTTAAACTGTTAGACAGATACAATTGCAATGGTATTTTCTGTTACTTCCATTAATGAACAGCCCTTTCGGAATCTAATCCACTTCAGTGGACAAACTGTCCCTTTTAGTGTGACATAAAATATTTTTCGTATGCACCATAAAATAAATTGAAGTGAATAATCTGAACCCACTTAAGATGATGTAGAATTAAGTGCTCTCTATTGAAAAAAATTGACTTGTTATAATTATTGTGTACAAGAAACAAAATACCGTATATTTTGACAGAAAAGACGATAGATCAATCACGAAAAAAGTTGCAATAAATGATGATCGTTGATATAAATTCATATGCCATTGATCGTTTGAGGGTCGTCTAATAGGATAAAAAATGTAAAACCTTGACGAAAATATCTCGTCTTATTTGAAGATGGTCTTCTCGGCAGAAATATACGGCAGTGAAGTGCGCCGGAGGATACCAGAGTAACCGCGTTAATGTTAAATCTGTACCCACTAATTAATAAAAACTCAAAAATCAACATCGACACGTCAATACCAATTTTCAAATATATATAATAAGATCTTCTCTCACCTACGCTTATCAAATGTGCGGAGGTGCGGCAAACAGAAATTTTAATAAACTACAGATAATTCAAAGCAAGTATCTTCGCTTCATACCTGTACCCAACAATTAAAAGTCGACATTCCAGAGACGTTTCCACCTCCGTAAAATATCAGCAAGAAATAAATTCGAGTAGCTAGAAGACCCTTCTGGGACAATCCTCTATAAATAGTTAATATCTATAATTAGTTAAGATTGTAAGTTAAAAATATGTAAAAATGCTGTATGTTATCAACTTTGTACGGAAACATTATGTATAAATAATTCAAAACGTTGAAAACCTAACAGACCGAACAAGGATTAAGACTTTCCCTGTGCCTACCAGAACATTAAAATATCTCTCCACGTCCAAACCTTCCCGACGGCAAGAACATTTTACTGGAATATTCTCAAAACTAAAAATATTTTCCCGCACGTCTTAGTGCATTTTTAAATTCTATGACCGTCCTAGCAAGTCCACGCCAAAATCTGTGCAATTACAGGGAGTTTAATGGAAAGGTTTGCCATAAAAATTGCAAACGTCTGTGACCCACGAATGGTTCATGGACGTATCAAAACCATCGAGTGCTATGTCTTGTGAACCACACATGGATCACAGGACAGTGAACGTGTTCATAAATTTAAAAAAAGAGTAAATGTGATGCGGCGGGGATGGTGTAACGATTAGCGTATCGGGCTGTTATACCCAAGTTTGAGGGTTAGCCGTGGATTTTTAAGGGTGAAAAAAAAATCCATCGACTCCAGAGGGGAAGTAAAGCCGGCTGTCCCATGAAGTAGATTTACTGCACGTAAAAGATCTTCAAGCCTAAATGAAGCCTCTGAGGTAAATTCAAATTACCTGTTTCGTCGCCCAAGTGATACCTTCTTTCTCCTCCAGTGGGTGAAAGGAGCGTAGCGAAATTTGCATTGTCAGACGGAAGAGCAGGTCTCATGGCCTGAGTCTCGCCACGTAAAATAAGGCATGCATTCATTCGGAGGGGAAGTAAAGCCGGCTGTCCCATGTTAGTAGATTTACTGCATGTAAAAGATCCTGAAGCCTAAATGAAGCTTCTGAGCTAAATTCAAACTGCCTGTTTCGTCGCCCAAGATACCTTCTTTCTCCTCTAGTGGGTGAAAGGAGCGTAGCGAAATTTGCATTGTCAGACGGAAGAGCAGGTCTCATGGCTGAGTCTCGCCACGTAAAAGAAGGCATGCATTCATTCATTCAAAGGCGGAGGAGCTCGGAGGCCGGGCATGTGCAGGTCCAGGTCGGGCTGGAGGACGGCCCGCGTCGCGTCGCGTCGCAGGTTGAGCCGCCGCCGCATTGCCGCATTGCCGCACTTGGCCGCTCGCGCCGCCGCGCGGCGGCGTGGGAAGCCTGCCTTCCGTCCTCAGCCCGCCCTCCGTCCTCATTTGCATGCCTCCGCCGCCGAGGGCCGGCGGGGCGCGGCCGCTCCTCCAGACGCCAGGGACACTCCCCGGAATTTGCATAAACGCCCAAAGACAAAAAATAAAAGAAATAAAATAGATCGACTCAAAGAAAAGGAGCAGACGAAAAAAACAACATCTGCGCATTTCCTGTCAGCGCGTCAAGACGGCGAGAGAAAGGACGCGAGGAGGTGGGCTGACGGAAAGACAAAAAGCGATTTTTTTGAAAAGGCCCGCGCGAGCGTGCGGGGAAGTGGAGCGGACAAAGCGACGCCGGAAGTGCGACATTGTGCCTGCGAACTCGTTAATTATTATACGTTCGGGTGACGCGGCGCGGTGGTGCGACGCTCGACCGAGTGCGCGACCGAGCGGACGGGGGGGGGGGGCTGCGCGCGTGAGAGTCCTCAAGGCGACAGAGATGCCAACCGGTGCCGCTGCACAGTCTCTCACCTGGATGCCGTAAGGATACATAGATGGATTCATTACTGAGTTTCCAGGCACGTCATGTCCTCAGGTCGTTAGTCCCGTAAGATTGATTGATTGATAGTTAGTGATTCCGGGCACATCAACTACTATGGTCATTAGTCCCGTACGTGTAGTGCGTGTTTTTGCTCGGAAGGTGGCGATGGTCTTCCCCCGCTCGATGCTCAGATCCGGCGCCGACCTACCGTCGGCTAACAGGGTTTTCCCCAACCAGGTATCTCCCACCAGCCCACCGCCCCAGCCGAGACAATTTCTAAGTGCCCGAGCGCACTCCCGGCACGTGTGGTTGTGTAGTGCATGTTCGTGTAAGAGTGTGTGTGTGAGGGGTGAGGATAGGACAAGGAGGAGGAAGGAAAGAACGCGCGCTGTCCGTGACCCATTTGTTAGGGTACTGCTCCGGCATTTGCCTGGTGTTGATCGGAGAAACTATGTAAAACTATCGATCAGAGCAGCCGGCCGCTACAATTCTCCTCCAGAGAGTGACTGATTTCGACCTAGCTGAAAAGCTTGTGTCGAAAATCCTGCCGCTGCCAGGACTCGAACCTAGGACCTCCCGATCAGAGGCGCTGCAGTGACATCAATGGATGCACTGATCTATCGCTCCCGGTAGTCCAGTAAGAGTAGTGCATGTTTTTCACCGATTTTTTTTCTGGGTGAGGACGATGATACCCAGTGCGAACCTGTCGTCGGCTAGCGGGGTTATCCCCAACCAGATATCTACCTCCAATGGGGGCGTAGGGTTCGAGAACCGGGAGAATTGACGACATTCTGTGGCCAGATAGCTAAGTCGAATTTAATCTCTGCCGGAGGACAATTCTAGCGACCGGCTGCTGTTGA
This sequence comes from Teleogryllus occipitalis, assembly GCA_011170035.1. Taxonomy (NCBI): domain Eukaryota; kingdom Metazoa; phylum Arthropoda; class Insecta; order Orthoptera; family Gryllidae; genus Teleogryllus; species Teleogryllus occipitalis. The sequence goes on along the minus strand of BLKR01000052.1, from coordinate 793,411 downwards.
TATGGTTTCTCCTATCAATACCAGGCGAATGACAGAGCGGTATTTAACAGAGCGGTTACAAAAGATCATTGACGGCGCACGATCTTTCCTTCATTATCCTTGTTCTCTTCTCTCTCCTTACACACACGTATACTTTCATTCACCACTACACCGCAGATATCAGGAGACCAGCCAGGAGCTAAGAACTGATCCCGGCGGCGGTAGTGATCCGCTGGCGGAGATACCCAAGCTGACGTGCAGATCGACGCCGGATCTCACGTCCTACGGGAGCAACATACGCCCGTATTTATAAACCTCTTCTAGGGGCCTGCCAGGCCTAGCAGGCTGCCAGTGTTCGGTTTTGCGATTTATGAACGGTCCCCAGCCAATTCCAGTCGCCCCTTGAGCTTCCAGCAAGCTCCCAGATGACAGACCCCTAAGAGCTCTGCTGGCAGAACTTCATAAATACTACCTATAGACCCTAACAACCAAAGAAGTTTATGTGCACGTAATCACGAAATGCTGGCTCACTCGCTCACTCTTCGGGAGCGATGAATCTCCGAAACACAGCGGATCCCACGTATCCTCCATTGCGAGGCGACAAGTGTGCATTGCGCGCTAGGAGAAAACTCGGGATCTTTGGAAAAACTCATCAGTTGAATTAATTTGAAATGGCTTTCGAGATACGAAACTTTGTTTTAATGGTCTGCGCTAAGGCGGAAGATCAAGTATTAATGATTGGCTGATATTATGGATCTTTCATACTTTTAGTTTAGAGAAGGTAGAACCATTTTCGTGAAATTTTATGGGGTATTTTTAGTTGGTAATGGTCAATATATTCTACCAAAAAAAGCAGTAAAGCGTATAAGGCCGAGTTCATTATTCACGTCATTCTAGTTTTAAAAGCAATATTTAACTTCAAAATTCTGAATTTTACTTAAAATCGAGCAACAGAATTTCTCAATCATATTTTCTTCGAAAGTCATGTAAAGGAATGTATTTCAAATTTCTCGCAAACTTATGCGAACAGATTGTCTAGAAAATATTTTTAATCTTCAAACTGCAAGGCAGACTGAAATATTACTTTTCTCGTTTATCACCGATTTAAAAATACTATTTTTTAAAATATTTTTGTTGGACAATAAGGTAATAAATTATTTGAAATTCAAAATAACTTTATACATGTATTCACCCTAAGGACCAGTACATTTTTCGACATATTTCTCCATACATTGTGTGGTGAAATACTATACACCAATTATAAACCTGTCCTAAACAAAAGCAATTATTAAACAGTCACTACTTTTTCATAACGTATTTTGTAAGTAGGAATGAATATTTTCTTTCATGCTTTGTGCTGCCTTCAGTTGAATATGAAAAGGTTGTCGTGCAGGTTCTGCCTTTAGTTTCAAGCAACCGACAGCAAACCTCGACTTTCTTTCAGACGCCCCCTGTCATTTTCCCTCCGCTTTGAAAGAGTGTGTACCTGCGAGCCCTTCTGCGCCCTTCCCCTGCGCCGGAGCCCTGTGGCCCTGTGGCGCGGGTTGCGGCCCGCTCCTGCGCGTGCGCAGAACGTCGCCGCTCCCTCCGGGAGGGAGATTCTGTTTGCCTTCGCAGATTCATAAATAGCTCTTCCGTAAGGCGCAGTTATGTTACGAAAAATATGCAAATTAAAATTTCCCTCACCCAACTCTAAGTTTGGGTTGTAAGGTAAAAGCACTACGAGTTGACCTGAGTTAAGAACATTTTCTAAAAATGTTTAGGCTACAGTGCTAATATCGTCAAGTGCAACTCAATGGGCAAGTGTCAGATATCTTTTCGAATTTCCTTTCCCCCAAAATTGCCAATTTATTATATTTTTTTTATTTTCAAACTTCAATTTTGTCCCAGTAATGCCCCCTAGAAAATGTAAAATCTTTGTAGTTGTCAGGTACTCGAATCAATAATCGTCAATCGGTATTGTACCATTGTACATGTTTGAAACCAAAAAAGTTCAAAACAAAATCGGTTCGTGTTAGTTATTGAAATGTCAATTTTAATAAAATGTTTTTAGCTTATTCATAAAGTACAACCAAAGGGAAAAAATCAAATTATATTTATTCTTGCCCTCACCTCTAAAAGGCATAAGTTCTACGTTCTGAAAATTTGAAGCAAGAGGGGGAGCTTCCAACTCTAATTTTTAAAATTTTGTGCTAAGAGTGGCCACTTCCGTTGCAGTCCTCACTACTGGGGACTAATCAAGCCTGCATGCGGATATTGATTATTGTTCTTCTAATATTCTACCAAATTACTACATTGTGCAGATGCAAGACCAGGAAATCTCCTTCAGAAAGCAGCGATCAAATTACCTCCTACAAGACAAAAATTATTTTCCACATTAGGTAAGTGTTATCATTAAAGTAAAAGCTATGTGAATATTTTTTGATGAAACGATTTTAAAATTGTAGTAACGTATTTCCTTAAATAAATATACTCATCCACGACATTACAATATTAACTTCCATAAGCTTTATTAATTATATTTTGTAATTTTATATTTTGTAAATATAAAATCTTGGGTGAAATGTGTTGCATATATACAATCACTTAATGATATATTTCAATAATTAAGATGCTAAGATTCTTTTTGTTTCTAAATAAACAAATTTGCAGGAGTTAATTTGTGTTTCATGTGAATTCAAATAATTCCAGAAAAATCTTTCGAGAATTAAAGAAAATAATGAACATTCAGTAAAAAAAGATGTCATTCAAATAGATGGTTTCTGCTTTAGTTAGTTTTAGGACACAAACGAAAGGATCACATAAACAATTAAACTTAATGTACAATTCAAGTTAAATGTTCATTCGCTTCATCTTTGTGATTAATCTCATTAACGTATTTTGATTTTCAATTCACTCCCAGTTAGCATCATGTTCATCTTGAGTTTTTCCGAAAAATAAGAGAAAATTGAAACGTAAACGAGACAACTAATAAGAGTGTTTATTCATCAAACCACGACTATCGATTTATGCCAAACAGTATTAACTTGGCAGGTTCCGTTCCTTCCCCTTCGTTTAAAATCTTCTTCGGCAAAGGAAGGATTAATCCATTCCCTTCTAGAGGCACCGTTGACTCCCACTCTGTCGCATTGGTAGAACTCGATGGGCTTTCAAGTGTTTTCTGAGCGTAAGGAAAGTTTCCTCATCGTATTAGCCCGACGGCAAGTGAATAGAAAATTTCAATTTGCCCTTGATTAGAATGTTCCTAATTCCTGAACAGCCCTGAAGCAGCTGGAGTCTTCGAATTCGCCTCGGAAGCCCTGGGGCTCTTTCTTTCCCTGCTCCTTTGACTCAATAGATTGAGAGTTAATTCCAGAAAAAAAAACACCTTTTTTTAAGAAATGGCTTTTGAACTTTCTTCTTTTAGTTATAGTGAAGTTAAGCATCTAATCCATATTCAGTTTATTTTCAACAAATCATGAAAGAATGATTACACGACTATATGAAAGTAAATTAAAATTCAACTTACTGCCTCTAGTAATGAATGAATTAATTAGAAGATAAAAATAAAATTCTTAAATACAAACAAGAAATATAATGAAAAGAATGTGTAATATAGGTGCTTATATTTAAGTGCGTTGTAATGAAGGAGTTAAGTGAACATAGAATCCATGTCCTAGACTGCTTAAAATAATTACTTGAAACATTTTATCAAACTTTTTAAAACCTATAAAATGTTTATAAAATTTTGTAAAAATTCAATTAAATAATGGGTAAACTGAATTTCTGTAACTATTTTCATGTTAAATTAGCATGCAATTAATTAGTGATAGAGTGAATGAATTATTTAATGAACTGGTGATTCAGTGGGTGAATGTATGAGTACGTGAGGAAGAGTGAATAAGTAAGAGAAGAGATAAGATTAACGGGTAGGTAGGTCAGAATTGGCGGTCAGAGATTTCTCATGATTGAAATTGAGGAAGAGTGTGCTGCAAATACAATTCGACTCGTCATTTGAAATAAAATATTAAATGGACTTAACTCTTCCTTATTGGCGGAAAACGAAATACATGCGATGCTCTTCTTTGCATACGGCAATCCCCGTGGAGTTGAAGCCAGCAGCGATCCTGATACGCAGTGTCTACCCTAATGAATAAGAACTACTGAAATACACTTCACACTTAAGACATAAAGGATTTACATTTTTTAAAGTATTTTTCATTTGAAAATATGAAATAAACATTTCATTTTCGTGTTAGGAGGCATCTACAACATTGTTGCAAAATCTCATTACTTCTCGCTGTGAACGTATTTCACATTACCTTCTTTAACCTAACAAGGTACTCAGCTCAAGTTTTAGAAACCACTTTTTATACAAGTGCTCAGAATGTATTTCAGAATAATTAAGAGCTTAAGAAATCCTGCGCCGACCTGGATGGCCGAGGTGGCTAAGAGCGAGTACCGACTCAGCGCTTCGGACCGAAGGGTCGCGAGTTCGAGTCCCGCCTTGGGCATGGTTGTTTGTCCCTTGACTTTGTATGTGTTGTCGCGGAGGGCCTCGCGTTCTGCTGACCCCAGATCAGAGAAGCCCGCAAGTGTGTAGGTCTAGTGTATGGTCGAATATGCGTCCCATCGGGACGTAAAGGGTAACCGACTGTTGGCTGGATAAAAGCCCTAGAAAGGAAGAAGAAATCTTGCATTATTTTTTTTTTAATTTGGCAGACGCTTTATTCTGGGTTTGAATAGCATTTCCGTTCACATCTACCCACTGAAGTCCTTGTATGTAGCAAGAGAATAGGTTGTTTCACAATTGAGAGTCTTCGCTATCAGGCAGCTCCTTTTATCTCACAGAATTAGAGCGAGTGTGAGGGAGAGAGCGGGGATACGACCGAGTACGATAAGAGGATGAGGTAGAGAACGAGAATGACGGAGAGAGCAAGTGCGAGAGCGATGACGAAGATGGCAGCGAGAGCCTAGTCGAAAGTGAGGGCGCAAGCAAGGATGAGGGCGAGGGCGAGAGCAGTTCCGTAGGAGAGAAGAAAGCGAGACGAGGGCGAGACCGAGAAGAGTACGAGTACGAGAGCGAGTTCTAGAGCAAAGGGGAGGGCGAGAGCGAGTGCAAGTGCGAGAGCAGAAGCGATAGTGAGAATGAGAGAGCAAGGAGCAGGGAGGAGAAGCAGGATGGGAAGGACGGCGGAGAGCCACGCCCCGTCCTTGGGCACCACTCAGCGTCTCCGCATCTCTGTCTCTCTCGCTCTCTCTCACTCACTCTCTCTTTCTCTCTCTCTATTTTCCTCAAACTGTCCTCAAGCTCACCCCTTCGGTTGCAACTTTTTTCCTCTCTCTCTTTTACAGCTCATCTTCTTAGGTCTTCAAACCACTTCGCCTTCTCTCACTATTTCGTTTCCTCGTTTTCTCTCACTTCTGCAACTTCTTCCACGACCACTTCGTGTCAACCTGCCACTTCGGCGGTAAGCGTCGCGCGGAGGGAGAGAGAGAGAGAGAGAGAGAGAGAGAGAGAGAGAGAGAGAGAGAGAGAGAGAGAGACAGACAGACAGACAGACAGAGGACATACAATGCAAAGTTGCTATTTAGACACACTACTTCTCTCTCCTCTGATGTATTTATGAGCTTGCTTTAGAATATCGCAAATTGGTAGGTCGTATTTTCGTTGAACTTTCTGAATTTTCGAAAATTGCAAAACTTCACAATTTAGCGTCTTCCTACAACTACAATGTAGAAGAAAGAATTGTTTTCTTAATGAAATATGTTGATCAAAACTAATATTAAAATATTTTAATTCAGTAATTGTTCGAAATTATGAGTAATTTTGCATGGAACAAACTTTTATACAATTATTTTCTTAAAAACGTCTTCAATTTATTTTCTTCTTATGTAGCAAAGAACCTTATGATTCTGATTCTATTTTGGGCAAACTGTGTATTTCTGAAAATTGCGAAAAAATAACATTCAATATCAATGACAGAAATATTGAATGAAGATATGAATGAAATAAATCTGTTTCATAATGTCAGTTCTTTAAGAAGGTAACATATTTTTTTTAAATATGAGTAGTTAAGCAAAATTTCCTATTTTCGAATTTGCAAATTTGAATTTCCCGCACTTCTTCGCAGGAATCTTTCACGATGCAATACAACAATGGAAATGCCACGGCAGTTTAAAATTCTCAAAATAACTTCTCATTGTTGGACGGTGTTTGTGGGTATATAGAACGGAGTTTTGTATTACCGAATTTGTGTACAGATATTAGCTTGAAATGAATCAACATTTCGTCTAATCCGCTACAATTGATAGAGTTTTATAAGTAATGCCTGAGATGTGACAATACGGGCAGAAATTGCCATATTTTAATATTACGTAACTGTTATTGATGCAAAAAGGTATGTGCTATTGAAGCACCACTTGTAGTTTTATTGACAAGAAGGGTTTGAATCGTTCATTTCGTCGATACCGAAACTCTATATGCGTATTTAACACTATTTAGTCTACTCCTAAGATTAATTGAGGCATTTAAAAATTATTCATCAGATTTTTATCATCTGAAAACTAAGACGCAGACAATTTGTTTCAATATTGCCGTTTCCTTATTTTTGTAAAAAAAAAAAAATAATAATTCGATGGTAGATTACGTATCTTTTCAGGTATTAATTGCAGATCGCATTTCAAATTCCGGGAGCCAGTGCGGATAAAACGCCCAGGCGCCGGGCGGCGCGCGCGCCGAGCGCTGTGTGTCTGTGTGTATCAGAAATCCAAATGGCCGCTCGTGCTAATGGCAATGACAAGCAGTGGACAGTCGGGCGGCGCGGGGTTATTTATTCATCGGGCGGCGATCGAAGCCCGCGGCCCAGGGCACGCGCGCGCCCGCCGACACCAGCCAGAGGCAATCGATAGCCCATGGCCCCGGCTTTGCAACGCGCCGCCCCGCGCATATTATTGAGCATAACACCGACGCGAATGCGGCCGCTCCTTTCCAAAATACTCACATCTGACGAACGTGCTCTCTCGCTGTTAGGGGGTTCCTCTCCGCAGCCTCGTGGTCACGCCATATAAAGTTGGTTGGTTCGTTAGTGATTCCGGGCGCGTCAACGGCGTTGGTCATTAGTCCCGTAAGTGTAGTACATGTTTTTCCTCGGGAGATGGCGGTGGTCTTCCCCCGCTGGATGGCGAGATCCCACGCCGACCTACCGTCGGTTAGTGGGGTTTCCCCGTAACCAGGACTCTCCCACCAGCAGGGCACCGCCCCAGCAGGGACAAGCTCTAGGCTCCCGACTGGTCTCCTGGAATATGTGGTAGTGTAGTGCATGTTAGTGTGTGTGTGTGAAGTGAGGATAGGACAAGGAAGAGGAAGAAAAGTTCGTGCGCGGTCCGTGGCCCGTTTGGTAGGGTACTGCTCTGGCATTCGCCTGGCGTTGATAGGAGAAACCACGGAAAACTACCGATCAGAGCAGCCGGCCACTAGAAGTCTCCTCCAGACAGCGACTGAATTCGACTTAATTGAAAAGTTAGTGTCGAAAATCTTGCCACTATCAGGACTCGAACCCAGGGCCTCCAGGTAAAAGGCGTTGTAGTGATATCAGTTGATGCACTGAGCTACCGCTCCTGGTCGCTATATCAAACAAATACGTTTTACAATCTTAAGAATGTGAATTGCGGTGTCATAAATATATTATTGCTTGATTAATTCGTGTCTGTATTTGTTCATTTGTTACTTCTTTTTTTTTCTCTGCAATTTTAGGGTAAATTTACCAGTAGTAGTTATTGCTTTAGTGGTGGCAAGCACAAATTCAGTGGTTCAAGCACAAATTTTAAAAGTAAGAATTTGGAGACTTTACGTTTGCTTGAAACTTGCAGAATGTTAAGCCTTGTGCTAGGGAGGATTGGAGCGAAGATAAATGATTTATTTTAATTTGTTTTTAGTTACAAAGAAGTTGAAACTATTTTATCAATTCTCGCATTGTAATAATATAACATGAGCTGTTTTTTCACTTACAATGTCTCAAACACGTTCAGGAAGTAGACTGTCTAATGGACGGTACTCAGTCGGCAACCATTTATGAAAGAAAGGAAAAAAAACGAAGGATATCACGGCCGAGGTCAATGATTATTTTGTTTTTCGAACTAATAGATCATGGTCCACTTGAAGTTCTGTTTCCAGGCGTAGAAGTGGTGGTAGTGGTGACGGTGGTATCAGTGGTAGAGGTTAGTGGTGGCGGTAGTGGAAGTGATGATGTGGTTAGGGGTAAAAGTACAGAAGTAGTAATGCTAGTTTTTTTTTTACAGCTGACGCTGTTTATCGCTACTTAATCTTCATTTCTTTCGACCTTTTCAATCTTCAGCCTTTGGCCCTCTAGCCATGAGCATTACTCTGACTTTCTCTTCCCACTTCCTCCTAAGCCTTCGAACCTTTTTTCTTTGGGTACGTCCACACCCTTTTTTGGCAGTCGCTCACTGACTAACTTTTTAAATGCCCTTACCATTGTGCTTGTTTCCATCATTTCTCGGGTTGATTTTTCACGTTTCACTATATCTCTAGTACATTGTTTTCAAATTCTTTATTTTCTGAAGACTTAAGATAATCTTTTCCAATATTATATTTTTGTAGCTGTAATTCTTGTTCTGTCCCTTGCATTCGCAGTCTACAACTCAGCTCTATAACTAAATAGGCTTTTGAGCAGTGTTTATTTACTGTAATATTTTTATACCCAAGCCATAATCAGAAGCCAGTGAATGAAATGTCGTAAAATCTGCCTTCCTCTGTTTGTGTTGATAAGGATATTTACATTGTCGCGGCCATCATTCGTTACAGTGAATCTCAGATAACTTGATACTTTTATCAAGTCAATTTTATTGCTCTTTATGTCATGAAGACCTGATCATTTTCTCCAACTAGCACTTAAATTTCTTTAAACTACGAGTATATTTATGTTCAGTTCCCACTTTTCGTGTTCTTCTATTAATTTTGTGGTCATATCGTTGATCAACATTGAGTACGACCACCTGGCAATCTAGATTCTGGACCAGGGTTCGTATTCCTCTGGTCTAAACGCCGCAAATGTTCCGAGCACTGCTGGTGTTGTGTGTCCGCTCCCCGCTGCAGCCGTCCGGGCAGCCGGCGCGCCGCGCGCTGAGCAGGAGGCCGTGGGGGTGGTGGCAGCGGTGGGGGCGGTGGGGGCGGCCGGGGCGGCGGGGGCAGTCTGCTCTTGGCACCGCGCCACCCGCGCTCCCGGCTCTTCGCCCAGCCCCCTTGGCTCGCCGGCAGCATTGCGGTTGCCTCGGCAGCGTCACTGGCAGGGAGGATCTAGGGCCACAGTCCAGACGGGCTAGCGGCGCATTTTCCACCCTAGGTACCGAGCTAGACCGAACTCTCTCAAAGGGAATTCTAGTGGCCTTCGCCTCTCATCTGTTCTTTTCCGAGATTTCTCTTCCTATCGACACCAGACGAACGCCGAAGCAGCACCCCAACGCAGTAGCAAGGTCCACGGGCCATCCTTCCTCTTCCTTGTCCTCGAGGCAACGGCTGGACTGCAGGTAGCCGAGTGGGTAGTACCGAGTGTCCGCCACCGTCCTTGTAGTCCTGAGCCATTGCAGCCCCTGGGCGTCCGTCTTCGCCGTCGCTGCTCTTCTTCCGCCCAACGCACTCGTCGCCGCACCCCGCCCCTCGGCCGCCCGGAGGGGCGAATGAAGCGAGCAAATTGGGTGGGAGGGGGGGGCGCCTCGCGCGCCCTCTCTCAATGTGGTCGCCATGGCGACGCCTTATCTAATCAGCGCGCGGCCCCGCGTCACGCGCGCATCTTCCCCGATATCTTGATAAGGATTCGCGCGTCGCGTCGCGCCGAGCCGCGCGGACGGAGCGGAAAAGAAGGAAAACGCGGCGCGGGGCGGCTCGGCGCGGGCCACGCCCCCTCCCCTCGCTCCGGCGCCATCGATTTCCCTATACACATATATATATTTTTATGCCTCCCCCCTCCCCTGCCCTGCCCCGCCGCCCGGCGCGCCCCTCCCCCTCTTTTTTATTCACGTTCCTCCAATTTCCTCCCGGCTCCACGCTGCCGCACTGCCGGCCAATCGGGGGTGGCTTCCGCGGGAATTTGGACTGGGGGAAGCGCGCGATTTATTCCAGGGGGAGGAGCGTGCAGCGCGCGTCCGGCTCCCCTCTCCCGCCCGCACCCCCGCCCCCACTCGCCCGGCGCGCGCGCGCACGCCCCCTCCACCGCCGCCGCCGCTCGGACATTGATCGGCGCCCGGGGCGCCCCTGGCGGGGAAAAAACGAACTGATTTACTGCGCGCCGGGTTAAAAGGGTTACTCCGGGCTCTTTTTTGCATCGGCGGTGTATTTTAAACGACCGCGCTTCATAAATATCAAGTGTAATGTTTGCGTTTCCTTTTGTGGCGGCGAGGGGAGCGGCGCGGGAGGGAGGAGAGAGAGAGAGAGAGAGAGAAAAAAAAATCCGCAATTGGATGGCGGTGATCGCGCGTTGGGGGTGGGGGGCCGGGAGGTGCCGGCGCGGCGTCGCGAGGCCCTGGCGCCTTGGCCGCCTACCTGGGCGGCGCGACGGCTCCATTAGCGAAGGCGCGCGGGCGGGCGGTTTGCAGTTGCGCCTCTTCCCTTGCGACGGCGGCGGCGGAGGCGCGCGCGAGCGGGCGCGAGCGGCTGGCGACTGCGCGTGCGCGGGGCGGCGCGGGGCGGCACGCGACGGCCGCCTTCCAAGGCCCCGCGCCGCGCTCGCTGGCGACGACGCGCCACTCCACGACGGCGCCCGAACAACGCCAATCGACGCACCCCGCAACAAATTGAAATTTAATCGGAGGAAAATTGTATGCATTACACATCTACACACGACTCAGGTTATAGTCAACTTCTGGGGACTGACATTTTTAGTACACTATATCCCATGATGTCAAAATTAAACAGAATATCTCCATAAAAATTAATTTCATTAACATACAGATACAGCAAAACACATTAACAGCACGAACTGAAAATTTCAATATCTTTTTTGTCCTTCAGAAAATCAATTTCTTTTCAATTGTTTGTTTCGTACTTCTTCATTAGTAATTCCTCTAGATCCTTCTCCAGAATTCGTGTTCTCTCCATCATTGACCTCTGTGTCCAAATATCGTAATGCAGTATTGACACTCTTCAATGCCACTTGCACTGTTGAAATGCAAGCTGCCTGGTGTTGGAATTTGTGGCACTGAGGTTATATATTATTTTCCAGGAGGGAATTAATTTCCAAGACGTTGTATTTCCTAGGTTCACTATAGCCGAGGTTCAGGTTCACTATAACCGAGGTTCCTTATGCTTATTTGTAATGTAAGCGAAACGGCACGAGTGACTTAAGTTCACTATAACCAATGGTTCAATACTATATCCGAGTTCACTATAACCGGAGTGGACTGTATTTAGCAACGTATTTCTATCATATTCTGCAAGACCTTCTTTCTTCCTGCTCTTGCTGACTTCTCCAAAGATATATGGACGGTTACGTCCCTTTGTGGAAAAGGAATGTTTACAATGTTTCTTCAATTCCACAGCTAATCTATACGACATAAAATTAAAGAAGATAACGATACGTTTATGAGCAGTCTGCCTATAATAGAACACAGGAATTGTTAGGAGGCAATTACCAATGGAGGCATTTTCTAACTTAACTCTCTCGCCTTACGTCGTATGAAGGGAAAGTTTTATAATCGTGCGCAAGAAAATGGCACTTTTTCGACATGAAAACTATTATTGCCGGGCCGTGGTAACGAAAAAGTGCACAAACCTTGTTCCTATGTGAAGTAAATTACATCATCTGTTACGTTGTGTAGTACGAGTCCATGTTTTGGGGGTCTTTGATACCGAAAAATCGACTGATGGCAAAACGTCAATCTGTTCGTCCGTGAAAATGTAGTCAAAGTTAGATTGTAAACCGATGCGATATTCTCCAAAATTGATAGTCCCAGATAAATTTAAACGAACCCAAGCCTCGGCGAGTTTTAAACGGGTATTTTGATTTTGAGTGTATTTTACATGAAGCCTCAACAGCATGTTCAAAATTTTCTCTAAAATGTCTCTTTCTCTAAAAATTTTTGGGATAAATATTATCCGCCGATAACGTAGAAAACGCTTAAAAGAATGGATAGATCTAATCCTCATTGAAACCCCTGATATTTAGAAAATTGCATTAGTTCAAATTTATTTCGGCATTTTTCTTTAAGTACAATATTAAAGATAGATATTTTTACTTTCTTGCTCTCAGAAAGAAACTTCTTAAGAAGAGAAGTTATGAAATGCTGAGTGAAAAAACGATGGATTTTCGACCGAAAACCCCTTTTTTACGTGGCTCTGGTCACAAAAAAGTGGATGAATTCAGTTGCAAAAGTAAGAAAAAAAAACTCTAACACGTGTTGTAGCCCGGATACCTGTTTTGTGGGTCCTTGATACGGAAAAATCGATTGACGGCAAAATGTCTGTCTGCCTCCCCATCTGTGAAAAAAGTTAGCGGCTAAATAGTTCAGTCAATTTTCTCCAAAATTGATATTCCTCAATTCATCTGGCTGATGTTGCGGCCCCTTAAATTTGAAACCGATATTTTCATTTTGGAGGGTACTTTATATGAAGCCCCTGTGACATTTCCAAAAAAGTGACGCCTTCGATTTTCATTAAATTTTGTTGTTGGATAGACTGAAGGACGTTTAAGAGAATGGCGTAGGTCTATTGTTGGTTGATAATCCTGATTTTTCGAAAATTGAAAACATTCAAAATGTTTTCGGCGTCTTCCTACAACTACAATTATGAAAATACATTTTACTATAAATGAAATGTATTCATCAAAAACAAATCTTCAAATAAGGTCATGTAGAATTTTTAGAAAATATCAGTATTTTTTAGGTAATTTTGAATCAAACTTAGTTGACCAATCTGAAAATTCTACGCTTCGTGATCGTAATTTTAGAAATGTTTTGTGGATGCTACGTAAGTGAGAATGCATATATTATTTCATATTTATTTGTTCGTTTCTCACATCGGAACTTTTGTTATGCGTTTACAAATTAATCTTGTATTATTTAAATAATAATTATTTAAAATACATTTGAAATAAAGATTGCTAGCCTACAGTCACCCGTTCCCAATTTACGCAGTTGAATGATAGAATTTGGATGGTAGGATTTGTAAATTATTTCATATTCCTCATGTCAGAAATTAATATCGAAGTTACTAAAACTAAAGTTTACATAAATTATCCATTCTAAACGTAAGTTATGTATTGCTAATTAATTGATTATTTTTAGTTACTTTTGCGAAAATAAGGTTTGTTAAAATATAGTTAAAAGTTTTGCGGCCTCATCCACAGTAGTGAAACTCCGGCAAGTTCACAGGGTCCTCAGGATAGAGATTTGTTCACATACACAAAGAAATATCCCTGCTGTATCAAATAGGGATTAGTTAGTAGGGTAAACAATAAATGAATTGCTTGGAATTGAAAAATGGTCAGCCTCCCATTAGAAATGTTTAGAAAATGCAGTATATTTTAACACAATTAATGTGAATCTTACGTTTATCACCTGATTTACATAATCCTTTAAATTTTGAATTGCCTCTTCTGCATGCAGAATATTTTAATACACAAAATATGTTTTTTAAGGTGATCACGTGATTTGCAGAATGCTTCAAGCTTTCAATTGGCTCTTCTGCATGCAGAATTTTTTAATTCAATTAATATGTATTTTAAGTTGATCACCTAATTACACAGGAATCTTTAAACTCTTAATTACCACTTATGCGTAGAGAATATTTTAATAGAATTAATATGGCTTTTACGTTGATCACCTGATTTGTAGAATTCTTTGAACTTTCAATGGCCTCTTCTGTAAGTCGCTTAAGATGATTTCCCATTATCTAATGGGAAGCGCTGCAACTCAATATTCAGGAATGACGTTTTTCATTAAGGAGATATGTCAATAATAAAGTAAACAATAGTTTACCTAACACTATTTAATAGAATTTAAATTATATTGTATTATACATGTGGCACACTATGTCTATGCGCCTTACGTAAAATTATATGCAACATTGTCATGCAGGCAGTTATTGTGAATAATTGAAAGGATTAATTGGATAGAATGCGTTTATTATAGTTATACCAGAATTATACTCTTCAATATCTTTCTGACATTAGATAAGGATATCTATATTTATTACATTTACCTACCTCACCTACCGTATTATTTTATAAACCCTTCTAAATCGCCCTCTAACGATTGTTTCTAGACTTATCCTCTCAAGAACCTGGGTTGAAGGTTTTAGCTGACAAAATCACTATCAGGAAAGAGACAACAAATTATCCCCTTCACACTTTGCTGGTACAAAACTTCTTGGCCAATCAACTGAGGAGCTTAACGTTGTAAAAATAAATTCTCATTGTAACTCATTGTAGAAAACGTTACAATGACTCTCATTTTAAAAAAATACAGAATCTCTTAGCATCTGGAATATTTGTAATAAATAAACAATATTTTAGAACATTGACAAAATATTTCTGATGCTGAGATTTAACTGAATAAATTGTTACTAAAAGGTCATTGAGCTTCTCCGTGCATCTCCGTTTGGAATAATTTGTACATAATAAATATTCTTCTTAAAAAATTGTTAATATAAAATTTTTGAGGAATCCACTGATAAATTTGTTTAATGCTAATTATTGTGACACAAGCATAATAAAAGTAATGAAGTAATGCTTACTCATTTTGAACATTGTATCATTTGAACGCAGTATCTTTAATTAAAGAAACTTATTTTCTTAATATGGAAAAACTAGTTGTTTATTTCATATATTTCATTAAAATGAATAAAAAACGTGTTGGTTTCAAATAGAAATTTTTTAGTTATGCAAAATTTGATAATATAGTAATTAGACCTTTTTTATCTGCACATTTTATTTTGATCCACGGTCAATTTTAAGGATTTTTTCTCTCAACTGTGATGTCATTTCGTTTTGCAAGGTATTATCTTCATGTACAATGAAATAATATAATTAACCAAAAAGTGCATTTCGTGTTATGACTGCTCCGTTACATTGCAACGCTCACTTTCCAAGCTTTTGCTTGCGAAAATTACGTGCGATATTCGTCGGATCATGCCACGAAATGCCACTCCTTCCATGCCTGCTTCATAGCTGGTCATTGCAGCAATTTCATTACACCACACTTGACACGGAGTGGAAATAATATATAGCGTTTTGTGTATACATTCCCAAACAATTTATAGAAGAAATAGTGTAACAGTTTAGTATGAAATTGACATTGATATTTCTCATTTCTTTATCATCAGGGGGATTTAAGTAATATGCCGTCGAGTATTCCTCCAGCAATAGTCAAAAAGTCCCTCTAACTTTAACACCATGTTCGCGGTTAAATTCTCCGCTAACGTATTTAGCAAATTTTAAATACGTTTGGCGTTGAACAAGTAAATGTCCATGAAAGTCTATTGGGAACTTCTTCTTTGAAGAAGTATCAGATCTGAGTCAGATAAAGGATTGAATAGTAAAATGTATAAGTAGGGTTTTCATTCCTCCAGATTTTGAGGGATCGTCCCTATTTTATTATAAATGGATTGCGACCAAACATGATTATAGCAGGACATTTTTGTCCCTATTTACCCGCTTGTACCACGAGTAGTATGTTTCACTGCGTTTCATTATAGAGCAATACAAATAATAGATAATCTTAGTAGTTTCTCAACAGTTCCTACACTGTTGAGACTCTACTGTTATTGTAACTTTCTATACTGATACTGTTACTTTCTACACTGGCTTTCTGTACTGTTGCATTTATTCTCTGTTTCTATGCAATTAAAGACTATACTGAGCATCAAAAGGTCATTCATTTTAACAGTGATATTTAATGTATTATTTACCATTTGAACTGTATAATTCTAAACAACTGTAACGAGTAGTGTACTGCAGCTTCCGGGTCAATGACCCCATCTCGATCAGGTTTTTCGTCCAGTTTCCCTGATCCTTTGAGTAAATGCTGAGATGGCCCCTTGTTTTGCTTCTGGACATAAATGTAACTTCATCGTCTGTGCATGTCTTCTAGAATTCAGTGGGAAATATAGTTATTCAAATGATCGTTCTCCATGATGTCGTTGCAGGAAGTATTATTCCTTGACGAAGGGCATGATGAGCGATAAGAGCCCAAATTTATTGCTGATTTACCCTTGAAAATTGATTTTATTACATTGAAGCGAATATTTCTGTTAACAATTCTTGCATAAAACACTCATTTTTTTCTGTATTCAATATTCAAGTAGTATATGGCTTAGGGTAGAGATCACAGCATTTTAAAAAAGTGCACAGAATTCACTTCTCCCCATTGCACGTCACACACAGTTTTTAACTGTTTTTGACGTAAAATAAATAAAAACAGAGATAGATTTAAAATTTCAAAGTTTGGATTCTCTTCAGCTGTTTAAATGGATTTTGCAACGGATATGGAAGCTTTCGGAGTCGCCTGAATTGATCTCTCGAAACAACACCCTCTATTAATGCTTAGGATTGCAATAAGCGTTGTTCTGAGTCCTTTTCCAATAACATAAAATTCGCCTTCCAAATGGTTGTAGGTTTTCTGTAGAGAAAAAATACTGAAGCTAGGGAAGTATCTTTAAAAACTTATCTACAAATTTTAAAAATATGATTATGTCATTGTAACCGAAAATGTTAAAACCTCCCCTAAAAAAATACAAAGCCTCATAACGCACAATATCAATATTATTGTCGTGAATTCTTATATCGAAATGTGGATTGAACTTTTAATTGGAGTTTATCGTCAACTGAATAAATGTCTATGCTATGTTTAGAGGCATTACCTTGTTTCATGTGCCCCTTATTTTGACTTCAAGATGTATCTAAGTAAATGCGTGTAAGTAAACAGTCGGCTTTAGAATGAGATGTTTACAATATTCAAGTTTGTTAAAATTGATAGAAGTTTTGAAAATTGCCTACTTTACAAATACAAATGAAATACGTGGTTAAATTTTTAATCGTTAATATTCATTAAGGACAATTTTTACATATTTTCAAAATTATATATAGCCTTCACTCGTGTATTTCATGTTTTTGATCGTTCAAAATTTCAAACAACCCTAGGAGTGACATTGCTACATTTAATTTTGAGAATGTTAAGTGTCCAGTCGACTTGATGTTTCTTTCAAAGAGTTTTTCATTGTTGCTGAATTTAATTTTTTTATGTTAGCTGTTGTTATTGATTTGAAATATTGAATACCTCTCATTACTAGAAAAAAAAATACTAAAAATTCCTTTTCGGAAAATAAATGTCATGGGCTTCTGAGAGGGGGTGAATCCCCATGAGATCCCTCTCCCTCTTTCGTTCTCCACCGCTACAGAATCGCGTTCGCAGAGATACATAAATTTCAAATGATGTCTGAAAACACTTTTTTCCTTTTCCCTCTCTCACAAAGAAATATTTTATATCATCTGGAACATAGTTTCATAGCTTTATTCTGGTTACACGACATATAGAGACAAGTAAAAGGTTCGATTGCTAGACAATGTATATAAAGCGATCTGGATTATCTAATGATTAAAACGTTAATTTAATGATGAATCATGAAAAAATTCTGAATCAGGTTAATAATATATTTATAATAGCCAAGATATGCAGCTTGCAATGGCTTATCTGGCAATCAATGGCAATGGCAATGACATCATCAGATGATCAAAGAATCTCATTTTGAGGATAAAATTGTCGGTAAAGACAGTTTCCATTTCTACTATTATAATGTCGATAAAATTTCAATAGTCCATCATTTAAAACTAATAATATTATTGCATAAAATACATGAGAACAGTAAATACGCTATCAATCACTCTCTTGCACCTTAAAAATTCTTATCTACTTTTTTAAATGAATTAATTTTAATTTATATGAAACTAATACAACTACTGATGGAATAATATATATGTAATGGCTAACATTCGAATGTGTTTAATTCGCAAGTTAGCCGGTTAATATTCATGTTATCCAAAATGGGTGGATGGAGTAAAAGAAGGGTTTGAAGTAAAAGCATGTTTCGAAGCATACCTCAAACTTCAGCAAGATAAATTGCACAATAGCTACCTCGAGGTAGCTAGGGCAATCAGACTGCTCATGAAAAGTTTTTAAGACGAGTGAGAGAGAAGGTGTGTAGTTTCGAGTTCTAATGTGTCAGGCGTAAATTTCTATGTTCACGAAACCTCATAGTCAATCCTAACCTCCCTGTGCATCGCAACTGACTCCTTGCCACCCATTCTCGATTTGGGAGACCGGCTGAGTTTAGCTCAGAGCCAGCATTGTCTCCTCTGTAGCGACTCTGACCAGGACGACCCAGGATTCGAGCCCCGGGGCAGCGAATTTTCGACGCTAACTACATAGCTACACTCTCAGAAATTTCTGCATTAATTTAAATGTAAAGTACATGAAAGAAAATTTCATGCACGTAAATTAAATTTAATGTACAGTAACTTTAATGTAAGCATACCTTAAATTTCAGGTACGTGTACAATGTAATTTAATGTAACTTGACAGTGGCACATTAAATCTACATCGATTTTAATTTAAATATTAAATGTAATTTACATGTACATTAATCTCTCTTTAATGTACGAAGTACATTAAAATTCATGTACAGTCCTACATTAAACTTAATGTGATATCTGACCGCGTAGGTCGAGCTCAACGAATGTCTGGGGGAGAATTCTAACAGCCGGCTGCTCGGATTGGTTGTTTGGTTTGCCGATCAATACCACGCGAATTCCGAAACAGTACATTCACAAGTGGGCTACGGTGTGCGATCTTTCCTTCCTCTTCCTTGTCCTATCCGCATCCCCTATACATCCACCCACACGCACACAAACACGCACATGCACTTCATAACCAAACATCTCAGGAGACTAGTCGGGAAATGAGATCCCCCCGGTAGAGGCGGATCTCCGCTGGAGGAGATATCTGGAGGTGGGAAATTCCCTACAAGCCGACATGCATGTCGGTGCGTGATCTCACCATCCAGCGGGGAAGAAATCATCGTCACCTCCCGGGATAGAAGATTCACAACACTAATGGGATTAACAACCACAGAGTTGACGTGCTTGGACACATCACTCAATCAATCAATCAGTCAGTAAATCAAATAGCCGAGTAATGGCAACAAGACATTGGCCTCTGCCCGTCGCAATTTACACAAAACAATATTGAGCCTGGGAAAAGACTGAAAATTTGCTATGAATCCCAAACTACTTTGTCCCACGAATACAAACGACGTCTCTTACTCAGACAAATCTTACTGAAGTCATTTCCATAGCTACAAGTGCCAACATTAGTAGGATACTGTCCGAAATGATTTGTTAGTCATTCACAGATAAGGACATCAACAACACATATAACTATGTGTTCATTGCTTAGAGCCACTCTAAATAAGACAATTTTGGTTTGAAAATGTTTTAACCAGGAGAGCTTTCAAATATTTTTTTTTCAAAACGGTAATTGTCCATTTTGTAATAGTCTAATGAAGAACGATGAAGGTAAAATAAACTCCGAAACATTGGCATATTTTGTATTTCATTATAAAATTCCAATTGAGCATATGCAACACACTCTCTTATAATAAATAGATGTTATATTTCTATAGAATCGCAGAAAAATTCATGCAGATCAAATGAAATAGTTCTCAGTGCTTCAAAAGGTCAAACTTAACTTCACTCTTCATTCTTCTTACGAAGTATCTTCGTAAGAAGAGAAAATTTTAAAAAAAGTACCTTCGTAAGGGCAAGAAAGTAATAATAATTTTCTTTTCTTACGAAGTACCTTCGTAAGGGCGAGAAAGTAAAAATAGAAAAATAGCGGACTGGAATACGTTACCTTCGACAGTCTTGGAAAGCTTTCCTCTAGGTGCTCAAAGTTTTAAAAGTAAATTAACTAATAACATTTGTAAACATTATTAATTTAGTAAGTTAGGCTTATTATAGCAGGTATTTTATTTTTACTATTAATACTTATTACTATTATTAAATAAATAATTATGTTTAAAGTAGTATTGTATTGAAGTGTGGTGACGTGTTGTGAAGTGAAGTGCAGTGTAATTAAAACGTCGTGTATTTAATAGTTTAAAATAATTGTGCAGTTCAGCCATAAAATGTAGTTATCCTATTATAGTTATTATTATTATTATTATTATTATTATTATTATTATTATTATTGTAAAATGTAAATTGTAGCGTTCTGCCAGCAGGTTGTAAAACCCTACCTGCAGAAATATCCAGAGAGTATCTAGAGAGGCATGCTGAGAGCGCTGCTGCGTGTGCAGGGCTTGTGCGCCCCCGGAGCCGCGAGGCGCGTCCGGGCGGCGGCGGCGGCGGCGGCGGTCGGCGTGGGCGTGGCGCTGCGCCCCTCGCAGCCCGGAATTTCATTAGCCCCTCGCGAATCACAAACCTGCACTAATAGGATTTTCTTCGCAAGTCATGTACACTCGTGTACACTACGACTTCATGCAAATCGCGAGAGGAATTCGCTAGATTCACTCATGAGAACGGGATGGTGGGACAAAACAAGCTCGGAAAAATGCTGCCAGGGATTGCAATACCAGCCCGACAAAAGTGCGGAAATTATCATCATAAGAGGACGCGAGGAAGTAAGCACAATAGAAAGATAATATCCTGTCATTCAACCAAATTAATATATCACTCGTGGCCGCGAAAATAAGAGAGAAATAAAAAACATATGTAGTGTAACGTCGCTCATTGATATTTTACGTTTTAGAAATATGGCGCTCGAATGAATAAAGATTAATAACCCTACAATAAAAATAATGCGACCGTTCAGAGAAATTAAAAAAATTAATGAAGTGTACCTTCAAGACGGGTACCCAATGTCAACGTAATTTTGTAGTTCACAGAATGACAACCGATGGCGCTCGCACCAGGGGTGGCGTAGCCCTCGTGAAAATTTTGAAAAACACCCCGTAGACTTGTGCAATAAAATATTTTAATGTTGTATTTTTTGGTCTGAATAATAATTTATCACTCAAACGTCAATCAAGTAGGTCAGTTATGGAGCTCAAAAGATGTTAAGCAGGAATGGAAATATCAGAAAATGAAATAAAATAAAATGTTGATCACACTAAAACTTTTAAAAATAGGGAAACAATATGAAGACCTGGGGGTGATAATGATGAAAGTCAAATTTCAATGCTCTAGGATATTTCAATTTTAAGTTATAAACCATTTTTGGGTGATAATAATCTATGAAAAAAAGTAATTTCTGTGAAAAGCAATAATAACTGATCTAATAATTTTCTTATTATGTTTTATAATTTTCTTCATTACAATGGAATAAAGATAGCAATGAGCCTTTTATGAATACAAAATTCGATGCTAGAAAAGTGACACAACTCAAAACTTATCGATTTTGAGTAATACCGTCATTAAACAGTGCAAATTTGAATTTCCCATGTGGAATTCGGTTAGTTCACCAACTTACTTAAACAAAAAATATCGAACCAAAAGTCATGTAGCGGGAATAAAACTAACGTTATAGTTTTGGAGCCGTACCGAAAAGTATGCGTTTTGTGGTCGAACTCTCGAAATCGAAAACTCGATAAATTCAAAAGGTAGTTTTTCATAAAACGCATGTTGAGAATGCATTTATATAGGTTTTGGCGAAAATCTAGGGATTTTGAATGTTTAAATTTATACTATTCTATAGAACATGTCGAGTTTTGATAAAACCCGATTTGGGAGAGATCAGTTATTGGTCTTCTCGTCTTGTTTTATCCTCCGCACGGCCATTGCTAATGCCGAAAACGCAAACTGCGGAGAGTCGAAGCTGGAAGGTGTATGAGGGTAGGGCTACCAGAGAACTTCTTGAATATATATTGACATACAGGTATAAACATCTTACTATATTACAGAAGAGAGATCTACAGAAGACAATTTATTTGTTAACACTGCACTTTATGGTACATTATATGACTATGGTAGTAATTGTTGTTATTATTAATGTTATCATTATTATTCCATTAATTCACGACTAAAGATATTATGAGTCGATTGAATATAAAATCTACTCCATGTTGCAACCAGCTTCCTAGGGACTATCGGTACCTCTACAATATTTATTATTATTATTATTAGTAGTAGTAGTAGTATAGTATTAATATTATTAGGACATTATGATCACTGGAAGTCTAATATTGCGGCAGATTTTTCAATAAGAATTCTTCCTATCTCTGTTTCAATATTTCCCGTACAAATATAAGAATAAGACATACTTAAAGTTCTTATAGTTATAAACTCTTGAGTTTCACTTTCAATACAATTTTATTTTATTTTTGTATATTTTATGTAAAAATATTAAAATTAATTTAAAGTGTAAATACATGGTATACATTTAAAAGATCAAGACAGGAGAAATTCAACAAATCAGGGTATGTCCTGATAATTACACGTGCGTGCCTTTGATCACATGTTGTGAAGACCGCAGCTTTGCTTCTGGACATTATTGTAGCTTCATTACCTGTGTATATTCTCTTGAGCTCTTTCGGGAATATAGATATTCGAATAATCATTTTACATTTTATCGCGGCAGTAAGTCGATTGCTCCACATAAACCACTAGGGATAATAGCCAAAATATGTAGATGTTTGCGTTTGAGAATAGTTATTATAAGAAGGGAGCGAATATTTTCATATCAATTCTTGGCAAAAACGCTCGCTGCTACCTGTAGTCATAATTCAGCTTGTTATGTATATGAGTTAGGAGAGACATTGTAAAGCTCAAGAAACAATGAACATATTGCACTTCTCCCCATAGTTCGTCACGCAATTTTTCACTGTTTTTGACAATAAATCTATATTATTATAAGTGAATTCAACGACATGAAACCATCATATATACCTTAAAAAGTAGTGCATGAATAGATACAAAAATTTTACAGGCTCTTCTTCAGGATTGTCTGTGTCCTTGCAAAGTTTGGTACAAATTAACACAACAAATTGCGCAAAATAAATAATTATAATGATATGTTGCTAGATGCATCGCGACCATTATTTTTCGCTAGTCGCTAAGAGCAGATTTGTTCCTAACAATAGTGTAGTCCGCCAGACGCCAGTAGCTGTTCTGCAGTATCGGTACGTAATGGCTGGTTCCTAATATATTCGCCAGAGGCCAGTAACGGGGCAACAGAACTGGTCCCTTGCAGTTTCTCTATGAGGCCAGTAGCACTGCTTAAGAGTAGCCGTTCGCCAGAGGTAGGTAGCAGTGCAGCAGATCAGGGACCTAATAGATCGGTAGAAGCCAGTAGCAATAAGCGTAAGATAAAAATGTTCATTCTCACAGTTATGTACTGTTAAATAAAAGGAAAAAAAATTATAGTTTTTATTGGAATTTGAATCGAAAAATTTCATTAAAAATAATAATATTAAACACAATACAAGCACCTTTGTACCTTGATTGTTGATTAACATGGAAATTCCATATTAATGAAGGAAAATAAGTAGCCGAAAGAAAACTCATACGTCTCAACCTTCTTGTAAACTGAAATTCTACACTAAAATTAATAAACTATATGCTTATATATGAAATTATTATTCACCCAAGCCTCACCTTTGCGTCCTACATTTGGTTTACTATTTATTTAACTAATTTCAAAATTCTCCCAAAGTTGCAAAATAAGATCTGTAGTTCCAATTCCACAAACATGTGGGACTCCGAAAATGTACTATTTCCTACAACACGTAAATGCATCATAAAAAATGCAAGTGCTGTTCACCAGGTTCACTCAATGTGTTTAATCTATGTTACTTGGGTAAGAATTATATTTAAATAATTTTAATGTTCAATTAGTTTATGTATTTACTTGTATGATGTATCTATTCACATGTTAATTTGTTAATTTAATTTTAATATTGTAGAGCCACTGATGGGAAAAAATTCCCAAAACACGTGTATGGCTGAATTTTCTGGAAAGTAAATTTATTTGCCTACTATTGTGGTTGATACCTCTTATACCTCGGATATTTTTATCATGGATTACCACAAACTCTCCGCTGCCACTACAGAATTTCCTTCCTACATCTGGTTTACTATTTCTTTAACTACTTTTCAAAATTCTCCAAAAGTTTCAAAATAAAGTCTGTATTTCCAATTCCACAAACATGTAGGACCCCAAAAACGTCGTCTTTCCTCCAACACGTAAATGCATCAATCACCCCTTTGCGGAGCAAGCGCGTTGGCGGGGGCGCGGGGCGGAGGCCGCCGGGCGCCGCCGGGGCGTCGCGGCCGCCTAGGCCTAAAGAGCCCCGGCGCTGGGCGGCGCAGTGCGGCGCGGCGCGGCCGAGCGAGCGGGCGGGCGAGCGAGCGGGGCGGAGGCCCCGGGCAGAGGCGGAGCGTCGACCCCGCGGCGCCGGGTCACGGGGGCCGACGACCGCGCCGCCGCCCCGCACCTGGGCCCCGCGACGCCCACGCGGCCGCTTTTTTCGACGCACCCGCCCACCCGCCCGGGCAAACAAGGGGCCCGCACCCACGATGCACTTGGTTTTCGTTTTTTTTTATTTACGCATTCACTTCTAGAGCGTTCATGGACCGGCTCTAGGGTATAGACAGAAGAAGCGGCCTCTTAAAGACTGACAGTTTTGAGAAGGAACAATTGGAGGCTGCTAAGATGAACGGGGAGATTATGTCTTCTAGTGGCGACGTATAGGACGAATTTTTCTTCCTCCTAGATTTAAAAAATAAGTTGAAAATATCTTATATTGGCGTTGCACTACTGGAACATGCACTGCCGCTTTTTTGGGCTTACTGTCTCAATTTGAGACTCTCAAACATGTTCAATTGGTGGAATATTGAGGGGCTATTACTAAGTCAAATGTGTGATTTTTACCATAATATTTTCCAATTTTCAAGGGTCCACAACTGGAGTAAAATTGATAAACAATAGATATTAATGATTTAATAAACAATAGAAAAAATGAAAATTGAATTGAATTGAAATAGATAATTGAAAAGATTGAAAATTCGTCATTTTTAGGAAAGAGATGCACTTAGAAAGAGATGTGCTCACCTCCCATTCAGTTTCTCAAAACTAATTCAGTACTGTAGCCCAAAAGTATTAAGGATTCTTGGAAAATGTTGATAACTATGACTACTATTGATGCTTTTAATTTGGAGTATGAAAAACCTCTCATTTACAGCCTTAGCGGAAAGCTTTTGTCGGCTTAGGGCGGAACAGCAAACACATAATGCCAGCTCAATAACCAAACACAAAATTTGCGTATTTTGTATACTAACATTGATATTCAATAATTGTACCTCATTCTTTATTATGATGCCAGTGGATAATATTTTTCATCATAACTGGAGTGGAAGAATAATTTGACAGGCGATTATGATAAAATGAAATTATGAGTAATGGAATGAGAAGCAGGCAAAACGGGGGTTCTTCGAGAAAAACTATGTCCGCCGCAAATTCCACATGCCCAGACCTGGTCTTGAACCTGAGTTCCCAGAAGTGGAAAGCGTCTGATTTGATCACAACACCAGAGGTTGCCTTGCAAAAGCAGCACTAGTGAAATAGTAATTTCTGAAACCACGACAACACTTCCTTTGCCGCGTGAATATTGAAATGCGTATCAAAGTGTCACGTTAATAAACATTGCCTCGGGTACTGAGAAAACGTTTCTTGCACCTCCAGTGAATACATTGGATACACACAATTCACACCCTTCTTCTGTTTCTATTTTTGAAACGAAAACATGAGGTGTGCTTTATTATGAAACAAGTAAATTTCAGTCGGAGGTGACAGTGTACAAAATACTCTCAGCAACTCACTCAAAGATGAATGTCATTCGGCTCGGCCTCGCTTTGCCTTGGTCGGCGATCACATGGTCCAGAAACATTCACATCAGGCTTATTCCGTTTTCAGAATAGTTTACTGCATAATAAAATGTTACATCTTTGTAAATGAGATGGCTGATGAAAGAGTAATTATAAGTACAAGAAAGGTCAGTAGAAGACCAGCAAGTTTGAGGATATTTGGGCATTTTCAGTGATACAAGTCTATTAGTGTACCGTACTGTTTCTCCTTGAATCAGTTAAATACAAAAATGACTGGTTTATCTACTAAGGAAAGAAGACTTCAGGTCATCAAGTTTTTCTAAATTGGTTATACGATTTTGTACAATTGTTAATATTTTAATAAAAACTAATGTAATAATATTTTCAAGGAGTAATACAAATTCACATAGAATCTCAAACTTAGCATCAAAGAATATTACAGCATAACGAATTAATTGTGATTTCATTGTAATGTGTAAAAGGTAAGGTACACACATAGCATTATACACTTCAAAGTATTGTGTGAAATTGTAAAATGTAACTCTTAAATCTAAAATGATCTCTGGATCTGATGTTATAGACCATACTGCCAGTCGCTAATGGCCTATGCGACTTAAAATTGAAATTAAATAATTAGCGACTTTTATTGTATTGTCGGATGCATTCTAGTAGCATATATTTACCACATAGAACGTTCATAGTATTTTCCTTTTCTCTGAATTCATAAGTCAGTGAATATTTCAAAATATTCGTCGGTTATAGAAAATTAGCCAGCCTTTTGCCACAAGTGTATTTTTTTGTTAGAAAAATGTTCTGGAGCTCTTATCGTGTCATATTTTGATTTTTAGTACAGTGTGTTTACTATCTTCCCTTCATAAAAAGTACACCCTTGTGAGTTGAATAGAAAGTTCTTTCCATAGTCGTTTTCCTAAAATGTCTCAAAGTCGTCGTCAAAAAATGTCTTCCTAATTTGTTACAGAAAAATTACATTTCAAAAATATTTTCTCTACTCTTTATTCATTTATTTTATTGAAAATTCTTGCTTCCAATGAATATTACTTTCATCTTTCACAGTATACTTCCTACCTTAGCATAAAAAAATACAAGCATGATTTATAAAATTTTCACAACTTGATATTATACATCCTGTTTCCGTTGGAGTATTAATATATAACAAAGGTTTTCACTAAATTTTTCCCTCTCTAATATTTTCCAAATAGAGAAAATTAATAATTATCTGAAAAAGGGGCTAAAATACATTTTTGTGGTTATTTTTATTCAAGTGCAGCCTGAGCATGTATTGTCGCGTTTGGAACCTTCCTAATACATTTATGTTTCCTTGCTATTTAGACCTTCAAAACAGTTTAAACCTGTTTATTTATTGATTCATAGAAATTATACTATGTAAATTACACTTTGAAATGAAAATGTTTTATGAAATATGGGAAATAAAGAAAACCAATTTGATATAGGTAAAGACAATGTAAGGAAAATTTAAATTCTGCTTATTACTCTTGTAGTATTTGAAGATATCTCCATATAATTTAACAGATTAAAATAAGTTCTTACATCGTTGGTATATTTATGCAATGAAATAAGTAAATAATTCATTCTGAATATTCTGAGCTCAGGGGAGCGCAACGGTTGATGGGAGTTACAGAAGTGAGGAATTCTTTCAATCAATCAATAAGTATTGCAGACTCTAAATCATTCAGAGTCTGTAAAAACAAGGCAACATTAAGTCTAAATTGTTTAAAATTGTTCCTACATCTCTATTTATTTCAAATATAAAATGAAGTACTTTTTCGATAAAAGTAATTGCCGAAATTATGGGAGTAAAATACAATGTATGAAATTGTTTTACATAGAACAAGATGTTAAATACGAAGAATAGAACGTTACATACATATTTTTAAATGTTGCTTACCTAGTAAGGCCAAGTAAATTTATGAACGTTTGTTGAAAAAAGGTATATATGCTAAAAGAGTGTTGCAGATGGAAATAAGTCCTAAAAACCAAAGTATTATTTCAATGTAATGAATGTAAAAGTTTTGTTCCCCAATTATAAATTGGCAAAAACATTAAAATTCAAAGAAATGAATCATTATTTCAAGGGATATACATTTTAAGCAAAATGAAGACTAGAAACTTACTGAAATAATCAATATTAACACAAACACAAATAAAAAGAACAAAATAACACAGTCGATAGAACCTCTAACAATTTTGAAATGTATTTTCACACTTTTTACGTGACTTGGCTAAAAAGTTAAAAATGCAGCAAATTTACTTGCCCTGACCTTAGAAATAAAGTTTGGAGTGATAAGACACTCTTTCATATTTTACGTTTAATCCGCATATTAATATTTCGAAGGAGGGAGCAAATCATTGCAGACTCACAGTCCACAAATACCTTTGAAATAATAAAAACAATTCTAAAAATGTTAGCCCGATTATTTTGTTATAATGCGATCAATGTTATGAATAGATTGATTAAAATTCCAATAAAATGTTGTCCCGAGGGGCGCTGGATCCGCCACTGACAGAATAATATGCATCTGCATATCATGCAATAGACGTAGTTGCCATCGCTACAGTGCTGACAATTCTAGGGATCTAGTCATTCTGCCTTAGAGACTCTTTGAAGGTTTAAGTACCAAGTGAGTAACCTAAAACCCCATTCATTTTTCAAAAATCGTAAACTATGTAACTTGTATAAAGAACATAACACGAAAAATCCAGGATTGTTAATAATAGTTGTTAATTGATGTAATATAATTGTAAGGAACAAGAAGCTAATGATGGTGTTAAAAAACGATTCAAAATAAATTATTAGAAAGATGCTCAAAAGTTTCATTAATGTTTTAACCAGCATAATTAACTTTCGACTTTTCACCACTGAACATTTTAGGCTAAGTAACAATATTATTTTCGAAGTAATAGTTTTGTTATTTTTATTCTTTCATTTTTGTATATTCTGTATAGTTTTATTTTTTGGAAAGAGCAAATCGACTAAAAACAATTTGATAAAAAGTTTTTTTTAATGCAAGCATAGGCTTCCGCAGGAATTAGTATGCACCTGGCTGGCCCGCAAATGCCACCATGATGCCGGCCGCCATGATGCGATTTCCTCAGGGCAAAGAAGCGTGAGGCGAAATGCATGAGAAAGGTCGCCGCATGACGGCGGAAACCTTTGGCATCTGTGACTATACTCGGGGTTTTCTAACCAGGCATCTGAGGGCAGTATCTCCAAGATGGAATATGGCACGGATATTCGAATTTTCTCAGTCGAGCCGCTAGAGTCGCTTGATCTG
Source organism: Teleogryllus occipitalis (assembly GCA_011170035.1). Classification (NCBI taxonomy): domain Eukaryota; kingdom Metazoa; phylum Arthropoda; class Insecta; order Orthoptera; family Gryllidae; genus Teleogryllus; species Teleogryllus occipitalis. The sequence goes on along the minus strand of BLKR01000052.1, from coordinate 764,250 downwards.
CAGCACTGCTTGATACGGTCGCGATCATGCGACGCCTTGTAGCAAGACCGAGAAAAAAACGCAAAAAGTCGTTCCATAGTCCACCTTGGAGATACTACCCACAGATGCCACGTTAGAAAAACCCAAGTACAGGTCGCGGCGCCTCCCGAACACCCAAGTAGGTATTTCTTTGTCTTGTAGTTTACCAGTTATACGTTAATGTAAATAATATTATATGAACATGAAAGTACATCGTTGCTACGTACGTAATTAATTTTTTGCTACGTACGAAAAAATTAGAGGTGCTTCCAGGGAAGGCATGATTTGAGAATTTTTCGACAGTTTCTTTTTTTGCTTTTCTTATGCATGACAATTTCGGATTTTGAAAACCGGCCAGAGGGATCATATACATATTATTTGTTCATGGTTGCATTCCATCATTAAACCCGTAATGTAAATAATTTAAAAGTGTGAGAGGTCTGAAAAAGTAAATATTTGTTTTTTCATACTTTTAATTAAAATAGCATTCATGTCATGTGTTTTAATTTTTGGTTTTGTTTTGTAAAGTTTTGTTTCAGTACTTTTAGTACATAGTCACTGTACTATTTCATTGAACCAAAACTGCTGGTAGCAATATGAAGGTGATGTTCATTTCTCAGTGTAGACCAGAGGGGAGGCTCGCTATTTCAAGCCCTTCCCCATTCTTGGCCAGGTGAACATGGGGATGCCATTGTCTTCCACTGAGAACATGTTTGAAAGTATAATTATGGGGGTAAATGACGGAGAGATTATGCAACCACTAAATGACAAGGTCCTCCGGCCCCATGCACTTGGCGCTGCTCCCAGTGGGTAACCCGTGCTACCAACATAAAACCGTGAAAAAGGAATCATTCATTACACACTTTGCAATTCTGTAAAATATATAATAAAGGTAAACCGGTTCCCAAAGGATTGAACTTTTGCAATTGTTTTCAGACTTTTGCCATATTATTTGGGATGATATTAAGATATTTACAACAAAACAACACTATTTGGTATTTATTAGCAATCCAAAATCGTTTATTTCCATCTATCCAAAATTTATTACCATCCAAAATCGTTTATTTCCTTCGAAAATCTCATGATGAATGTTTGGAAATAAGTAACATTCTCTGTACAAAGTAAACCAGGTAAAATGTAACAAGTAAAATGTTAAAATGCGATTAATTTTAGTATCATGGGCAGAAAGTAGCGATTGCATGATGATTTTTGTTTATATGTAACAAGAGGAGTCCTTTTATAACAAATTGTACAAATCTGTGACATTCATTGATTTCTGCAATTTATAGAAAATTACGACTACATTAGAAATGACAAAAATGAGTACTACACAGGATAATGAGAGTCTTACAGTGTTGACTGGTTTTGAAAGAAGATCTTAGTTTTGACTATGTATGCAGTGCCTTTATAATTATATCTTATCTAAATATGTACATGATACGGTAAGGATATGGGTTTTGCTTATAATACGCGACATCAAACCCTGTAAATTGGCTACTGCCAGATAAGGAATAACATCCTAAGAGATATTCAACAGATTTGCGACAAAAATGTACAATTTTGTGCATTATACTATAAGTATAATGAAATTGACAGTACACAAACAACACGCGAAATACATAGGTGCATAACTCGAAAAAATTTCCATCCTTAGAAATTAAAAGTAAAATTACGATTCTACAAAATAAGCCATTTTTAATATTTGATTACATTTTTGGAAGTTTTTCTCCGCTGCGTACCCCCACTCCGTTCCATGGATCATCAAAAACGTTCAGAATACCAAAATCTATGTAAAATGAATGTTCTTTGATACTCGAGCAAGTTACTCGTATGGGTCAACGTCGTTCTGTTTGTGAATAAATCTTAGCTACACTATAATATTTACTTACTCTTAATACCAGCCTAATTTATTAATTAACGTCAAAAACAATCAAAATTGTACATGACGCTTGGTAGAGAAGAGTTACGTTTGAAGCTCAGAAGCAAAACATGAGAAACGTTTCAGCATTTGCTCAATGGACTAAGATAAGTAAAGAAACACGATCAAGCTGGGGATCATTGTCTCAGAGTCTCATTGCAGAACTTGTTACAGTCGTTTAAAAATGTACTACAAAAATGTAACGACCGAATTAATATCGTTATTAAACATGCCCTCACAGTACATATGACACAACGCGCAGTTCAGAACCTGGCCGTACTTAGTTGGGTTACGGTTCGAAGGTATTTTCATTTTTAAAATCATGAATTCGCAAACTGCGGAATATTCGCACAGGTTCAACTGCTCCAATGTTATTAGCATATACTGATATTTGCATAATATTAATTTTCTGATTAATATAATATGATTTAAATCATAATATTATTTGCACCGATAAAATATACTAATATTCAGAATTGTAAATAAATAATTTATATATTATTTAAAATTAATGGCCTGAAGCAAGCACTCGCATTGTATACAATCGCAAATTTTTGCATTTAAAGACACCTCAGCGCCCACGAAAACTTGTATTTCCGTGAAAATGTCGACATCATTTTTTTTTCATCATTACATAACATTCAGTTCATTATGTATACGAGAAAGTAAATGTCACAATAATTTGAAAGTCGTGTTGAATTAAATTATCTATGTAAAGAAGTAAATAATAAGGAAATAAAGCACTAAATAACACGGTAAACAAAAGACTCGCTTTATCTCTGAGGTACCCGAGCCGCCTGTTTAATGCCTTTCAGAAAGCTGAATGTTGCAAATTTGCTCATCTTGCGAGTGAGTACCATCAGAGGAAACGTAATTGAACCCTGCATTACGACAACTAGCAGTGCAAAGGAATCTATTATCATTCCAATGAATCCTTCCTCCGATTATACGCTCATTGAATTTAAATGTCTCTCGTCTTCATTTTGAGTTGTGAAGCCAATATTCAAATCTTGACAGCGACCTAGTTAAGCCTTGTTCAGGCAGATATGTCACGTGATATTAGTGGCGGCTGACTGTTTGGGCGCTTGAAGTAACGACAAACAATGTGTGCACGGCCAATAGCGTAGAGTGCTATTAAAGGTTTTTATAAGCACAGTATCTACGTTTTGAATAATATCCATGTATATGGAAACAATATCACAGGAAAAGCATAATTGTTGTAACTCGGAAATGTGTTTGATAGGCTTAAAATATGTTTTGCAGGTAATTTCTTTAACACTTTTTCTTTAATCAACGTGTATTATGTTCCATTTCATTATCTCTTTCACATAGTCTCATCCACTTACATTTACTTATTTAAGTATTTAAAATACTAACAAATTATTTTTAAATTATCTTCGAAATGAGGAAATACAAAATCACATACCTTCGGTTCTTTATCGTTATTAGAATTGCATGACCTTTTATGCAAATCAACTTAATAAAACATAAAATAACACTTAATTCGTTGTAACGATGAAATATCGAACATATCATTTAAAATGTCGTTCAAATATCCGGAGTATATTTTTGAGAAATATTTAATATAATGTACTGTCAAGGTACGTTAAACTTAACTTTAAAGAACCACTCTATATTAATTTATCGACAAAGAAGACTTATTACAGGAGATTAAATGCCTTTGTATGGTTTTCAGGTAATATTTGCTATCATAACTCACAATTATTTTCAGGATATTTAACTGTCGTTATTCCATCTAAATATCTAGCACTAAAATAATTAAGTCATTATAACACAATTTATTCAAAATACAGGTTTTACATTATGTAATCCATATTGCAATATGGAATAACTAATAATTTATTGATCATCGTTCTAGTTAATGTTTCATTTAATTGTGTAAACCAGAATTACAATGCCGAGACGACCTGCGAGAACAAAACGGTAAACTGCAACGACAGAAAAAATATTCAAAAATATTCAAAGGGAGTGAACTGGACATGCAATTAGCAATGTCAAAAATACGAAGAAAGTCGTAATAAATATGACGATTCAATGTTTATTAATTTTCATTAGAAAAAGGATTGTATGGAAGGCATTTAATGTGTCTTAATACCAATCATTACACCATTCCTTCATCCAAGTGTATTATACCCACCATTTCATGAGCGTTTCATAATATACTATTATTCAATTTAACTGTGTATAGTTTACCTTGACGTTACTGAGATCAGTGCCTTAATATATTATTTGAGTTCTAAATCCATGGCCTCCTATTAACTATGATCATCATTAGTTTGTCGCCTTTCCTAAGATGAATAGCCAAATATAACCAAAAATTATAATAGAATGGAACAAAGCGGATAAATCGTTGAACGATATTCGTAGTGTCACTTCTTGTTAAAGCACCGAGAGTCGTTATCCATCTCGGTCTAACGATCTCGTTTCATAATTGTTCAACCTCGTATTGTAATCAATTTTTATTTTGTAAATTGTTATGATGATCGATTGTCGTAAAATATAACCGGGTTTCTTTATAACGTGTATCGAAGCACGAATTGTCGTACAGAGCTGTGTGCCACCAACAGTGTAAACGTTTACATATAATAGTTGTTATTTCCGTGACAATCATGTGCTAAATGGTTTTCTCCAGCACACTGAGCCGCGCCTGTGAAATCAATGTTTACCGCCGAGCACTTTCCGGGACAAGCAGCGCTAAACGGCCAACTTCCCGAGTGCGCGGGATTGTCTGCGCGCGGCGCCGGCAGAGTGCGAGTCGGTCACCGGGGAATCTGCATCGCATCTGCATCTGAGCGCAGGCGGGGCGGCGGACACAAACACGGACGCGGCGGTAACGAGGAGGGCTCCAACTTGCCAACTCGCGGCAACGCCCCTTTGACGTGCCGCCCCGCTCCGCCCCGCCTCGCCCCGCCCCGCAACCCCATCTCTGTCTCTGAGATTTCTCGCCCTCCCCACCCATCGCACAGTGGGATAGCGTGGGGGTGAAATGAGCGGATCCCGAGGACAACTTTTCCACAGCCGTTTAATGAATCCCAAAAAAGAGCCCGATTGCATCCCGCGGACAACTTGCCCTGAGCCGATAACTGAATCTCCAAAAAGGCACAACACGATTGCATCCTGCGGACAACTTTCTCTGAGCCGATTACCGCATCTCCAAAAAGGCAGAGCCCGATTGCATCCCGAGGACTTTTCCAGAGCCGTTTAATGAATCCCAAAAAAAGACAGAGCCCGATTGCATCCCGCGGACTTGTTCTGAGCCTATAACTGAATCTCCAAAAAGGCACAACCCGATTGCATCCCGCGGACAAATTTTCCTGAGCCGTTTACCGCCTCTTCCAAAAATGCAGAGCCCTATTTTATCCTGCGGATAACTCTTCTTGAGCCGTTTACCACGTCCCCAAAAGGCACAGTCCGATTGCACCCCTCTCCCGACATTTTCCTTGTAACTGTTTTATTTTTTTTATTACTCTCCTGCTGGATAAATTTTGCGAAGCGTTGGCAAACCACTAAATAGATCTTTTACTTTCCATTGACCATATTCTATGAGCAACCTTTCATCACAGTCTGTGGTGTCAGTGTTTGAAAGATCGCCCTCTCACTTTTGTATTGAAGAAGATACAAGAGGATATGTACAAATAATTATTTTAACGATGTTCGTTTTGACTTAATCTTGTATTGTGTTTGACAGATAGAAAGAGTAAAGGAAGCGTGTTATTTTGGCATTAAACCGAATCGATTGTTTTTAAATTTTTGAAACCTATTTCTACGTGTACTGTGGGTTGCTCCAAGGGGGAGAGGCAAGAAGGCTATTGACTTCCTTAAAAATGTGCAGAATTAGAATAATTATATTCTAGTTACATAACTCATACACTTCCAAAGATTTTCATATGCTCTCCTGAAATCGAGGTTTTCATTCGTCTGGTGTGAGAACATCTATTTACGTTACTCATGAATGAAAACTTACGAGTAGCTAATTAACCAACTTATTTCATTATTTCCTCCTCTCAACATCGCACAGGCCGGGATGCAATCGGACTGCGCCTCCTGAGGTAGCCAAAAATGACTGGAAATTAGCTCCGAAGAGAAAGTGAGGGAGACCTTACAGCGGGATACAATCTGGCAAGTTCGGAAATGCGCGCGTTTGGTAGTTCTGTTAAAATAATGCAAGAATTCGCTGGTTATTCAATAACTAGCATGATTGCCTATTTTATTCCGCAGTCGAAGTATTCTTCGATTTTTTAGACAATGAAAACATGAAATTCTATAACCTTTTTTCATAAATAAGTAAAATATGTGCCCTCTGTTTTCATGATAATCATTTATTTCAGACGAATTGTAATAACGTTTCATACCTATTCTTTTATAGCTTTTATTTCCTGCTCACTTGTTTAAAATTTACATTAAAAAATTATTCTTAGAATTTAGAATAGAGATTGAATGATCTAACCTTCATATTTTAATCTTTCACTTGTTAGATTCAGGTATATGAGTGAGACATTTTATTATACTTCTATAAAATTTTTACATAACGTTTAAACTACATCAATTTTGTCATTTGAATATATGATAATGTTTTTCTATATCTACCCTTGTAACCTGATGACGTAACAAAACAAGTTACGAAACGTTGTTACAATTCGTCTGAAATAAATGAGTGCCATAAAAACAGAAGATACTTTTTACTAATTTAAATATTACCGACAATCAGGAAGTTGGCTTTTCATCTCGATTCCTACTGTTTTCATAAGGTGCAGGGAAAGTTGTATCAGACAAAGTTTCACATACTGATGCGCATGCATAATCACGTGTTTTTAAATTAATTTGGTTTTAATAAAAATTGAAGGTAAGAAATAACGACTGTAAGTCAAATCTAATCACATTATAGTGGCTCACTCAACGGGGGAGGGGGTTAGGGTTTCAGCCCCCAAGAAGTCAATGATTCAAAACAAGATCTTTTACTAATTTTCTATACTATCGAAAGTCATTCAATATATCAGTTGTCAAATGTTAATTATTAATATAGAGTTGTAATATAGTGTTACAAATAGTGTCATAAATATTAATTATAAGTCAACCAATTAAATTACATACCCCTCGGTTGGCTCATGAACAGTGCGCTATCTTTCTATTGTGAGATCCCAGGTTCAATTCCTGGACGGGGCAAAAATAGAGCTATAACTTACTAATACAATCGTCTCAGTTTCTACTGTGAGACGAAAGAAAAGCTCAGGCAGGATAAATAAGCTACGAACGGTGATGGAAACGCATCATGCTCTTCACATGTCTCTCTTATTCCCAGGCGCAGATAAGAAATGAAAACAGGGTCCATGCCAAAAGCGTGTTTAATCCGTCTCTAAAATTCCAGTTACATAATACATACATACATTAAAATGCATTTCATAATCAACATACAAAAACAATTCTTTAGAAAAAAACATGAAGTCCGGTTACAACTTTTTCGTTCAATTCACATAATTTTCTTTTTTACTTTTATGTTATATTGTTTTTGGCAAGCCATTTTACTTTTCCTCCCTGTACCGGAATCACCCCAACAATATTATCTTGCAATTTCCTCCGTAAACTCCCTTCGCGTTTAAGATTCTTTTGAGCTGCAACTTGGCACACGCGACAGGATTAAGATCTATTAGTGCAGATCCAAAGATGGCTACGATTGGTGCAGGTAGAGAGAAAATAAACGCAATATCTTACCCGAAAATCCGTATGTCTGCAGAGATGGATGAATGAATGGATGTATGGAAAAAAAATTAAAGCAAATATCTGGAGCCTTTTTTGAGTATTGTAGCGAAAACTACACGTTTTTTAAAATTGTTCATGACCTTTTCTGAAGGTCTGATTTTTCAAAACAGACCGCATTTCAGATAAAATCCTCAACCTTCAACATCCTTTTATAATAATAATTTTTGTAATTTTCAATAATAAGAGAGTTCACAGAAAATGGAACCAGCGCAATGTTTTTCCCGTTCTCGTATACGAGAAAATTGAGAAAAAAATTTAGAGCCATTTTCGCAAAAATTATTTTTAATTTTCTTATTTATTTGTAAGTTACGTACAAACTACCCATATGTTCGAAAAAATGTACAAGACCGTATTTTAACATCTGTCTTTGAAGAACAAATTTTATTAAGGAAACCATCTGTCTTTAATATTATATTTGTAGGATGACGCGGAATAATTTTGAACTTCGCAATTTTGCAATCAGAGATTTCGACGAAAATGAGAATTTCCCCATTATTTAAGTCTCATTTACGCTATCCGAGGGCAAAGTTTAATAAAAAAAACTGGAGCGGTAGCTCAGTGACGTCACTGCAGCGCCTCTGACCGGGAGGTCCTAGGTTCGAGACCTGGCAGCGGCAGGATTTTCAACACAAGCTTTTCAGCTAGGTCGAATTCAGTCGCTGTCTGGAGGAGAATTCTAGCGGCCGGCTGCTCTGATCGGTAGTTTACCGTGGTTTCTCCGATCAACACCAGGCGAATGCCGGAGCAGTACCCTCACAAACGGACCACGAACTGCGCGCGATCTGTCCTTCCTCCTCCTTGTCCTATCCTCTCCCCTTACATACGCACACACACTTACACTAACATACACTACACTACCACATATTCCGGGAGACCGGTCGGGAGCTTAGAGCTTGTCCCGACTGGGGCTGTGCCCCGCTGGTGGGAGAGTCCTGGTTAGGGGGAAACCCCACTAGCCGACGGTAGGTCGGTGCCGGATCTCGCCATCCAGCGGGGGAAGATCACCGCCATCTCCCGAGGAAAAAACATTCACTACACTAACGGGACTAAAGACCAAAGCAGTTGACGCGCCCGGAAACACGAAAAAATCAATCAATCAATTTAATAAAAAACTTGGGAGCGGAAATTTTGAAAATGTGCAGGAAACTTTGTGTTAAGTACCCTTAAAATCAAAATATTCGCCTCAAAACGTAGGGTGCCGAGTTAGTTAGATAATATCAATTTGGAGAAAATTTTCAGAACAGTTCAGATAAAAGCCGCTTAGCTTTTACCACATACGGACGGACGAACAGACAGACGGTCGGACGGACGGACGGACGGACGGACAAACATGTTTTGCCACAAAACAAACCGACACTAGCGTTGACCACAGACGGCTGGACGACCGGACGTTTGCTGTCAATCGATTTTTCAGTATCAAGGACCTAAAGAACAAGGATTTTCACTACAAAAAACGTCACAGAAAATAATTTACTATTAATATAAATTTGATTTATTCACTTTTTTATAACAAAAAACCGACAATAAGAGTTTTTCAGTCGAAAAATCTCCGATTTCCTGTGCAGGATTACAATACTTACAATACGAAGAAAGGTAAGAAAGTAAAAGTGACTGAAGCTTGTTTCATATAGTAAATTACTTTTTCGCTATTTACAGAGCCTAAACTCTGCTTTAAAGAAGGTAACTTTTGCTGACATCTCTGAATTTTAGAAAAAAAACTTGAAAATTTTTGGGCACTTCCTGGGTTTTGGAAAACTGAAACGAATGAACAATGCAAAAGTTCACTATTGATGATAGCGATTTTTCTTATAATTTGTTCTAAAAATGTAAGTAAAGTTAGGTACAAAGTACCCGTAGAACCCAGAGAACTAGTAGCTTTCGTGTCATTTCCGCTTCAAGTCCATGCAATTTATAAAAATATATCCTCAAAAAGACTCCAATTTTTTCAGGTATAATGCAAAGGATGCTCAAAAATCACACAGGTCCCACTGTCATTAAACTCTCTGGATTTTTGAGAGTTGCGAAAGTTAGGGATCGTGCATGAAAGTGTGCACTGTTGAGCACCACTAATTGTATTTATATCTTATACTTGTGCGTACGCTCACCTACAGCAATAAAATTGCCGCGAAGCGTACGCCCACTTGCAGCAATAAAAGATTATTTCGTTGGCCCCAGGTCTCTCCAGCCCACTGTGCGCCGAGAGAGAGAGAGAGAGAGAGAGAGAGAGAGAGAGAGAGAGAGAGAGAGAGAGAGAGAGAGAGAGAGAGAGAGACGGCCTGCGCCCAGCGGACTCGTCGCGCAGCCCTCCCCTAAAGGAGAGGGAAATCTATTGCGCGGACGTGCTACAGTTGGAATTCGGAATCTGTCAGAACCGGTCTCGTCAACACTCGCCCGCCGGAGGCTAATTGTTTGAATAAGAGTTCATTTTGTTTTCGCGTATTTCAGCGATTTGGGTCTTTTAATGTGAGTTACTTTCGGGAATTCGGAACATGTCCTAGACTCGTTTCCTTGTTGAGATCTAGTGAGCGGAAAATAATTGTCTGCATACGAATCTTCCTTTCCAATTAGCTTCTTACGATATTTATTCTTCAATGTACTACTAATTTGTAGCACTCATCACTCTCACAGTATCTATTCGTCTACCTTCTTCCTCGTATTTCTTTAGAGGAAGCAGCTGACGCCAAAGAATCTCTTCTTATATCAGAGTGATATTTATTAGTTGAAATTTGAAATTTGCCGCGGACATGATCAACAAATTTCGCATGTGAAAACATTTATTGAAATTACAATTTTTAATTTTACTAAAAGCTATTTCCAACAAGCAGAACGCTTTGCTCCAACTACTTTTTTTAATTCAGTAGCGTCTCGTACCTTCTGAACTGGGGGAACCTAAAATATTCTCTAGCAAATATTTCGTATGCAACCAATAAATAAAACAATTATTTCCAAAAACCTTTTCCGTTATTCTTTTTTTCTTGTTTTGTTAAAGGTGATCGGAGAAAGTTAAAAATATTGCTCGTTGGTGTACATGAACCGCTATTTTCCCTATTAGTAGATCAAGATATTACCACCGGCAACAATACCGTCTGAACAACACGTCCCCACTTATGTGTACAAAGGGGAAACAATTTTCTACTATTTCAGTTATTGTAGCATACTTCTCCTACACATTAAGTCTCTAACACAAACTCCAATATTAATTATTGGTCATGTACTTAGTAATATACTACACATTAATAGAGAAAGAATAATTTTACGAATTTTTTGCCTGGTTTACATATTTGCATTAAGTTCTAACGTTACATAGAGCTAAGGATATAAGATTAATACTTAAACTTTCGAATTGGTTATATGTATTCACGACTGGAAAGCTTGTAATAACGTTTTCGAGTAAAATATCTAACATACGTGTCAGTCTTGTTTGTTTGTTTTTATTAAATTTATTGATAGTCGCATCAAACGCGAGGTTATTAGCGACTATTCAGTAAGTTTACAATAAGGAGTTTTTATAGCATTCACAAGGGGTTTTCATTCATTCATCAGTCTTGTTGCTGACTCCAATACGCTGCATTTGGTGGATATTTCCACACGTGACGTGCATGCTTTGATACGAAAATTGTACTGATGTATCGACTTAACACAGCCATGCAGAGGAACGAAACGCCACTCTTAACGGCCTGCGTACGTTAAGGTTTTGACGTTCCCCGTCCGTTATGAGCAATGAAAACAATTGAGTTGTAGCTAAGGATGACGTTTAACTACTCGTATTCCAAGTACACTTCTTGCAAGAAATGGATTTTTTTTATTTTTATGTTTGTTTTTTTTCTTGTAAGAAGGTGGACTAAAAAAAGGTTCAACGACACACGGCCGATAACACAAATAAGAGATGGGTTTGGTGATAAACCTCTGCTATCGCTACTATCTCAAAATGCATCCCATATTGTTATTTATTGTTTATCGTCCTAAAGACGTTAACCTCTAACGGGCGCCAGCGTTTAACTGGTGCCAACTGTGACGTAGTAGCAGGCAGTAGCGAAAGTAATGCAACCGGCCTTCAGTAAGCACTGCCACGATCCTCACAGCGAATGTCAGTTGCAAATAATGGAAATACGCTCGTTGTTCATATTAATCGGGACTGACATAGTTCCCAAGCTCCTCTTAAGCTGCCGCCACATTTAATTTTCTCGCTTCTCAATGTTTGCGATACTTTCGGTCAAAGAATCCTGGTTAGTGGTGTCCAATGCGCCCAGAAATTACTATGCAGCCTCCGGCCACGTGAGATGTGTTTGGTTTCGTTCGATACCCAAAACCTCAGGCAAAGCGAAATCCAATGAAACAGTTTCGAGTGGGGCTGACAAATGCAAATTTGATTGTGTTTTCGATCTATTCTCATGTTGCTGTTGGTTGGTTATTAGTGATTCCGGGCGCGTCAACTACAATGATCATTAGTCCCGTAAGTGTAGTGTATGTTTTCCTTGGGAGGAGGCGGTGAACTTCCCCTGCTGGATGGCGAGATCTGGCGGCTACCTTCCCTCGGCTAACGGCGATTCCCAGAACCGGTTATCTCCCACCAGCGAGGCACCGCCTCAGCCGAAACAAGCTCTAAGCTCCTGCCCGGTCTCCCGGCATGTGTGGTAGTGTAGTGCATGTTAATGTAAGAGTGTGTAAGGGGGTGAGGATATGAGGAAGACGAAGGAAAGATCGCGCGCAGTCCGTGGCCCGTTTGTTAAAATACTGCTCCGGCATTCGCGTGGTGTTGATCGGAGAAACCACGGAAAACTACCGATCAGAGCAGCTGGCCGCTAGAACTCTCCTCCAGACAGCGACTGAATTCGACCTAGCTGAAAAGCTAATGTCGAAAATCTTGCGACTGTGGGGAGTGTAACCTAGGACCTCCCGGTCAGAGGCACTGCAGTGACATCAGCTGATGCACTGAGTCACCTCTTCCGGTCATCCTGCGTGTACCGACTGAATTCTCGTAACCAGTACATCAGTGCTCGCTGCCTCTGATCGGGAGATCCTAGGGTTCGAATTCCGATGATGGTAGGATTTTCAACTCAAGCTAAAATTCAGTCGCGCCTTCTGAAGGTGAATTCTAGCGGCCGTCTGCACTGATAAATAGTTTTCGTGATTTCCCCGATCAAGAGAAGAAATAAAAGAGGTCATCTTCGTCAACATATTATTATTATTATTATTATTATTATTATTCAGATAGCCGGTTTTCGACGTATTTGTTGCCATCATAAGTCTCGCTGCTTTCGGCAAAAGTCGGTAGACTGGCAGTCTACCGGCAGCGAGATTTATGATGACGGCAAAGCCGTCTAAAGCCGGCTATCTAAAAAAAAAATAATATGTTGACGAAGACCTCTTTTATTTCTTCGCATGAGAACGTCAACAACACCAAATCACAATTCCCACAATTCCCCGATCAATACCAGACAAATTCCGAAGCAGTACTCTAACAAACTGGCTATGGGCCGCCTACGATCTTTCCTTCTTCTTCCTTCTATCCTCGCCCCTTACTTACAAATACATTTATATGCATATACTGCCACACTTGTCGCGGCTGGGGCGGTGCCCTGCTGATGGATGATACCTGGATGTGGAAAATCTCGCAATCAGACGTGCATTTCGGCCGAAACCCGCCATTCACTAGCTGAAGACCACCGCCATCTCATGTGATAAAACATGGGTTTGATAACTACGACAGTTGGAGCTCCCGGAAACAAAACAATCAATTATCTATCAGCGTCACTGCTGACAACAGAGCTGACGTCATGCTACAGCTATGTTTAAAGAACTATTGTACCTTTCTTTTTATAAATACGTTATTGCAGTATTGGTGAGTTTCAGTAAAAATATTTATTTTATTGCAGTGTTATACGAGAGTGTTTTACTTGTTGTTCTTGGGAAGTGGCCACGTTCCTTTTGAGAAAATAAATGCATGTGTTTTTGTTCAGCAACATTTCTGCTGTTACAGGCCACTAATTGTAAGACTGTGGGTTCATGGTGTTTAGCAGACATATGTATGCATTTCTAGCATCAAACCTTGATATACATGTTTGATACCTGCATCAACTTGACTTCGTGCTTTAAATACAATATGTGATTGGCGGTAGGAAACGAAACTGACAAAATATTTCATTACATTACGTATTGTATCTGAAACTTCCCATTTTACTCGCAATTTTGGGCGAAAACTCTGTTTCTCTTGAATAAACCGATTCAATCTTATTTTTTAATGAAACAAAAGAGAAAAATGGTTTGGCTAAATAGAAAATGGTCGAAAAGTGTTTGGCACATTTCATAAAGAATGAATCATAATGTGTGTGTGTGTATGTGTGTATATATATATATCTATATATATATATATATATATATATATATATATATATATATATATATATATATATATATATATATATATAAATTCCTTGTCCTTCCTCCAATCAATTTCTTGTATTATTAAATAATTTGTTTAGATCTTCAACGTCTGTAGGAAAGGGTTCAAGAGCTGTCGTCGACAATAAAGTCCAATCCGTTATTGTTCTATTATCTTGTCATCGAAGAAACTGTTTCATGGGAAATTTTTCTGGCTTTCCTATGATTGGCATTATTGTTAAATATTTCAGCTCTTTCCTGCTACTGGGAGAGGTTTTACTCTAACCTAAGGTTACTGTAAGCGCTGCTTGTAGCATAATCAAGCATGTTTGAAAATTTCATTACCTATTTTTCAATAAAAATCCTTAACATTTTAAAATTCAAATTAGTTTTCATTAGTCTCAATAATTTTCATTACTTTTATCGAGCTGAATGAAATTTTTACATAATTGGGTAGTAATTTTGCAAAATATATCTCTTTTTCGTAATTCCTGTGAATTTAATTTGTCATTCGAGTCATGCAAAGTGTTAATTCGTAAAATAGTCATACGAAATATCACTGGAAGTGCTGTGAAAGCCACTTCTCATAAAAAATTGAGTAAACAGTGTAATAGCATTGTCTTACTTGTCAGACAAGTTCATTAGTTCATTTTCTTTGAGTTATGACATTATTGGCTGAACTATGAGATGTAATAATTTTTCGTAAAATAGTCATACGAAATATCACTGGAAGTGCTGTGAAAGCCACTTCTCATAAAAAATTGAGTAAACAGTGTAATAGCATTGTCTTACTTGTCAGACAAGTTCATTAGTTCATTTTCTTTGAGTTATGACATTATTGGCTGAACTATGAGATGTAAAACGTCCAATGATGGTGTGCCATATTCTAAATCATTTAAAACATACCATATAGTTCTCTTCTCCAGACATTTGATTTTTAGCTGTTGGATTCGACGACTAAAATGTGTGTTTTTGATTTTGAGGAATTTTTGTTTTCTGCTTTGAGATATTGAATTCAAAGTTCCAAGGAATAGAAACAGCGCGTTTTCTAATATTATTGAACTTACATATAAAATCCATGGCTCTGGTGGGTTTTTCACATTTCAGCATCTGAAGAACAATAAAAACTTTATGTTATTACCAAGAAAAAAAGAATTTCAAGACAAGTCATATTTCATTGGCTAAATTTAACAAGCTCTTTAAAAGAAAAGTAACACTACAGTGAGAAAGGAACAGGATAATTGAATTTCATGTTTATTTATTATCGCATCAGACGTTTTCAAAATCATTTAATCTTCAGACATTTCAAAACAACATTCTTTTCACTGCAGTAAAAGCGCCATGATACGTTTGTAACAATCAATTATATAGAGAGTTCAATCTTCCCACAATTGGTCATTGTATTAAACTTAATGTCTGTCATTCTACAATGTAATAAATTCTTCTCCTCTCCAGCAATTAGAATTATCAAAGTAGGAGAAACCTATGAGCGTTGCTGAAGATTCCGATCCAGATTCTCTAAAGATAAATTCAAACCTCTAAAAAGAAAAACCCGTGATATTGCTATACTTACTTAATGTAATAATTCTTATCCGATAACATAATATATTCCCCCTTTATCGATTCCTAGAAATTTTAGTGATGTTAATTGATTAACTGAGGGCTCCAGTGGTAGTGCCTTCGCTATTATGAAATGCTAGTTCTCAATTTTCTAGATTACAAATTATCAGTTCACTCATGAAAAGAGACTTCGCTGAATAAGAAAATGTAAAATAAAACAAAAGTTGATACGTTACTACGAAATGAAATGTAAAATTCATTAAATATTTTCCAATTCAATTACTTCTTAAATTGCATTAAGAGACAATTTTCAGTAACCACTAAATAAATTTTTGTCTTGATAATAGCATAATCATGAAAGGTCATACATAACACATCTACAGATTCCTCAACCTTTCCATTGCACTCTTCTCTCAACCAAAAAAAAAAACGTATTATGTTTAAAAATTAAAAATTATTTGAATTTGATATATTAAAGTTTAGAAAACGTTGAATGAATATTATGTGTGAAATGTTATGGAATACATTAAATTTCCATTTCGTATATCACCATAAAATTAAACCGACTGTTGTTTCTATTTGGTTAGCTCGGAATCCAATGCAATAGTGTTCAAAATGTTTGTGTGTTTTCGCTTCCATGTCTCAATTGTATAGTCTCGACATTTCTTCTTATTGATCGGTAGTGCTTCGATTAGTCTTAGGCAAGGTCACTGTAGCTAATTCTCACTGGGCCCTCACACGGTTTATCAGTGCACACTAGACAACTCATTGTCCTTATTTTCTCCCTGACGATAAAGAAATTGCGGTTGTCTAAGTTATTGTATTAGTATATTCTGCAACGTGTCATATCAACAAGAACATATTCAACAAAATTTCATTGAAATATATCAAGAAAGTTGTCTTTCTACGTAGATTAACCAATCCACTTGCGAGTATAATTTCCTATTGGATGCAATTAGAATGGTCGAAGGTGATTTTATTAAATGGCTAACTGTAGAGCTATAGTTTCTTATGTACATTGCTACAATAAAGCGAATACAACCACAAAAATTGCCCACCGAGCTCAGTTTTCCTGTAATTGCACATATAGATCTACTAAAACTAAGCAAAGCTTGCAGATTTATTACAAGATGGTGATCGCAAACATCGTAGATTCGACTGAAGGTATTAAATACATACCAGATCGGTCAAATCGAAGGTTGAGGAACTTCGGACATTGCGAAGTGAATTGCTTGACCCACGTGCCCAAGTGAATTGCAGTGAACGACGCGCCGACTAGTGCACGACTCATCTATTCGTTGCGTTCTGGTGATAAATTTTGTACGAATACATTTCTTGCAATACTGAGGCAGTGTTTAAACCACCCAAACAATTTCTGTAATGTGAGTGGTGAGATAACATTGAGTAGCCAAAGGCGGATTATTGCTCCCTTAAAAGGAAAGTCAGATTTGTTGGAATGTCGGGTGTCAAATCAGTGACCAGGACAAATTGTGGGCCCCTCATATTTGTGGCGCATCTTGCGTAATATTACTTCGTGGTTGGCTTAACGGAAATCGTGACATATGCCATTTGCAACACTTATGGTATGTAGGACACCAAAGTGCTGTTACTTCTCCCTATGGGCTGTTACTTTTGCGTTAATATAGTTGTTGGAATCACAAGCAAGACCAAGGAGACCATTCAATGTCACAACCTCCCTTCAGCTATTAGGCCTACTCTTCACAGAGACGACCCAATCCCAGCGCACCAGACAATTGAAGTTTACATTCCGAAAACTCTGGCGTTGAAGATTTAAGCGTAAGTACCGACAAGGGCGACAATAAAGACCCAAAGTTCGATGGAATATATACAAAATGTCACAGAATCAATCAGTGAGAACAAATATAACTAGTTCGTGATTTAAACGTACCGAAGAAACAAGCAACATTGTTGGCATCTCGATTAAAAGGTTGGAACCTCCTTGAGAAGGGACCTAAAATTACAATAAATTGCCAACGGGAACAAATCTTCGATGCCCGTTCTCAGTCGAAGGCAATCTAATACGCTGTACTGATTTTGATGCATTATTGAGTGTATTGAGAACCCTCATGATCCTAAGAAATGAAGGTTACTCTAAACTCGGTTTCAAAGTCGTGCTTATTCATATCGGAAATGAGAAACCAGCTATTCCTCTTGCCTACGTAGCCCGTATGAAATAAGCGTATAGCATAATGAAACTTGTTATCGAAGATACAATAAGCCGGATTCATGGAATGTACACGGCGATTTGAAGGGTGTCGCCCTTTTGTTAGGTCTCCAAGAAGGATATTCTAAATTAAGCTCTTTTCTCTGCGAGCGAGGTAGCAGATATTGCAAAAAACATTTTGTGAAGCAGCACTGGCCTCAACAACGTCTAATTATTGGTAAAAAATGTAAGTCTACAACCCCTAGTAATGCTGCACGCGCATTTCTTCGTTCTTTGCACACCAAACTCGGATTGATTAAACTATTTTTGGAGGTGGTGAATTAAAGTGGGTCAGGTTATCCGTACTTAAGAAACAAATTCCCGAGGATCAGTGAGGCGAAAATAAAGGAGAGTATATTTGTTGGATCACAAACGAAGAACCTTGTGAAGGATCGTGATTTTGAGGCAAGTTTGAATAGTGTTGAAAAGGTTGCATGAATGTCCCTTTAAAAGGTCGTAACGGAATTACTTGGTGACAGAAAAGCTGAGACCTATGAAGAACTAGTGTCGGCACTCCTTTTAAGCTTTTAATTTTAAAGATCTGGGATGTAACATGTTCCTTAATATACATTTTCTGGATTCACACTTAGACTTCTTTCCTGAAAATCTCGGTGTAAACGTTAAACACGGTGAGCGATTTCACCAAAACATTTCAAGATTGGAAACATATTAGAAGGGAAAAATGTACTCAAAATGTGTTTGCAGACTGCTTCTGGGCACTAAAAAAGTACACTCAAACGAAGTACCGTAAACAATCCTTCAAAATTACATTTTGATTTAGTTTATTGTAAGTAAAGAAAAGAACACCAATCACATAAAAGTAGGTACTTTTTAACTGACTATTATGAAGAAATTTTGCCCGTTAGAAATAAATGTTTTACAAATTTGAAATCTGAGCACAATTTTTCAAAACAAACAGCCATTATATTCCTTTAACTGTTAAATTTTGTCGACTAGTAATATCAACCATATTGACGTGTTGTATTGATTTTGAAGAGCGGTACTGATTTTCCTGCTTAGAATAGAAATGATGCATCTTTTATAATTACATATTCACAATTTCAAATTAAACGCTTAACATATAATTCTTAAATAAAACACTAAGTCATGATGAAAAGATGATGTAATTGTACATTTTATTCGATGGCATCAATACAAAACTAATTCGATCCTCCCACCTCCCATTCCCAGTTGGGATCTCTGCTGCAAAAACAAATTTAACAAGCTTCAAATAGTCCAAAAGCATTTTCTTAGAACTGTCACAAATGCTCCTTGGTTTGTCACAAACTTACAGCTCTACAAAGAATTCCAAATTGACTCCATACAACACCATATAACATATCCATCCACCCAGTTCTATCACTCCATACCTCAAAGTCCACACCAAGTCAACTTTAGACTCCGTAAAACTTCTTATAGAACGAGAATTAAAAATAGATATCCATATCAGGCACCCTAGTCAAATGTTCCGAAAAATATGTGTTTAGAGGTGTCTGGAGTATATTTTCTCACCCAAATTAGTTTGTAGTTTAATTTTAGGTAAATGTAAGCCTTCACTACTTACGTAATTGTATATTGATCTACTATGCTCTGTAAAAAAGAACAAATAAAACACTGTTAATGCATTACTATAAAGCCTACTGCATGCTGCTGTAGCTATAAGAAATTACCCCGGCCCAGGGGTACATGAAACGAAAATAAGAGCAGACACACAGGCAGTCCCCAACACGCACCACCATTGTGCATCACTCACAAATTCTGCGTAAAACCTTATGAGATTAGCATTAACATCCGTAAGCTAATTGGAAAGTTATGTGAGAATTGTGCTATTTAATATTACGCAGTCCACGGTGGAGAAACGAACTAACCTTTTTCCGTGTGCCCTGACAGTAGAAATGTTGTAACACATTTCGGTCCAATAAAGGATGCCAGAACTAATAAACATTATTAATATGCCTATATTGAACGTTAAGCAATAATGTTTTTGTATCCGTTCCATATCGATGCCTATAATATTCACTTCAAAAAATATTAAAGGGTTATTAATGATATTTTTCTTAATTATGTTCTATTAGAGAAAGTAGCATAACATATTTCATTGACGTTTTAATTACATTATTTTATTACATATTACATTTTTCGGCAGAACATTTTGTATTGTAAATCCCTGATATCGAAAAAGATAATAATTCTTGATGTAGTGTACCTGTTACTTCTTCTAACACGTGTAGTGTGAATCGACGTTGTGTGGGCACTTAATCCTTCATACCAAAAATTACGAAAAGTCACGAATTACGAATACTCGTAGTTTACGGCAAAACGCCTGCCCGTCTCTCTTTCTGTGTGACAACAACGCTAACTGCCGTAAGATACCGTAAGCAGGATTTTCACCATAATTGATATTTTCCTGGCAATCTGGCTGATGTGGCGAGCACGACGTATTACCTTCACCGTATCTAGCATATAATTCGTCTGCGGGAGCTTTTCTTTGGTAACACAGCTATACTTACAGCAGACACTGTTACTATATTCACAGCAGAAACTTTGACGATAGTAATAGCTTTATTTTTGCCCCGACCGGAAATCGAACGCGGGACGCGGAACTACGGGAAGGTAGCGCACGGGGCATGAGCCATCCACGGGCATTTTAGTTCATTGTGAACCAATTATTACCAGTTTTCAGGCCGGCGTGGGAGCCGAATTCCATAACTGCGCTTCGAGAAGTCCGAAAGATAAACAATTCGACATTTTGCGAGTTCCTGGACGAGTGACCGCCTGGGAACCTCGAGATCTAACGGCACCGAGCCCCTGGCCGAAGGGATAAAAGGCACCGACTGACTACTATTGACGGTGACTGACCAGATTAAAGGAGGATTACTCCATTACTGCATGCGCTCGATGCCCCAAAAGAGGCTTAGAGACGCCTTACGAAAGCGCAACAAATAGAAAAAAAAATTTACCAATATTTTCCCTCATTTATTCCTTGTTGTATTGAATCACATACTGCTTCTTGCATGTGTATCAGCAGAAATCAAGAATCCTCTTCTTTCTCTGTATTTATTATGGTTTCCATTTTTAATATTTTCTAGGTATTATTGTATCTATTTATTTATCTATTTTATTATTGTATCTATTTGTAAATGTATTGATTATTGTTTCTATCTATTATTATTGTTTCTATTTTTCTATTATTTTTTATCGTTAATGTCAAATTACATGAGAGATTTCTTCTGAAGATCAAGTTTTATACATTGTCCTATATTTAGCAATCAGCTATTAAATGTATTCTTTGTTCTTGCTTGGTAACAATTTTTATTTATAAAGTATGAATGATTATGATGTTCCCTTTTGATCAGTCATTTTTGCTACTATTAGTTCTAATCGCAAACTAGTCGGAATGCCTTCAAAAGTCGTAAAGGTAAACTAGTAATGCTCATTGCAATAAATCAAAATGTGCACATCGAATGATTTGAACTATGAAAATCAACTAAGATAATAATAAAATTTAAACAATATGTTAATATAACTTCTATTTGATCTCCTTCAACAAATACAATATTATTTATTTACATTATCACTGCGGCCCAACTAATCGACAAAATAACAATTCAATTCGTAACTGTGGAACAATAAAAAAATAAAGAGAGCACGTAAGTGCAAGTATGTGTGAAGAACATGAATTCCCCTTCATTCGAAAACTGATGTAACCTGCAGAAAAAAATTTCTTAATTTAATTATTTGTCTGTATGTCGATTGTTACCAGTTTGTATTCATATTCAAAGTAAATAAGAAGAGTTTATATGATTTTAATTTATAATTTATTTCATAATATTTAAATTCATTTCTTCAATTCAAGATGGCCTTTTGATTAATTCACTATCTTTTCTATGTATTCATGTGTATATATAGATTATTAGTCTGTTATTTACATAATTCTGCACAGAACATATTCTTCATATGGTATTTAAATTTTTTGGTGCACACCTTCAATCCTTACCAGATAACTGTTTTATCATGGTCACATTCATTTCACTATTATCAACTACCATTGTGGATCATTTTCTGTCATTTCCAAAGGTTTATGTCCCAAAATGTTATGGTATTCCTACTAATTTATTACTGATGACATGGTGTGTGTGTGTGTGTTAGATTCACTTACATTCATCGTAGAAATTGATTTGTTGTGTTTTTTCTACCTAACGGGTATTTTTTCCTTTTCTGTACTCTTTCTTGAGAATTTATTTCCTTAAGATTGTTTTATAGCAGTCACATTTTTTGTCAAAAGCAGAGTGGTTTTCTTCTGTAGTCTTATTTTGTAGAATTTGTGGTAGCAAACGTAATTAGAGCTATGGAACTATCCTTCTGAAGCTTTACAGACTGGCAATGGATGTTTATCTGCCCAAAGTGGGCATGTTTGTGCTTCATTACATCCATTAGATTGGTGATTAACTTTGTTCCATTTCAAATACATATTGTCCGACAGTATTATTAGATAATCAACATTATTCCAAATGTAACATCCTTCGAAAATAAATGTACTGACTATTAGCTTTCTGAGTTATTCTGTTTTGAGCTTAACAACTGGATTTGGCCTTGACCTATATTTAGATAAAAATTTAATCTTTACATCGCCTTCTTGAATGTTGATTTCTGGGTTTTGGCAAATTATGACTTCTGTCATGTCTTCATTGGGCATTGTTTTACAGAACATTGTATATTATCATTCTGGGGTTTCCTAAGTTAAGTGTTTGTGCTTCCAGTCAGAGCTTTACCGCAGTTTTCATTTATACCTTTACACATTTCATCAGAAAAATTCCTCTCTTCTAATTCAATTCAGAGATTTCCGGTTTTTAGTGAATTGAAGGTTTTAACATACCCCTTCATTTATGTTTCCATTCTTGGTGATATTAGTGCCTTCGTGTTTTCCGTGATGTGTTAATTCTTTGCTTTTACAATAATTTTGAAAGCCTTACCTTTTTTGGGGACGATTTGAGAATGAAATAAAACAAACGTGAAAACAAAATCTATCTCCCAACTGCACGCGCGGAGCGGACACTTCGAAGCATTAACAGCTAAACGCGGCTCATCGAACTGTCGGAAGAACACATTTTGCAGAGCGACGTGATCTCCGGAGATGCTCAACTGTTGTAGAACCCGCTAAAAGTTGACTACTGAAGTGAACGGACCGTAGTTTACAAGCTTGAAGTAAATAGAAGCGCTATCAATGCTCATAAGTATTGCAGAAGAATAAATATAATTTTATAAAACGCAATATACGCAATATGACTTATTATATACGTAAATGACTTTAATGGCCTCACGGGTCTCCATCAGCTCTCTGAATCTTGGAAATGGGTTTAAAGATCCAGTGACATTCAGGCTACAACCAAATTGGAAAACTACAAAAACAGGTTTGGCGGAAATCTGTGCTTCTAAGGCCAAAACAGTAAAATAATTACTTATTTCTAATATTTAATTACAATATGGGAACACGCTGGTGTTTTTTTTCGCATAGAATGACTCACCTGAATTTTTTCTTTCTCGTATACATACGTAAATACGGAGTAATATACGTAGTAATATACGGAGTAATATACGTAGTATAGAGATAGTTATGTAATGCTGTGGAAAATCGATTTCGAGATTTCAACGGAAATACACGTTTTGGGGTTCCCTGATTTGGGAAAAGTGGTTCATTTCAAAACGTCATCCGCCTGTCTGCCTGTCTGTCCGTCCGTCTGTAAACACTATAAGTGCCTAAATTATGCATAGGATTTTTTCAAAATAGAAGAAACACCTATCCATCTGGCTCTAGCTGAAGCTTTGAAATTTTGAAAAATATTCTTTAAAATTTGGGGGTACTTTACATGAAGTCCCCAGGACATTTTTAAAATTTTCTCAAAAATGGCTTCACATTTTTTCCGTCAAACTTTTCCAACGGTTAGTGGTAATAGCTCTATTTCATATGACGTAAAGTTTATTATAGTGAATTCTATTGTTTTCAAAAATTACACAAAGTTTTTTTTAAAAAAATATGTCTCACGACGTTAATATCCACATTTCCATCAATTTGCATACATTATTGCATTTGTGAGTGGAAGTGCTTCGAATGACTTTAAAGAAAGTCTTTCGAAATTTCAATAGATTCCTGTAAAAAAAATCTTCAAATTTTGCATTAACAGTAATGCTTAATTGCTATTTCTTAAAAACTGTTTCAAATTTTTCAATTAAAATTTCTATTTAGGACGAAATTTTACTCTTATTTAATATTCTTGAATTAACATTTCGATTTTACTAACTGGAAACCGAAAAGGTGAGAAAATGTCAAAAAAATGCTTTGCGCGACGATAGATGGCAGCAGGCCGAAGAATGAAGCAAGCCCTTAAAACCAAACCACACGAAGTAAGTTAGAAACATTTGCTACGAGAAAGTTTGTGTCATTCTGAAGCACCTCTTGTTTTAATATTGTCAGATTTATTCTTGGGTTTTAAGAATTCCTGAGTTTCGTATAAAATAAAACTTAATAATTTAAAAATTTATTGAACTTGCGAATATTAAAGTGTTGGGGAATAAATAATGTTGTCATTGCATTCTCCATTAAATGGTCATGACATTTATATTCTACATGCAACACAAATATCGCCGGTTGTTTGCTTCTTACATTATCAATTGATGGCCTTTTTTTTTCTTCCGATACAAAATGCATAATTGGACCAACCACTTAATTTGGCGAAGAGTTCTAGATTCCTTGTGATTGTCTGAATTCGCCATTCGCATGGAATGTTATTGATGTAACGTCTGAGAACAACTGTTACCACCGCAGTCTCTCTGAACGTGAGTTCGAGCTCCAGAGTTGCACATTTACGACACTAGCTACAATAGATAGAGTGAACTCCCTTATTTTTGGAGAATTCTAGCGGCCGGCTGCTGTGATAGGTAATTTTCTTCATCAATTCAAGGCTAATGCTGGTTATCCTAACAGAAGGATATGGGCGTGACCTTTCCTTCCTTTTACATACACCCACACTTACATTCACTACACTAAAACACAGTTCAGGGGAC
Organism: Teleogryllus occipitalis; assembly: GCA_011170035.1. Taxonomy (NCBI): domain Eukaryota; kingdom Metazoa; phylum Arthropoda; class Insecta; order Orthoptera; family Gryllidae; genus Teleogryllus; species Teleogryllus occipitalis. The sequence goes on along the minus strand of BLKR01000052.1, from coordinate 739,309 downwards.
TACAGCTTGTTCTTGCTGGAGCCGTCATTTTCTTTCTATATTCAACATTCAAGTAGTATATGGCTTAGGATAGGGATCACAGAATTCATTTCTCCCCATATCACGTTTTCACACAAAGGTTTTAACTGTTTTTGACGTAAAATAAAATAAAAATAATAAAATCAAGCGGTGCCCCGCTGACGAGACACCTGGAAAGGGAAATCTCCGAAAGACGTCTAGGTCGGCGCCGTATCTTACGTTCCAACGGCGCAGGAACACCGCTGCTTCCAGGGATATAACATTCACTACACAAGCTGGATCCATGACCGTAGCGGTTGACCCCGGAGCACTAAACAATTGATCATGTATTACTGTATTTACTTGTTTCTACTGCTGGACCCTCTCGGGCGCGCTGTCCCAGGCGGGGGAGGGGGCGGGGCGATTTGAAATTCTGATGCGCGCGCGCGTATTTAGTGCAGCGCCGCGCGTTATTTTTGCGGCGGCACGCGGAAGTCGTTACTCAGCCCGCGGCGGCGAAGGGGGAGCGGGAAGGAATAATAACACCCGCAGGGCGAGCTGCCAGCGCCAGCGCCGGAGCCACTACATGAGCCCGCCCGATGCCTCACACGCTGCATGGCGGCCACATTTGCAATACGAATGGCAACGGTAATTGTTATAAATTACTTTTTGGTGAAATGTATAATAATAAGGTCTCTTTTGCTTTCCACGGCGTAACCCAGGGTTCAATTCCCGGCCGGCCCGGCCTGGTACTGATCGGAGAAACTACGATGAAAACTACAGGTCAAAGCAGCCGGCTACTAGGCTTCTTTTCCAGACAGTGGCTGAATTCAACCTAGCAGATGTAGCTAGTGTCGGAAATCCCTCCCTCATCGAGACTCAAACTCAAGAACCTCCCAGTCAGAGGCACTGCAGTGATATCTCTTCATGCACTGAGCAACCTTTGCCGGTGTGATACAAGCACTGTCAAGACTATTAACACGTATTCTGTCCCTGTCTTAAACTATTTATTTGACAATATTTAGTGGAGCCTGTCCGATATTGAGAACTTTCAGCGGGAGGTGAGAGGTATAAATTTTGTGCCACGCATGCTGCACCCGAAGTCTTCCGATGAACGCACTACATTATCGAGAAATATGTCTGGAGGAGAATTGCTTTATATTGGCAATCAACTTCGTTGGGCAGTGATTAACATGTGAATGTTTTTCCATTCAGTAACAAATACATCAGATCTGCATAAAGCAATTTGTGAAGAAGATATAACACCTTTAGAGCTATCCTGACAAGAGTTTGCTGACCCTGCATACAGAGATCGTCAAAAGCTGGATTCATGGATGGCGAAATCTCTTCGTAGAAGACAATCACACGAAGTGTCACCAGCACATGTCGATATGCAAGCGTAGAACATCTGGCTCATGTCAAGACAGATCTCATAAACTGAAGATTTTACGATAGCCATTCAGGACCAAGTTCTCCCGACACGAAACTATTTGTCAAAGATGGAATTGCGCAGAATGAGCACTGCCGATATGGTTGCCCAACGGTAGAATCAGTCCAACATATTATTTGGGAATGCAAGCGTTTGTCTTGTTCCGAATAAACACAGACATGACGCAGTGGCCAAAATGGTTCACCAACAAAGGTTGATACATCCTGTATGCCATATGTATGACTACATATATTTTATACATATTTTAAATATATATATATATATATATAATATTTTTTAAATATCATTTAGTCATATGTAGGCTGTCTAGGGAGGAAACGTCGAAAATTGGAAAATAAGCTCTTCAGACAATGTTAAATGTAGTTTGTCTAATAAACTACTTGGATATTCTGATGTCTGAATTGCAATAAGCACTCCAAAATTGGTTTGAAAAAATGCTTTCTAGGCAAAAAGTTGCATAACAGAAGCATAGAAACCCTCCAGAAACATGTAAATTGTTTATTCTGATGAAATGAATATATGTTTAGAAAGAAAAATTAACCAAGAAATAAAAAAAGCGGTCGAATTGTGTGAATTGGGTGCTTTCTGGGGTATTTTTGGAAACAGAGGAACATGTCCACGAATTCTCGGAAGAAGGCCTCTCCCAATCAATTAAGGGGAGACATGAAAGAAAAACACAAATCTCAAGTTAAACGTTTTTTTAAGCCGCAATTTTTAAGCTAGATGGTTGAAACTTGCACAGCTAGTTTAATTTACTTCTTTTAATGTTTATCTTTTTAAAATAGTTTTAAAAAATATTATTGACAATACAATGAAAACGTTTTTGCAAATGTTTATAAAATATAAGGAACAAAATTATTATTCAGTGAACTCATATTTTCCAATGCTTGCAGTGTTTTGTTTCTATTCTTTTTAGTTTTAATAATTTTTTTTCAAATTTGGTTATAAAAAATTCAGATATTTCCCACATGAAGCACTCCTGTAAGAATTCTATTCATATTTTAAACAAATCTATCCCAAGGATTTATACCTACAACAGTGTTAATTATTCATGCTAAGTTTCATGAATATTCATTGAATATTTCAGGGTATAATGTTGCTTATACAACCAAAAACGTAGGTTGCGGATAATCCCAATCAAAAATTTTCATTCCAAATAAAGAGGAATTCTTTCTGATTCACCCACCTGATGTTTTAGAATGTTCCTGCTTCATACTCACTGTTTTTGGAGTCCTCTGCAGCTTCTCTTTTGAGTATTTTCTTCTGAGTATTTTGTTTTTCTAGATTCTGTTGTGCATTTTCATCTGTCGTTATTCTTGTTATCAACTTCTTTAAAAATTCTTCTAATCTAATATAAACTATATTCTTCACTATTCACTGCCACTGTTTCTTTTGCAGCTTCTGCCATTGATTCATCACACCCAGAGCACTGCATACTTTATTGTTCAAGCTCTTGAAATAGGCAACTGGAGATGACATATTCATAATGGCACAAAATGTATTAGCACCTTTTCTACCTACACCAATACATATTATAGCATATATTAACTTACTATTTACTCCATATATGTAGTTGCTAGATACTGAAGTTTTAAATTCAGTATCGTAGTGACCCTTTTCACATAACATATATTAGGAAGCACAAAGTACAATTTCTGTTTTCATCATCAATATGTTTCAAATTCTTCGTACCACAAGATTCAAACATACAAACACGATTTATAATACTTGACAAAATTGATAAATACAAAGTTCTGAAGCCACTACGTTTTTTGTCCTTCAAATCTGAAGATATACATTCTCCAATTTTTTGAGCACATGCAGATGGTCGTAAGGGTTGTATTTGAACATCGCTTACCTCTAAAACACGTTTTTCTGATGTTTTCAATTCTTCCTTTCACTTTTTTGGATGTTCTGTTACTAAACTAGGGCATTTTGTAAATATCACTCAACTATTCAGGAAATAAACCACAATATATCTCCACTTCAGACTCGCTAGCATCACAAATAAACAAGACCATGTTGCTTTGTTTACAAAACAAAGCCAAGAGTAAAAGGAATAGCAAAACTAAGGTTGACATACTACTCGCGCACCTTTTCTTGAACGATGACCTTGCTTCCCCCTCCCTGGAGCTATAAACAGCTGAAGGCAAAAGATCGCAGCGAGCACTGATGACAACATTCCCAGCATTAAAACTTCGTTGGCGCGAAACAGAAGCTAGTCAAAGCTAGTTGCTTTCATAGTCGAGAACTTCTGTTCAGCTTTATTACCATTATCTAAAGAAATGTCTGAGGCAGGTCCAGGACCTTCAAGGAAGGCACCTAAAACTTCTATCTACTGTCCCTGCTGTTGCCTACCCAGAGCGATGACCTGGCCGCACACATAGCGGGTTTGACTTTCTTCTACCAAAGGTTGGCGTTACTGAAAATACTCTAGTGGCTGTCTTTGTAACTAATACCCCCACTCCGCCCGCATTTCGTCAATCTATCGTTCAAGAAAAATTGCGCGAGTGGTACCTGTCTTTGTATGACCGTCTTCTGTTGGTCATGGATACTCCAAAGCATTAAAAAGTGTCCACGTGTCTGAATTTACAGCCAAATAAGTGAACTGAAACTGTCATTGCACAAAGGAGCGGCGGCCAGTGCCGGGCGTTCAGGCATTTAAATATTAAAACCCACTTTGAGTTGAAATACAATCGTAAAATTTTGGAGAGATTTTATTTAAAGTACAAACTATTTTTAATGAAATTTTGAAAAATGCAATTTTTTACATTTTTCATGTGGATCTGCCAAAGAACATGGGACACTGGAAATCCCCCGGGATTGATAAGATTCAGAATTATTGAATATATAAATTAACGGCATTACATTCTTATCTAGCAAAGGCATGTACACAACTTTTAGAAACTCAACTTTTAGAACTTCTAGAGTGCCTCACACGCGGCATCACGTATCAATTACTCAAAGCGGAAGACTGAGAACTACAGACCAATCACTTGTGGGCAAGTAATGCATAAAGATATAATTGCAGCTATAGCTAACAAAATTCTGACGCCTAGAGAAGAACCATCTGTTGCCAGTTGAACAGAAACTATGTTATAAATATTTTTATGACTGTAAGGAAATCTTGCTGCAATAGAGTCATCTTGAATGATGTAAGAAAACGAAAATGTAATTTACACATGTCTTAGGGCCGGTTGCACTAACGTAAGTTATGGAATGCATAAGCTTATTGGTTCTCTAAAATAGTCTATAGCGGCAAAAAGTGTTTCTGGAACAACCAAAAAGGCTTATAGAACCTACAAAGCTTCCTATGTGTTATGGGGCAGACAAGCAACGCTTGAAGAGACATCTTGTGGCATAAGTTGTTCGGTGACCGCAGTTGTATTTCCCAATACAGGTTCGAGTGTATTTGAGTGAATCTGTGCGTAGAAAGAAAAACTGCAATGAGTGAATCCACAAATGAAAATTTTCCATGAGGACTTGCATTTTCCATGTGGATTCTTGCCCCATCCTCTTGCCAGTTGTCATCTATCGCCGCCCAAAGTACATTTTTGAGATTTTCTCAATTTTTCGGTTTCCTAGTAGTACACAAGGTTTGCACTACTTGTAGTACACTAGATTTGTAAACACTATGGCACAAATGCAATAGTGTTTACAAATCGCTTGAAATGTGCATATTAAACGGCATGAGAGATTAAAAAAATACATTTCTGTAATTTTTTAAGAAAACAAAAGAGTGCAGCAAAATGATATTTATGTCAGATTAAAAAGCGCAATTAGCACTACACGTTGAAAAAATATTTAAGAGAAAATTTGGAGCCATTTTTGAGTAAAGGGCGTTTCAGCGTTTTTGAAAATGCAGAATTTTGAGTTCATTTTAACAGAAAACTTGAGTTTTCGAGAAACATTATATGACATTATTTAAAGCACATGTACTCATAAATACAATAATGTGAACAAATTACCGCTAATGTAAATATTAACGACGCGAGAGACAAGTCAAAAAACTTCCTTTTTTGTAATTTTTTAAAAAGCCAAGGGATAGACTCTATCTCAGAGGTGCACCTGAGGTATAGTATATCCGAGTCTACCCGACAAAGGAATATGGCGTTTATGTCATCTCATAGAGTTCATTTAGCACTATCCATACTAAAAGTTTAAAGGAAAAATTCGAGAATTTTTTGAAAAAATCTTGTTTTTGTAATTCATGCTTCAACTTGTATTACCGGTTTTTGTGGACTGCTGCCGCTAGAGCGCACTGTCGTAGAAAAAAATCAATTTGTCTGACCCATGGAGCTATGAATATAGGTAGATGGCATGACGTCATAAACTTGAAGCCACCTCCACCATATTGGTAAGGCCAGAAACCTTGAAGCATAGACAAACTGCGCGTGAGTGCTCTGTGCCTTGTAGCTGTGCTCGTGTTCAGTTGTTTGGCATCGTTTTAATATTTAAAAAGCCTTGTTCAGAATAGCTAGCTTTTTGTAACAGTTCGTTATGGTTACTTGTGTGGCTAACGGCTGTACAAACCGCACGGGAAAACGGAAAATTACTTTCCACAAGTAAGTAGCAACTCCATGTAATTTGGAATATTTAGTAACTTCGTTAATTTTTGTGATTTTTTTCTTAAAGATTTCCTGCCGATTCAAAGCGAAGAGCACTGTGAATTAGAGCTGTACGAAGAGACAATTGGCAGCCTAGCAATTATAACAGGTTATCTTCGACTCATTTCCAAGAACACGATCTGATACAACTTCATCGTGTGTGCTTTTGCGGGAATTCGCTGTTCCATCACATTTTCCATCATTTCCGCCACACCTAATAGCACCAGCAGCTAATGACGAATTGTTACTCCTGTAGTGGCAGAAGGTATTGGTCTGACAGACGTGTTTTTGATCCACCAATATGACAAACTGACTTCACTAGCTGAACACGGAAGAGGTTGGTAACGACACCTCCATGGTCTGTTCCAAAGGTCCTGAAACGGATCTACAAATGCTTACAGATTTTACCATGATGAAAATAATTATTTCCACCATGGATTCTACAAATAAGCCACATGGTGGATCTGCGCACTGCTGCAACAAACAGTTGTTTACTATTTTTGGAGGTTATTGGTGGTTCTTGGTATCCCTGTGTTGGGTATAGACGTAGTTTCGTGGCAATTTACGAGTTTTATGGGGTGTATAGTGTGCCTTAGGTGTATTTTTGTGTTGAATATCAGTGAATGATATATTGACACACGTATTCTCGATGTAATGTTGTGACGTGAAGTATGAATTAAATTTACTAATGATAATATGTTAATTTCTGCTACAATATTTTCTCTTCTTCCTTTCCTTTTTTCTTCTAGCACCAGTATCAATCGACTTAAAACTACGTCATGATGCTAATAAGCTTTCTTCAATCACAAGGACTTGTATCCTGTGTTTACGTGTGGCATCCAACCCCTTTTGAAGACAAACACCTTTGTACATGGTACAATATGGTCAGATTGTATCATGTACTGGTGAATAAATAAGTGAAATGAATGAAAACAATAATTTTTCAGTTTTGCAATGATTCAAATATTCATAAGTGAATAGTTCAGCCCACACAACACTTTGTAGAATCATCAGTGAATCCAATTTGCAATCAGAATGCTGAAATTCAGTTTGTCTAAAGCATAATTTTCAGTTGTGAAAATATTTCTTTTCAATATATAACCAATGAAGGTTATATAAGTTAACGATGAATCAATGAAGAAAACATTTCCTTGTAAGTGCTAGTATTAACATACTTTAAGTTATTTGACAAATAATAAAACTCATGTCATATTTTAGAGCTTTTTGGATTGCCTCTATTTGGCAAATTAAATGCCTTAACTCGTGGGCCCTATTTGCATCAATGAGTACTATTTAATTGTTTTGATAGCAAATTACATAATACTTCTTGTTTCAAAGACATTTGAATAGTATTTTATTATTAAGCATTATTTATTATTAATAATTTAATCATCAAAAATTAATGTTTAAAATTAAGAATGGAATGGGAATGAAATTATTTAAATACAAATAGTCAATGGCTATATAAAGAATTCATTGTTTTTAATACAAAAGAATTAAATAACAAATAAAATGAAATGAATATAAATAAGTAAAACAAATTTGTTAGTGAAAACGTGCAAAGAAACACAACGAAACACACTTCTAGCCGGAGCACAGCACATGCTAAGAACGTGCAAAACGAAATACAGAATAAGCAATATTCAATTATCGACTGTGTTGTCATCTATTGGTTGCATCTCGAAGTTCTTATGGACTCTATAGATATAGATTCCATATATTTGCTTTATGCAACGGTGCACGGCTTATGAAACCTATTAATTTTATTGAACCCATTCCTATGGAACCCGTATAGAAAGCTTTATGCATCCGACCCATAGATTGACTACCAGGAGACTTTGACAGTGTACCACGCGATTAGATTTTGAAGACTGGAGATCTATCGATTACATTCTAGATTTATTGAGTTTCACAAGGCTAGTTTGAAGTCGTGGAGTACCAGCTTACTAATAAACAGCGGAATGCAAGTAAAAGAAACATGAATTACTCAGATTAACACGGGAATTTTTAAGAAGATTCGTTTTCCTCTTCTAGTTTGGCATTAGCTTGATTCCACTTTCTTCAAGATCCTCTTATCCTTCATAACATGTTCAATATGTCCCCTGTAATTGATTGCAATACACCCTTGTCAATACAACCTATTCTTATTTAATCTTATTACATAGCAGAAAGGTACATCCGTGTAATTCAAACTCGTAGAATATCAAGTAATTAGTTTAATTTCACATACAGTTGCATATTCTACAAACTCTGAACAGGTGGGCCACAATCCAGAAACATCGAACCATGTAACAATAAACAGCAAAAATGTAACAATGTTCAGAAAGATCTCATCCTATAGATTATAACGTTTCTTTGACCCAATTCTAGTTTTTAAGGCCCTAAAATGCTTCGTTATGCTGAGTTATTTAACAATTTAGATTAAAAAACCCGGCCGAGTGTCGCGGGTTGCATTTTACATGAATATTTGTATGCTGTTTTTTTTTTAAAAACAAACCCTTCATATTTTTAAAAAGAAAGTGCAATTCGTCACGTCTACATGAAATTCTCTTTCTTTAGAGACCTCATTTATAAAGACTTTTGTAGCTTTTGAGAGCCGCAAAAGGTATGTATTCTCTTAAAATAATTCAGGAGACGATGGATGATCTTAAAGTGTTTGCTAAGAACAAAGCGATTCTCTCCCAGGTGCTGTCTGTTGTCAATGATTTTAGCAATGGCATCTGCACGAAATTTGCTCTTGATAAATGTACAAAAGTCAATTTAAAGAAAGGCAAATTGACGCTAGAAAAGAAGGTGATAGGCACACTGTGATTAAAAATCTTGAGCCAGACAAAACTTATGAATATCTGGACATTAAAGAATGTGAGAACATTTCGAACGGCACAGTGAAAGAGAAAATTTTCCTAGACTATTAATGAGTAAACCCATTTAATGGGTTAACTTAGGCATTAATGGGTTAATGGCTTAATGGGTTAACGACGTTTCTTTGCCGTTTTGGTTACGGTATTTTGTTGTTGTTTTTTTCTTCGGGTTCTTTTGTTCTTTTTTTCTTCGCATATATCTACAAAAAGTCACGTTTCTTCTTCAAACTGCGGATAACAATATTCGGTTTACTTGCCGCTGTTGTGCGATCAGTTTGAAGTGGTTGGTCGTACAATAAATAATATACAAATTCACTTTCACACAGAGTTGTAAAATCGATATCAACGGAATGTGGGGCGAAAAAACCTCATGTCCATCCGATAGTTATGGCAAGCTCTTGTTCGGCAAACTTTGTGTAAGTACTAGGGTAAACTACCAAGGAATTCAAGAACTGGAAAGTGCAAGACATTGCAATATTCGGAACAGCCCACAATTTACGCAAAGTATTCTAGAGTTACTCGCAGTTCCTAGATCTGCTCCTTAGGAAGCTGGTTGCAATTTGAAGTAGGTTTTATATTCAACCTACTCCTATTACATTAACTCGTGAATTAAATAATGATAATAATAATAATAATAATAATAATAATAATTATTATTATTATTATTATTATTATTATTATTATCATTATCATTATCATTATTATTATTATTATTATTATTATTATTATTATTATTATTATTATTATTACATAAAACCAAGAATAAGCGGCAAACAAACTAGATATTGTTATTCAAGATTTGGAGAAAAAATCGTGTCTTCTTGTAGATGTTCCTGTGTAATGCGATAAGAACATGTGATCAGTCGTGAACTAAAGAAATAATAATAATAAGACCCTATGATTGATAAATTTACGTCCTTAAAGTGGTTGAACAATGGTTACTTGTACCCGGAAACTGAAGGTTTTGTAGCAGCAATTCAGGATAGAGTAATAAGAACTAAAAACTATGAAAAACATATTTTAAAAACAAATGATATCGACAAATGTAGAAGATGTGGTAACAACGGAGAGTCTATCGAGCACATAATGGCTGGGTGCAGTACTTTGTCTGCCTATTGAGGCAGACATAACCAAGTGGCAAAACTCATTCACCGAGAACTAGGAATAGAACTTGGAATGTTGGGGAATAATGCTCCAGCATGCTACAAGTATGAACCAGATGCTGTGCTCGAGACGAAGACGCACGTCTTATACTGGGATCGGCCTATTATGACGGATAAAAGAGTTGATCATAACCGCCCTGACATCCTCATAATCAACTTCCCGTTCATCAAAGAAAAGAAAACAGCCTCTATAATCGATGTTGCAATCCCTTTGACTCAGAATTTGTCCGAAGCAGAAACATTCAAAAAATATGAGAACTTGGCAACTGAATTAAAAAAAAAACATTTGGAAGTTGCATGGGATCTCCCATTTCCTCATGGTTATATTCGTAGAAGGAGTCGTCACCAGGAACTGTAAAAGAAATCTGGAGAATTTAGATATCAAAAATATCTTTGATGAAGCTCAGAGAGCCACCCTTCTTCAAACATGCCATATTGTCAGGAATTCATGTAGTTCAGAATGAATTTCCATCCTGCTCAGTCCGAGCCTAGTCCTATAACATCAATTGGACAGGTGATAGATTTTTCTGCTAAAGCAGAGAAAGTGTGAATAATAATAATAATAATAATAATAATAATAATAATAATAATAATAATAAAGGGGAAAGCCAAGTTCACGTCCCCGCCATGCCCTCCCAACCTTTCATATCAATGATGATTTTATGGTTGCTAACGCAAAGTCAAACGGATCAAGAAGCGGAAGAGGACAATTGGTCCCAAAGATTCTTGCCGCGGAAGAGGCTTCAGGGGAGCATACCTCTATAAAAAAAACTAGTCTCAGCTGGCTCCGAATGCCAGTACCTAGCAAGGACCACTATCTAGAGTTACAAGTGAAGAGGGCCAATGGCTTCGATGGAGGAAGAAGATCAAATCGCAACGGCGAAGAAGGTGTACGAGTTCATCTTCACAATCAGAGGGTTGGCAGATCCCTCCAAACAATTTGACCTAGGTAGCAGATCTTCTTCGTCGGTTATCCAGTACTGGGCTCCCCAGAGAAGTATGGGCAGTGTTTTAAGGAAAGGCCACGCTGGCGACCGGCCCCCGCAAGGCCGTACAGCTGTTTTTAACACAGGGGTAGCTGTGAGAAATGTGTTACCTGTGCAGTATTGAAGGCAGGTTAACGGGGCTTGGTCATAAGTAAAAACGAACTACAAGCTGGTTGTTTGCCGACGTTTCGGAAAATTTATTTCCATCCTCAGGGCTGAATAATATGAGGAGAAAACAACACACATTTACACTAAGATTAATTAAGAATTCTTCGTTACCTGCGCAGGTGGAAAGCGGTGGACCTCCGCAACAACTAAGGTGGCGCGGTGCCGCTCCACCTAGGGCGACCGCAAATCTCGATATCGCATCGCAAGATGCCGCACCTGGTAGACGTTTGAGGAACCCAAGGGGATTCTCCGCTGCTTCAGGGAATTCAGGCCAACGCATGCAGTAGACAAGAGAGTTAAATATGTCTGCCATGCATTCTGTAGAAGCACAAAAAGCAAGACGAAATGTGAGGGATTCAGGAGAAGGCTCCTGAGTGGAGAAAGATATGTCCGGAAAGCACTCTAAATGAGCAACGTGTGTGCAGCCAACTGAACTCCATCAGGAGAAGAAGAGTTTTTTCAGATTCAGAATTTGTGGAGGCATCTTTGAGGGAGATAGCCTAAGCCCGTTCTGGTTTTGCCTATCGTTGAACACTTGGAGTAGTATGTTCAATGGCTCCGGCTACAGATATGCTTTGAAGAACCCCAAGAAGATAATTTCACACCAATTATATATTGATGATCTCAAGCTATCTGCTAAAGAGCCAGATCAACTTCGTACGATACTGATAATTGTTGAAAGCTTTAGCAGCTCTGTTTGTATGGATCTTGGTTGAAGAAGTGTGCAGTTGTTCATGTGAAGAGAGGTCTCGTCCAGAATACAGATAATGAACCTCATTTCATGAAAGATTTGAAAATTCAAGAATTCTTCAATGGCGATGGATGGAAGTATCTGGGCCTCCAGCAGCTCCTAGGAAGTGCAAATGAAAAAATAAGAAAAGAAGTGAAAAGAAAGGTCCTCTTTCGTGTTACAAAATTCTGCAAGTCCTGCATTAATTCTAGAAACAAATTTACAGGAATTAACACCTGGGATCTTTCCGCAGCATCACATACATTTGGAGTTGTCAAGTGGTCTGAGACATCTTAACAAACTTTCGATAGAAACGTCAGAACACTTCTGTCAAAATATCAGGTGCATCATCCTCGAAGTTCCACCAATAGGCTATATTTTTGAAGACATCATGGAGGTCGTGGACTGTTAACTCATGAAGTTACGTGCCGCTAGCATGACAAACAGCTCAGAAATTATTTCATCAACAACGAATCCATGACGCCCATTTGTGCACAATATCACGGCTATACACCTCTGAAGCTGTTCCAAGAAGACCACAACCCAAGTCTTCCGAAACCTGTGGAACGAATTAAGCAGTAAAGATCAAAGGAACTCCGTGGCAGGTTTGCTGCAGAGCTTTGTAGTAACTCCATTGACATGAAGAGATCGACTGAATGGTTGAGAACCGCTGAGCTTTTTGGCAAGACGGAAGTATTTGTGCTGGCCATTCAAGATTAGGTCATTCAAGACCACTAATAATTACAGGCGATATATTATGAAAGAGAACATCAGTGACAAATGTCGTCTGTGTAAGAAATCCACCAAATCTATTCAACACATCGGCAATAAATGTTCTCAGTTGGCACGAACAGATTATTTACAACATCATAATAATGTAGCCAAAATCATCCACCAAGCTCGCTCCAAAAAATCAGACCTGATAAAAGAAAACTTGCCTTATTACTAATATCTACTGGAGCACCGTTTTTCTCTAATGAGAGAACAAAAATCTTGTGAGATACTGCCATTGTTACAGATAAAACAATGGAAGCAAATAAGCCTGATATTGTCGTGTTCGACGAAACTACTCGTAGATAATAGCTATAGCAGTCCCATTAGATCATAATCTGCTGTCAACAATTGAAGAAAAGAAAAGAATATTCCAGACACTCTCAATTGAACTGAAAAACTTATACAAAGTATATAGGTAGATATTGTATCCGTAGTTATTTCAACTAATGTGCTCGTTGTCGAAGATTGGAGGATTGTGAAAGAGAAACTCCGTGTAAATGAGTGGCACAGAACCATGCAGAACACCGTGTTGCTGGCAACCACCTATATTGTGAGTAAGGTTATCTTCGTCATTGAAGCAGAACCTGAGTGCCCTTGAGCAAGAACTTCTCTACATCTGTCTCGCCATATGTGTTGACGTCCTGTTCTTGAGTTATATCTGGAAACTCTGGACGAGCGTGAATTTTTGAAAGATAATAATAATAATAATAATAATAATAATAATAATAATAATAATAATAATAAGTCGAACGTATAACACTTCCGAGAAATATGGGTGGAAGAGGACTCACAGACATTGGAAACTATCTTTGTCGGCAAGTGAAGAGCATGAGAATGTATTTCCACTCTGCGGCAAATACATCAAAACTGCATAAAGCAATTTGTGAAGCAGATGTCTATACTCCGATAGAGCTGTCGAGACAGGATGTTACGGACTTCTCATGCAATTACGGCCAAAAGAGAGATTTATGGATGTCCAAAGCTCTTCATGGAAGACATCCACATGAGATGAGCCAAGAACATGTCGATTTGAAAGCTTCGAACTACTGGCTTACATCAGGACAGATCTTCCCAGAAACTGAGGGGTTTATGTTGGGATCAAGTTAGTATCAAGTTATTCCAACGCGTAACTATTTGAAGCGAATTGTTAGAGATTAAAATGTGCAGAATGAGTTATGTCGTTATGGCTGTCCAACAGTGGAATCAATTCAACATGTTACCTCGGGTTGTACACATTTGGTAGGCACCGAATATAAACAGCGACATGATTCGGTGGCCAAAATTTTACATCAAGCGTTGGCTCAAAAATGTCATCTTCTGACTGAAGATAAGGTACCGTACTTTAAGTACCAACCTATCAGTGTTCTGGAGAACGAAGAGTGGCGCTTGTATTGGGATAGAACTATCTTAACGGACCAGACAGTGATTCACAACAGACCGGATTTGGTTGTGATTAACAAGCGTGAGAAACATGTCATGCTTATTGATGTTTCTGTCCCAAATACTGCCATTTCAAATACACTGAAAAAATCAGTAAATATGCAAATCTTGTTGAACCCGTTGAGAAACAGTGGAATATAAAAGGAGTCAACATTATCCCGATAATTGTTTCAAGCACCGGAGTCATCCCTAGGAGTCTGATTGGGGGCCTTAAGCAACTGGGTTTGAATGAAGACCTGTACAAACCCATGCAGAAGGCAGTTGTTATTTCAACAACAAGGATAGTACGGAAATTCATGGGAAACAATGTATTATAAATTCTTTTTAAAAAATAGATGTATTGTGCTCTGATTTTGTATATCTGTGCAATTCATTCAAATGTACCCATAAGTTGAGAAAGTAAAAACAATAATAATAATAATAATAATAATAATAATAATAATAATAATAATAATAATCTATATATTTAAAAAAAATTAGGTATTCTGCCATGGCTTCATTTAGAGCTTCTACTGAACCGATTGTTGTATTTTTTCTTTTATGTGAAAGAATATGATCCCTAGATGTGTTATCAGATATTGTTTGTGTTGATTCACCAACATTTACGGTGTCAATTAATTAATTAAATCATTCTTTAATAGTAGGCTTATCAATAATCAATTGTTTTCTTTCAAATGGTAGCAGTTTGAAAATCGATATACGTGAGTCCGGATATGAGTTCACGCTGCTTGATGTTTTGTTTTGATTGTTGAGATTTGTTTACAATTCGTCAAGGTTTTGTTTCAGTGTAATAATTGCATTGTGGTGTTGACAGTTTGCATGTATTTGCTTCTGTGGTGTATTTTGTAGAGAACATTCGCAAAGTGGGTTTTGCTCGATTGTACTTTAGTGAAGTTGTTTACAGGTTATGTCGAATCGTTGTCCACGCGCCCCAAAAGACGCAAACGTACATTAACTGGACGCAGGGAAAGAGAAAGTCAGCGTAGGTGTCGTGATAGTGAGGTCATTTCGTTTTCTATTGGGTCATTGTCTATGAAATGTGTTTTGTTCTGCTTTGTACTTTCCATGTGAGAGAAATTCTGCAAACGATTTACTCTGTGTTGCTTAAATGGGAAAATAAGTATACCTTCGAGCAATATGCCAGAAGAAATCAAACAGTTGTTTATAAGAGATGGTGACACATCAAAAAACTTTAGAAATAATATCCTTCAGTATAATAGTGCTATATCTTTTGTACCGATATTGCATTGCCACCGGGTCATGGGCCATACGTGTTCAAAATTTTGGGAACTCCTCATCACAGAATATCTTCGTTATACCCTGAAGATCCAAACAATGCAATATATTGTGAACATTAGTGTGGGTACAGTATTTTACATTTATCTCAGATCTCACCGTCAAATTTTGACGGGTTCTCACTAGTAATAATAATAATAATAATAATAATAATAATAATAATAAAATTAACAACTACGTGAAAGATGTTTCAAAAAATTGCCTTTATGTAGTTTTTTAATCTACAGAATATATCAAAATTACTTTTATATGATGTTATTTGGTGCATGTCATCCGTCTAAAACGTTTAAAGTAAAAATTCGAGACCGTTTTTTGAGAAAATATTGATTTTTGAAATTGCCTTTATTTCGCGCAAAATTACTCCGAAACTATTCTTATTTATAAAATATGTATAGACTCATATTTAAAGATGTAATTTTGAAGAACAGATTTTATTGAAAGGAAAAATCACTACCTTCAATACTATACTTGTAGTAAGAAGCCAACAAATTTTGAACTTTTGCAATCTTCTGTATTTTGACGAGACCTACAGCATTTTTAAGTGTTCTTTATACTATTCGAGGTCAAAGTTTAATTAAAAAATTTGGAGCCATTTTTGAAAAATATTTTAAAATGTCCTTGAAGCTTCATTTACAGTATATCCAAAAATTCAAATATCGATTTCAAATTCAAGGGACCGCGACATCAGCCAAATCGATTCGGGTTTATCAATTTTGGAGAAAATCCTGTTTAGAGTACAACCTCTAGCTTTGTTTACAGACCGACGTACAGGCAGATAGGCAAACAGACGTTACCATTCTAATAACTAATAGAATTATTTAGTTATTATACTAATAATTAAAATACAAACAAATACTAGAAGTAAAAGGAACAAATATATTGTTCATATTAACCATTGCACTAAGGAATGAAAAAAAACAACATTTTATAGTCCAATCCACTATTAATACCACTAAACCTCTATAATAAACAATGCCTTTAAGTACACAGTATGTTCCTATCATATATCAATACAACCTTCTCACACTTCCAATTTGTATTGAAAGGGGTAGGTTAGATCACCAAAAAGGTAAAGAAAATAGAAGTTGAAATTTAAGTCAAACAGTAAATTTCAGAACAGTATATTCATCACATTTTGTCGTACGTTTTAATAATAAAAAAAGACATTCACAAATGATTCAACTGAACCATAATATGATGTAAAGCAAATAAAGCAACTATTAAGTGAGATGAAAATATTAATATTTTGTGAAAGTTAAATAACAGCATTTTTTTTAATTTTCCGCTGAAAACGGTTTTGAAGTTTTAATATTCAAGCATTCATTCTGTGAAAACCATTGAGTTTAAGACATACGTTTTACATGGCTTTTTTATTTGTTTTTCGACAGAAATCGATATATTCCAAGCTTTTACGGAGATGTAGGAATACACTGTGTATAAAACTTCCAACATGAAATATGAGACTTATTATCTCTGATTATTGAAATGGCGGAATACTCTTTTCTGTTATTCGGTATTTGATGCATTACACTTTCTGGTGAATGACGTTTAGAGAAAATTACGTAATCAATAAACAATTAACACTTGTGGCTCTGCAATTAGCAACACTGGGGTCTATGATTCATTCTTGAAACTCTTCCAATTGCTTAATCCATTACCATTTATTATCCTTGTGTTTTTCACAACTCTCTAGTAAGTCTATTTATATGGAAATTATTAATTCAAACATTGTTGTTTACATTCTAACTTGGGAACATTATCACTATCATTATTACCATAATTTTTAGCAACCTAAATTTCTCTGATTTTTTACTATCATTTAGTATAAAATTTGTATGGTTCGTTACTGTTACAACTTACACGCTTTCGTTTCAGACACATAGATTCTTGAACCCTTAAGTAGACAACACCGACTAGGCATTTTTAAAACAACGATTCATAAATGTGTCCTCCACACTTTAGAAAATTATATGATCATTACATGTTTAAGACTGTCTTAAATTTCTAAACCAACATTTCATCAATTAGTATTAGTAATAAATGTTTCTGAAGAATGAGCCTAATAATAAATGTTTATGAAGAAGTAAAATAACTATTATCTAGGACAGAAAAATATGGACTTGGCAACTCAACAAATGTAATGAACATCCATTGTCACAAGCAAAACGAGAAGGCAATAAACAAAAAGAAAACGTCATCTCCAGTGTTGTATTTGTACTGTTTTTCATAAGATGTTCAAATCCATACAAGCATCACATGCCCACATCATTGTCGCACATCTTGTCATTGTGAGGCTACAAAGTTACTAAACAGACAGCACAACATGCACAAGTTTCAATGTCCATAAAGAATAGTGCATTTACAGCAAGGAAATGTAGCTCTACAGTATGAACACGAAACGTCAGTTGAAATACCATGGTATTCAATCATTTCTTGAACCCAAACCCAATAACCTTTCACATTATAATTCAGGGAACAATAAATTCATAAAATTACTCGAGATGTAAATAACTGGGACCGACAAGAGGAAAGAAGGTTCTGGAAGACGTGTAAGTGAACCAGAGAAATTTGAAGCTCGAAATAACGAAAGTCCTGAAAAAACTAACAAAATAATGATGCATTTTGTTTAAACACCAAAACGAACATTTTTAATTTAATAACAAAATGTTTTGTAAGAGTATGGTATATAAACGTCGGATTATTTTATATTTTAAAAGCAAGAAAACACATAATTTCAAATCAGAATACACTACGACGATAAGACCGATTAAATGCAATCTAATCTCTTCCGGATTATAAATTTGTACAAATTTAAGAAATGAACCAACCAACGGAACGGTAGATGGCTGCAAACTAAAAAATCTTGCAAAAATCAGTCATAATTCACTCTAATTGTTAAAAAAGTAGATTAAAGTAGTAATTTTACAGATACTGCGCTTAGCAGAAAAACGCTGTACGCATAATATTGCATGTACATACTGCCTTATTTAATATACAGTAAATTAAACCTACAATAAAATGCAGTATTTTCAGTGAATTACACTAATAAAATATTGTATTATTTCATTTTCTGAAGGCAATAGTTTTAAGAAGAGTAGAATTAATAGAGTTAATAAGTTGAGTCAGCGCTTTGAAATAAATATGCACTTATACACAGCATTCACTTCATGTGATTTTTTGTCAGCAACGAATCCGTATCAACCCCATTTTTTACATGTAAGCTTCCGCGGTTCGCGTTGACAAATCTCTACGGGGAGAATGTTTTCCAAGATACCAAGAAGTTCACAAATTTACGGATATAACACCCATCGCACAACATCGCGATGTCAATACCCTGAGGAAGCCTGCGACACGTCAGGCGAAACGTCGGCCTCTCAGACCACTACGCGGCGTCACCCGGACAGCCAAGAAGTAACCCATTCTTTACATCCGAATTAATGACGGGTAATAACAAAGTACTAAGGAAATAGAAAACACACCTAGTTTGGAATCAGGCTAACTTTTATGAGAGATAATTATAATATACTCGTATATAATGCGAGAGGTGAGAAAATTGAGGGAGTAAGGAGCTGGCATTAATAGGTTGTTTGCTGGGAGAAAATGGATATTTAGGAGCGGAGACATGTCGGGAAGGAGTAGAGAGGCCAGATACAATAATGCATATAAAATGATTCTACAGGTTGTATTACCGAAGTATTTGAGAAAGAAATGAGGTGAAGTCAGTCGAACTACATCTAGGTATAGGCCAGGGCAAGAGTTAAAAGATGACAAACATTGGTTGAAAGATGTATCTTGAAATGCTAATATCCCTTCCCTTCCCCGAGCGCGCGCTTGCTGGTGGAGCGCTGCGTGACCTTCTGTGGCGGTCTGTTACATTGAAAATATCCGTTAAAAACTGGTCGCAAAAGAATCAAAATTTCTCAAAAAAATCCTTATCTAACATATGACAATATGCATATCATTGGATTCGTCTTTTTACGCTCTTTATGATAGACTGAAAAAATATGTATAGTTCCATTTGAAAAAACAAAGTTACCTCAAATAGCTCGTAAAATACAAGTGATAAAATAGAAATAAATACACGTATCAGTTAGCCCTATTCTCTCATGCACTTCCGTGAAAACTGCATTTCAATATCTTCAACCGTTCAAAAGTTACAGGAGATGCTAAAGTTACGTGACTCACCCTGTATATGAAGGATAATGAGGCAAAAGATTTGGAGTAAATGCGAATCGAAGACGGATGATCGGATAGAACACACAATTGTAAATAAAAATGATTGGTATTAATACTTCCGTAACAATGTATATTGATGAGAATTAAGAAATAATAATAATAACAACAATAATAAAAATAACAATCTGGATATTGTTATGCAGAATTTGGAGAAAAAACCTACCTACTTCTAGACGTTGCTGTGTCGTGCGATCAAAATGTCGTAACCAAGGGGGCAGAGAAACCTCCTAAATACAAGAGTTTGGAAATCGAGATCAGCTAAATGTGGGGTGTAAAAGTAGAGGACGTCGCAATAGTTAGGGGTGCTCTGGGACTTGTTGCACAAAATTTGTGTTAGAACTTGACTAAACTCTCAGGTTATTTAAAAGACTGGGTAGTGCCAGCCGTTGCTTTATTGGGAACAGACCACATTTTGCGAAAAGTATTGTAGAGGCACCCACAGTCCCTAGATAT
This sequence comes from Teleogryllus occipitalis, assembly GCA_011170035.1. NCBI lineage: Eukaryota > Metazoa > Arthropoda > Insecta > Orthoptera > Gryllidae > Teleogryllus > Teleogryllus occipitalis. The sequence continues at coordinate 719,148 of BLKR01000052.1, read as the reverse complement.
TCTCCTTAGGAAGCTGAAGTAGATTTTATAACCAACCGGCTACGTCGGTTAATTTTATTTAATTTTATAACTAACATATTTAGTCGTGAATTAGAGGAATAATAATGATAATAGTAATAACAAAGTAAATGGATGGACGCGTGGTGCGTGTTACCTGCGAGCGCCTCGTGCCGCGTGCTGCTTGGGGCCGCGTGCGCTGGTGACTGGGGCTGCGCCGGGGCTCGACGCCGGGCGAGCCGGTTGGGCGCCGAGGGGAGCCGCCCCGCGCCGCGAACCTGCTGCAACACGCGCGGGGTGAGCGCCTGCACTTCACCTCACAGCCCGAGGGCTGCGCTTGGCTCCAACTGCTTTGCTCCTTAGTCCCGTTAGTGTAGTGAAGGTGGCGGTTCCTCCGCTAGGATGTGGAAATTCGGTTCCGACCTTCATGGCGTGCGGTGGTTTTCTCTCTCCAGATACCTTCCGCCAGCGAGACTCATCTCCGGCCGGGATAAGCTCTAAGCTGCCGACCGGTCTCTCGACATCCGGTTGTTTAGTGAATGCGCGTGTGTGAGTATGTAAGAAGAGTGGAGTTGACAAGTCTGAGAAAGGAGAGATCGCTCGCGGTCCATGTTCCCTTTGTTAAGGCACTGCTCCAGTCTTCGCCTAATGTAGCTTGGAGAAACCACGGAAAACTACCTACCAAGAAAGGTGGCTCAGGGCATCAACTGATGTCACTACAGGGTCTCTGCCCGAAGGTCAGAGGGTTCTACTCCCGACAGTGAAAGAATTTTCGACACTAGCTAAATATCTAGATCGAATTCAGCCGCTTTCTGTAGGCGAAGTTTAGGTCGGCGCCTAAATTCCGGCTGTCCTGATAGATTTTCCGTAGTTTGTTCGAAGATCGAGGTTAATGCCGGAGCGTTACCCTAGCAAACGGCCCACGAACCTCACGCGATCTTGCCTACTCTTCCTTGTTCTATCATCACCCATTACGTGCATGCACACATATGCATTACACTACCACACATGTCGCGAGATCAGTCGGGACCTTAGAGCTTGTCCCAGCTGGGGCGATTCTCCGCCCGTGGAAGACAACTGGTTGTGGAAAACCCTGCAATCAACGTAGGTCGGCGCCGAACATTACTAGCCAGCGGGGAAAATTCACAGCCAACTTCCGATGAAAAAACATACACTACACTTACGGATCTAACGACGTTAGCAGTTGACGCGCCCGAAATCACAATCAATTAACGGAAAAGAATCGATCAGAACAGGCGATCCTTAGGGCTTCCGTTAAAAACAAGCACTACTCTTGCTAAACATGCTTCAAAAAACGGTTGAATTCGACCCAGATATTTGGCTAGTGTTGCCACCGGCCAATCTATTCTAGGACCCCCGGGTTACAGACGCTGCAGGGGCAATGGATGCTGTCACTGAGCCATATCAGCCCGACAAAACGTTTAGCAAAGATCCGAAACACCTTCGTTTCAAACCTAGAACCTATAATGAGAAACGATAATAGAAAAGGCATCAAACTGGCATTGCATTGACTGCACCATTCATAGTGTTTCTGAACTGAATGCTCATTGTAAAACACTATGTAATGGTGTAATTCAAAACATAATTGTAATGAAATAATCTTGTATTTGCGACTTAAGCAACCGGAAGCTGTAGCTCAGTGCATCAGCTTATGTCACTACAGTGCCTCTGATCGGGAGGTCCCAGGTTCGAGTCCTGACGGCGGCAGGATTTTCGACACTAGCTTTTCAGCTATGTCGAATTCAGTCGCTGTCTGGAGGAGAATTGTAGCGGCCGGCTGCTCTGATAGTTTTCCGTGCTTTCTCCGATCAACACCAGGCGAATACCGGAGCAGTACCCTAACAAACGGACCGCGCGCGATCTTTCCTTCCTCTTCCTTGTCCTATCCTCTCCCCTTACACACACACTTACACTAACATGAACTACACTATCACATATTCCGGGAGACCGGCCGGGAGCTTAGAGGTAGTCCCGGCTGGGGCGGTGCTCCACTAGCCGACGGTAGGTCGGAGCCGGATCTCGCCATCCAACGGGGGAAGATCACCGCCATCTCCCGAGAAAAAAGCATGCACTATACTTACGGGACTAATGACCTAAGCTGTTGACGAGCCCGGTATCACTAACCAACCAGCGACTTAAGCAATTACATTTCTATCGTAAAATGAAAGATTGTTGCTTTTCGAAATGATCTCTAATTACGAGTATTTTATTTTAACTTTTAAGCGCGAAGTACTTTCTGTATTTCTGTTTCCTGTTACAGAGTTCCTCAGGCCGCTCGATCCAGAACCGCGTCCTTGGATTCATTCCATCCAATCTACAGGCTCAAACTGGCAACGATTCCAACGTTGGGAAATGGAGCTCCACAACTCTTTGCAACCCGCATCAAATTGGTTTCTATTTCATTATTAAAAGCGCAAGTAAGCAAAAATATAAACCACTTCGCATTTTTTTATATTTATATATTTATATATTTTATATATTATTTTCCATGTTATAACTGCATCGATATTGACCTAAATTAGCCTCCGAACATGTTTATGTTCTCTAGAACCTTTACATTTTTTTGTGAAAAGGTCACTCCTCCACACTTCTATCACTAGCAGAAGTGAATTTGTTGTGAAACAAATGTTGTCATTTGTATCTTCTCACGTCGAATACAGACGCCAGACCGGTTCATCACGTAGCAATAATGTAATACAGTTTAATACATTTTTGTTTAGGCACGTTCTAATGAATTAAATTTGATTCTTTGTACTCATACTATTGTGTATTTCTCATTTTAATTTATTGATGCATTGTGGTATTTAAGCTTTTCATTTATAGTACTTTACTTTTAAAGTCAATGTATGTTTATAATCTAAACTTACAAACATTTTTCTTGGTTTTTGAAACGAATTAAATAGTCTCTGAGTTTATTTTTATGTGAAGAGATTTGACTTTTTCAGAATGAATATGACGATAGCTCCAACAGAGTTTATTTTCTATTGAAAAGTGTGTTGGAAATATTGGCAGAAAAGAGATTCGTGACTTTATGGAGTAATAAAATATTTGTATGGATTTGGATGCTCTATAATTTTAAATAAAGAGATACAACTTGTTTATTCTTATTATGTTTATCAAGATTCTACATTGAGTGTAATACAAAAGGAGTAAAGTGTTACGGATGAAGTTACAATCTACTAATTCTCTTTGGATGATACAACATTAGAGGGATGAGCTCCGAATTGACCTTTATCGTCATTTGCACTTTATTCACATCGTCTAACTAATGTACGACTTAACAGTGGTCCCATAATATTCTCCTTACTTCGATATTATCCGTTACATACACGCGTCATTCTACACTCCCCTAAACACTGTCTTTTCAATAGAAGCGCCGGCACGTGAAATTCTGTTGTGCAATTTTGTGTTAATTTCCAGACACCGTTTCATGTTGCAAGTCGCTTATTATTTATAATTGTTTATTTCCACAAACTTCACGTCGAGTTTCAGAAACTCTGACGTCAGATACGTGGAAATTTCCACGCTACCGAGTGAGTAACGAATTAAATAAATGTTACACAAACGACAACGTTCCTCATGACTTTAATTTTCAAGCCAGGTTGAAACTCTCTTACAGTATTTAACAATGGGTTAACTTAAGCGTGCTGCTCAGATTTACATAAATTTGATTTACAAAATATGACACAACGCCCAGTTACCTTCTCGGCGCTCCCGAGAGCGAAATGGTTCAAGTCGTGTGAAATTACCCTTTCCGGGCAAAAAAGGCCGCGCACGACTGCCCTGATGACTATTGTCTCTTGTAGGAGCGCGAGATCCAGCGCAGTTAATGTCCGCTATCATTTCGGAAGAGCAGAAGCGATGCACAGCACAAGCGCCCTAACAAAGCGAAACAGACGAGCATTCCAGCGCGCACGCACTGCACTTGACCCAATTGCCAGCCCCGCGAACGCCAGGCAGCTTTCTTTTCATTTCAACCCCAGCTGAGAATCACTTCTCGTTTTAAACCCCTGTTCACAAATTTATGGTTAATAAAGGTAAATACTAGAATATTTGTTTTAATACAATTATAAAAATCATGAAATTATTTTTTTTTAATCGAAACAATTAGACGAAATATAGTAGCAAATATTTAAAAAATGCAAATCTTAGTTTTATACTAATATTTCGCATAAATATTTTTTAATGATTATCGTCAGCATAGGTAGGAATTTATGCGGTAAAAAGCGAGATTATGTCAAGAAGAAAGAAAGAAAAAGGAGGAAAGAAAAAAAGAAAGATGGCCGCAGACTCGTGCGTTTCGGTTTTAATGAAATATTTGTTTTATCTTGGTCTAGAGAATTATTGGTCTTTATGTGTTCTAAATTAAAATGGATGGGCGATGTTTCCGTCCTTAATGTGCTCTTGAAAAGAGGTCTTGGTGTGCACCCGAAACGTGGTATTGGGAATTAAATTTAAGTTAATTTGATGCTAATTAGCAACATCCACTGACATTAATTTGTATGTCGTAAATCCCTCAATATTAAAAAAATCATTACTGTACTATATTTAGAGATTTTGGTGTCCAACGTAACACAAATCTAAGAGCCCTATCCAAAAAGTAAGATTACCTAGATCGGAAACAAAGAGATCACACAATTTCGTGGAAAAAGTTTATTGTAGCTGATATATCTCATGTCACGCAATTTTTTCACATAATCGCCATCAGAATTGAAGCATTCATCATACTGATGTCATAATGATCAAAATGTGTGTCGTAGAAGTCTACCGCTTGAAATAGGTACCAATGGTCGACAGCAATCTGCAACACTCCGTCACTGTGAACGCGTGATGCTGAACGGAGAAGACTTTCTTGAGACGTTAGTAAGGCATGTTGGACATAGCCGAAAATATTCGACATAGGCTGAATAGACAATTCTCAACTTATTTTTTATTCGGAAAATAATTCTAATGTCGGATTTCTTTTATCTGTCACTAATCGCCGCGTGAGAGGATCACGATGGCGTAGGTTGTCATGGTTTCTGGTGGAGTGTCGTAGACGACCACCCGAACCCTGAGTCTCACGGCGCCGCTCACGTCGTCGGCTTGAAGATGCAGGCAGTGAACAGGCAATGCTAAGCTCCTGGTGGACGGACAACCGGCCACCCACCAGTTGGGCCAATGGCGCGTCGACCTTTGGGCAGGATCGGACGAAGGATGCTTTCCGGAGAACTCTGGATCCCACTTTAAAGTCCGGCGGGAAACTTGATACCACCCGTCAGGTTACCCAGGTTCCGATGTTACCCACGTCGATAGCTGGCAGAAAGCAATGAGGAGGCAGGATGGGCGCTCCTAGCCGCCTGGAACTTAGTTCAGGTGGCCCCCAGTTGGACTCTCGGATTCGTCCTGGCAGAGGCCCGATACTCTGGGCAAAGAGAAGGGGAACTTCTTCCCGGCGCATGTGAGTGGCGCATTGTCAAGACTCCGGTACTAGCCTGGATAGTTAGAAGCTCTAAGCTGGCTGGGTGGTCCGACGCAGAAATGGGGACGTGAGGATAAGAGCAAAGTTCAGGTACTCACTCCAAGGTTAACACTCCCTGGTAGAACATGTTTTTGTGTGTTGTGATAGACCGCGCAGGTTCCTCAGATCAATCACAGATGAATGCTAGCACAGTACCTTAAACAAAATGCCACGGATCGTGTGTAAACGTTCTTTTCCCACTCCTTCCTAAGGGCGGAGGTTGAGCTCATACCCTTGTCATATGACATACTACGAGATCTCAAAATATCTCTATTGCGACTGCACGACCGTGAGTATGTGGAATACATGCCAAAAAGCATGGGCGTATTTGTTATGGGTCCAGAGAGACATGAGGAATCTTCGTCAATAGGAGGCCAAACACTCCAATTAGAAAACTGGAATGATTGAAACGGAAATATCGTGTTCCATTGCAGGCATGGATTGCGAAAGTGAGACCGGTAACACGACACAGTCACCTTCAAAGATGGCTCGTGGCAACGCTCAAGAGTGGGGTTCAAAAATGATGCTTAGAATATCAGGCGAATCTATATGGCGGGAAAGGGTTAAACAGTGAAACGTATATGCATTGCAGAACTCAGAAACGACTTATATTGGTGTATGGATTTTCCAAACTACGAATACTGTCTTGCGTGTGAAGTTCCAACGTGCATTCCCATTTATTGGATGCTTATTTTGTGTTTATAAGTGCGTCAACTGCTATGAGCATTAGTCCTGTAAGAGTAGTGAATGTTTTATCTCGGAAAGAGGCGGTGTCTCTCCTGCCCCCGGCACCGTCCTACCGTCAACTATCGGGGTTAACAAACGGGCGTTGGACCGCGCGCGATCTTTCCTTCCTCTTCCTTGTCCTATACACACCCCCTTACACACACACTCGTACACTAACGTGGACTACACTACAACACATGCCGGGAGACCGGTCGGGAGCTTAGAGCTTGGCCTGGCTGGGGAAGAGCCCCGCTGGAGTGAGATAGCCGCTTGAGGGGAAACCCCGCTAGCCGAAGGTAGGTCAGCGCCGTATCTCACCATACAGCGGTGAAAGACCAGCGCCACCTCCCGACCAAAAACACGCACTACACGTACGGGACAAACAACCATTGTAGTTGACGCGCCCGGAATCATAACAATCAATCGATCAATCATTTAAACCATTCCAATCCTCAGCATCTTCGGCGCGCAACGAAAGGGCGTACCCCCGTGGGGCTGCGATGGTCGCGGCTTCGACGCCCGTCCGTCTCCATCGCGCTCCGCCTCTTCGTCCTCCGACCAACTCCAACGCCGGCCAACCCCCGCGCTTTTTAACGCTGCGGCCGCATTTGCATCTTAAATGCCGTATCCTCGTTTACATGCAAACTAGTGTTTTCCTCCGCGCCGCGCCGTCGGGCGGCGCGATGACAGCGCGGGGGCGACGCGGCGGGCGCTTATACAATCTGAATTTGCCGCTGGGCCGCGCGCAAACCGCCGGGGGAGGATTAAGAAGACGGGGAGCGACAGCACGAGCGATTCCACGCACAAACTCTCGCTCTCACTCTTTTTTTACTCTCACTCTCATACTCCCTCACTATTATAACTTCCACTCTCACACTCCCTCACTACAATCACTCCCACTCTCATACCACTTTCACTCTCACTCACACTCTCTCACCACAATCATTCCCACTCTCACACTCCCCTATCGCTTTCACACCCACTCTCACTCATCACACTCACTCCCACTCCCACGTTCCCTCACCACAATAACTCCCACTCTCAAACTACCTCACAACAATCACTACCACTAAAAAGCCCTCGCTTCCTTCAATCCCACTCTCAGACTCCTTTACATGTCTCACTTCAACTACATCCACTCACCACTGTCACGCCCACTCTCACATTCACCCATCACTTTCACTCCCGCTCTTTCATTATCACACACAGGCCATCACACCCATTACATCACTTCCAATTCTTCACCACTTGCACTCTCAATAAAAGCTCTTGCCACTTCCACTCCCACTCTCACACTCCCTCACCACAATCACACCTAATAAAATGCCCTCACCGCTCTCAATTCCTCTCTCTGACTTCCATATTTGTTTCACTCTCACCACAAGCCCTCACCACTTTCACTCCCTCTCTCACACTCTCCCATCACCTTCACTCTCACTAACTAGCCTTCATTGCTTTCTCTCCTAATCTCACTCTCCATCATTACTGCACATTCACAAACATTTCTCATTCTCATTCACTTCGATTCATGTACTTTCTTTTCACTTTCACCCTCAATAAGATTCTCTCACCACTTTCAGTCCCACTGTCACACTGCCTCGCCACATTCACTACATGCCTGATAGTTTTTAATCCCACTCTAAAACTCCCTTACAACTTGAACTCTCGCTCTCACATTCCTTCCCCATATTCACTCTCAATAACATGTCCATATTACTTTCACTCCCCATCTGACACTGCCTCAGGGAATTATTATTGCTAATACAGTTTGTTAATATAATTTATTCGTTGGCATGACTCGGTCAAATTTTTAAATGGCCTTAGAAATTCACAGAATAAAATTGGTGGAAGATTTGTGGACGCATTTTGTCTTATATCCCATTTCTCACAGTTGAATTTTCTCCTTCAAAGATGTAATAATGCGTGGTTGTATGTTTAACATAGGAACGCTTGCAATGGTAGCTAGTTGTTGCATTGGATACACGGATAAACAGAAGTTCAGACAACGACGTGGAATAACGAAGGTTCATTTCAAAGAAAATTAACTTAATGTTATTTTCTGAGGGTTCGTAAATTGTATATGAAAGTTCAATTTGAAAAACTAACAATACATTTTCTCTTTAAGTATTATGAACATTGCGATTTTTATCCATTATTTATGTGATATTTTGATTTGGCCCTGTCCGTTTTGAAGGTTCACTGCTAGTTTTACATTCTGACACACTGCCATATAATGTGTATAAACATGCAATGATGTAGCCAAAACTGACTATTTTTCGATAGAAAGCTGTTTTGTTGCTTCCTTATAGCAAACATTCTTACTCTTATGTGTACTTCATTACTTCCTCAAATACTTCGAATGTCGCCCAGGGTCACGGTGGAGTGTGCAATGCGAGTAAACCCACTGCGAGTAAACCAGTAAGAACCGGGAGGTCCTCCTTTAATGGCATCGTAACGTATGGCCCCAATAGCCACCTGTTTGGTCGCCTGCAATAGCCAGTGCGTGGCAGACAAGTCCATTCTTTCACCTCCACTGGTGACCCCATCTCATGCATCTCGGGGCAAGTTGAGACGCAACCAAAAAGGATGGACGAAAGGCAAGTCTTCGAGCCTTTTTACAGCTCCAGCTACGAGAAGGAAATCCCAGACAGAAAAAAACCCCATGGGTATGCACCCCATGACTCTGTCGTGCTCCTTGGAGGAACTGGCAGCAGACACTACAGACGAAGCCTCGGACGCGAAAGCCTACGGTGGCGTACCCCATGAGCAACAGTCCACCATGTACGACGACCTTGACTTGGAACGGCTGATGATTAGGATTTTCTACGAGGCGAGACGCTGTGCTCACTGTGTCCAGAAAGGAGGCACAGTGGCTCTGTGGACACCGAATAGAATAATATGGTTCGGTATCTTGATACCATTCATATTTATGTCCTCGTAATCTTTGGAGTATGCTCCAAATGCAGCAATGGAGCTCCAATGCTCCAAATGGACAATATCTAACCTCTGCGAGTCATTTCAGTAAGGGCCTGGGTCGAAAGCATCCAAAGGGCACCTTTTAGGTGAGTCAGGGCTCTCAATTTCAGGGCTCTCAAAACATTCGCGCCATGCTCAGTCGAACGCTGCAAATACAGCTCGGGCTGCCAAGCCGCAACATAATGGCAGGAATGCAATGCCTAGCGTAAGGAAAGTTTTCTCTTCGGAGGATACTATGAACATGACTGCATTGAAGAAAGAGTAACCAGCATCGTCTAAAGAGAATTTTACTGGTCTGCTGAGTAAGACCGGCCGACAAGGGGGCGAGAAAAGAAAATAGCCTGCACATAAAAAAATTAGCAAAGATTGCAGCTGAAGCTAATATGAATGCAGAATCGTCATCGTCCCTATCTGATTTGGAGGATCGAAGATTCAACTCGACCTTCTAGTATTGCTGTTGTCGCCCCTCCTCCCAGGGACATTAGTTCTCCGAAGACTCTAGTGAGCTAAATCCCGGCACTGATTTCTTCTTTCCCCTGCACCGAAGACTTAGCCTTACGCCAGGAAGAAAGCCAGTGATTCTGCCCTGCCACCTATCCAAGGGGACAAGCAAACAGCCTCGTAACGATTCTCACTTGTTACCTCTCTCACCTCGTAACACGTCGGCCGACAGGCAGTGGTAGATTCCCTGAAAGCAGATATGATGCGATCTCCCAACGGGGAGACCTCTATAGTTTCAGCAGTGGTGGCAAACGGACTACGTAGGCTACCTGTATATCAGAGCAAAGAACCTTTTCAAGAACAACGCGGCGCTATGGGCAAAGTGCATTAGAACGGTTGTTGACTCTACTAGTCGATCAACAGCCCCTTAACAGGAATGAGGTTAATGAGTACTTCAAAACCATTGTGGTTCTATCGAGAGAGGATGATTAAGTTGTGACCTTAAATGAACTCTGGCCCTATTGTACTATATTCGGTGAACGTCATTGAAATTAAAATTCGCCTGGCTGGGATGAAAAATGTCATGGCACCAGGACTAGACTAGTGCAATGTTAGCCTGATATCTTCCGGGCAAAATTGAAATATTATTCCTACTGTACACACAAATTCTGTACAGTATGTACCACGAGGGTAGAAAGTTAATCGCATCATCCTCATTCCAAAAGAGGGTAAAGATAACAAACTTGTAAGTAACTATCGGCCCATCATGTTTGGTTATCTGCTGTGCTGAATCATTTTGGGGGAATTATGGACAAACGAATTCGATTTGTGGTGAAGTTCAGTCCATGCCAAAAAAGGCTTATCCTCGTACCTGACAGCTTTGCTTATGTTCAAATTCCTCTCAAAGCATTGAGTGACCTGAAAAAGCAGTTGCTGGTGGCGGTGCTGAGCTAGATACATCCAAAGCATTCGATACAATTCCGCACGCCACGATTCGGTGGACGATTGGTGTTCAGGCAAGAGATCCTCGACGGATTTACCAATTTGGTAATAGACTCTTGCTGTGTGATTGTCACAGTTATTCAGCACTCCTCAAAACCCATCGAGGTGCCAATTCGTAGAGGAGTGAAACAAGGGTTTGTCTTGTCTCCTCTCTATTTTAATCTCGTTATGGAGTGGTTGCTTGAGAAAATGGAAAATAAGGGGTACCCGCTACTGCAAAGGAGAGTGTGCTGGCGATCTGGTGCGGTAGGCAAAAGATGCCCGAGAGGCCCAAGAATTGATTGATATCGTGGTGGACTATCTTGGAAGCCTGCGACATTACATTCTCCGCTGCTAAATGTTCATTTCAAACTCCGACTTTACATTCTCCGCGACACTGCATTCTCCGCAGCTAAGTGTTCATACAAAACTTGGACATTACTGGTTCATGGAGGACCTCTATTTGAAAAGGTTGGGGAAAGAATTCGTCTGATCAATAACGATTATACCCTAACATACCTTGGAGTGAACTACTCTATTTGGAACGGCTTCCCATCTAAAGGATGCATATCGAATTTGATGGAAGCAGAGACAAATATTCAGAAGGAGTTATTGAATCCCACTCAGAAGTTGTCATAACTTTACAGTTACATAACCTCTATCAATTGGTTTTGTCCATTCATAGCGGAGCGGATGGTCAAATCAGAGCGGCGGTTAAACAGCTCCCACACTTGCATATGAATACTGGAGTTGACATATTCTATCCGATCATGAGAGATTGTTGCAGCTCGTCCAACAGGCAGTTGGGATATTCTATCTGAACATGAGTGATGAAGGTCTGGAATTGCTGCAGTTCCCCAACATCCTAGGGGCGCTGAACCTAGGTTTATGATTAGAAAAATCTGCAGATCCTATTTGCTGATATCTGAGCTCCTCCGAGTTTCTACCAACAGGCATTAAAGTCCGTCAAATCACTGAGGCTCAACTGGCCCTATCCTGAACAAAATATTAGGAATTATCAGAAGAAATGCACCGTTGATGAGGTAGCTTCAGTGGAGAAGCTGCAATCCCAAAGGAGAGCGGTAAAGGCGCATATTAACGATCCGATTGGGAATACCTTTTTAAAATATTAAAGTCTTGCAGCCAGATTTTTGCTCATGGCACTCCAATTGAGATCGAATATCATTGCCAATAAATATACCGTAACTAGACGGAGACACAGAGAGGATGTATATTGAAGGAAGTCCAATTCAGCGGTAGAAACTATGACCACGTGCTGGGTCAATCCACTTTTACTAAGCCATCGAGAATAAACCGCCAGGACGAGATTAAGAACTTCGTAGAGAGCTCTGCGCCGAATGTCGGACTCCACGTCGGAGTCCACGGGTATCACTGTCCCTCCGTTGCAAGAGGGATTAAATCAAACCTTACCAGGTAATAAAAAGCCGAGAATGGGTCCACGTGGAAGCTGGGGAGGATGAAGTGGTAAAATACCAATTGGTCATTTCCCTGGCAAACCAACTTCATGGAGAGACCATAGCCAAATCCCAGCCAATCGTAGTAGGAACCGCTGGTGCTCTGCCAAGATCCACAGACAAGTGCCTTCAGGAAGTTGGGGGATCACGGCTCGAGGCGATCTACTATATCGTTTAATTAATCTCTATATCTAAGTTGTAAATTGCAATGGAGCAATTCAGTATTGATGTTCCTAAGTGCAGAAAAGGAACCCCTTTTTCCCCTGGGGAAGTCTACAGAACCTAGGAGATCCTCAAATGCCTAGTAATAATTTATTTTACGCGTCTTTAAGTGGGAAATGTATGCTAGTTAATGTGACATATGGAAATAAGTAGTTAGAATCCACGTTTTGTGGCTCCTTAATACCTAAAAATTCGCATTAGGAGTCCTTTCATCTGTAACTATCGTTAGTGGCTAAACCATAGAGTGAATGTTTCCCAAAACTGATATTCTCCGGACATGTGAAAGTCCAGGTCCTTTGCATTTGAAACGAATATTTTATTTTTTGAGAGAACTTAACACGAAACGATATTTTCCAATTGTTTTAAAAAATATTGTTCTTTTCCATTTTTCATTTCTTTGTTTGAATTTTTCTCAATATATATATATATATATATATATATATATATATATATATATCCTACAAGTATAATAATTAGGAATAGTCTAAGAGGAAATTAATTGAGAGAAGAAAAGACAATAAGCGTGATGTCAATAAACACGTCTCAAAACAATTCGCTCACTGATCAGAGAGGACCACTTAATAATGTAATTGACTTTGATAATCCTAAATTTCTGAGTATTGATCACATTTATTATGAAAGACAAGCCACGGAGACATTAAACATCCAAATTCATAAAGTTTTGAATTCTGTTGTCGAATCCAACGGACTATGACTCTCTACTTTCGAAGTTTAAACACGAGAAAGTAATCGTTAATACAGTCACTTAATTTCCTTTGCATCAAAACTTTTCCTGTGATCTTATACTTTTCCTCACTTTTCACCAACACTTTCAATTTTTTTCACCAACAACTTCTTTTCTACTGCCCTCGGTTACCAATGATCCTTGCCTTCTCCTGCTCAACGTAACCTTGTCACTATGGAGAGGTTCCATAGACCTCTTGTCAACCCTTGACCAACCCCGGCTTCACATCGCCAATGAAGTATAACTGTAATGGTTGATTTTAAACATTTTTTACATACACTAAACTGGACTATATTTCATATTATAGATTATTTATGCCTTATAGATTTAACAAATGCAATCTATATTTTAATAATTTTATACGTTCTTATTTTTTGAATACTGCAGGCTGCCAGATCTGTAAGTTTCTGCTGACGAAGACATCAATTTGTAAGACACAAGATACACCAACCAACTTTTATCCAAATTTATAACTTGACAGTGTTTAAAATTTTTTCAAATTTTAAATATAACTGTTGTATAGTTCTTTAAAATGGTTTATATGTATAATGTTTTACATTTTTAAATAAAATTTCATTACCCGAGGATAATGTTGGAATAGATGTCGGAACAGGTAAAAAATAGGACAGAAATATAACATGTTGTAGACACGAACTTGTTATGAATAGTTTAAACATTTATATATCTTCTATATCTATATATATAAAAGAAAGTCGTGTTAGTTACACTATTTATAACTCAAGAACGGCTGTACCGATTTGGCTGAAAATTGGTGAGCAGGAAGCTTAGAGACAGGAGACGGACATAGGATACTGTTTATCCTGTTCGACAGCGTTCCTGTGTGAGAACGCACGTTTTTGCACGTTTTCACACGTTTTCGCGTGATTTCGCATGTTAGCGGTCATTGTTGCCTGTTGTAACCCACTGTTGTAACTCCGCACTGATAACAGAAGGCGATAATGAAAGCCGCCTTTTGTTCGCCGTTATATCTATATATAGTCGTGTTAGTTACACTATTTATAACTCAAGAACGGCTGTACCGATTTGGTGAGCAGGAAGCTTAGAGCCAGGGGACGGACATAGGATACTGTTTATCCCGTTCGACAGCGTTCCTGTGTGAGAACGCACGTTTCTGCACGTTTTCGCGTGATTTCGCATGTTTTCGTGTGATTTCGCACGTTTTCGCGTGATTTTGCACGTTTTCGCGTGATTTCGCGGGTTTTCGTATGTTTGGGCGGAACGGAGTTCTCTGTTAAGGCGGAACAGAGTTCGCCGGGTCAGCTAGTATATATATAAAAGAAAGTCGTGTTAGTTACACTATTTATAACTCAAGAACGGCTGAACCGATTTGGCTGAAAATTGGTGAGCAGGAAGCTTAGAGCCAGGAGACTGACATAGGATACTGTTTATCCCGTTCGACAGCGTTCCTGGGTGAGAACGCACGTTTTCGCACGTTTTCGCGTGATTTCGCATGTTTTCGCGTGAAGGTACTTAACTGAAGAGTGCAACCTATGCACCAAAATACAGGAACAATAATGAATGATTAATCTACTTAATTTTTTTATTTGTATTTTCTAATAAACAATTTAACTTAATAAATGCCAAAATCTGCTTATTTATTGCCTTTAACAGCCGGTCCCTATGATTACAGCTTTGTATTTCTCTCTTAAACAAAAATAAATTCGTTTTTTGAAATTCTTCTTTGTTTGAGAGAAAAACAACAATGTGCAATTGCTTTATTATCACGAGTGCAACAAGGATAGTACAGTTTCTCACAGTGAGTGCGACGCGAGAAAAAGATGGGACCGGCTGTTAAGGCGGAACAGAGTTTGCCGGGTCAGCTAGTTACATATAAAACTAAAATTATTATTATTATTATTATTATTATTATTATTATTATTATTATTATTATTATTATTATTATTATTATTTTAATTGTCTATACAACTATTTATTACACATTTAATCATGTAGAAATATACATTAACTCTCTTATATCAATGTTATAAATTATCGATTTTTTTTTGTTGTGAAATGATTGTTTTGGGAATCAAGAATTGTTCATGTTGGTCCTGATGCTTTTCTTCAAATTAGTGGGTCACCAATTTTATTTTATTATGCTATATTTGGGAATATATATTGTTTACCAAAATACGATACAAAACATTTTTGTGTAAATTGTCATTTAATTATGTTTCAAATACGAGGTTGCTCAATTATCATGTATTAAATTTGAATTTAATTAAAAATAATAATACATATATTTATATTTGCTTAATATTAATACGAATTTTTTGAAATATTTTGAAGCTGGGAACCGCCGGTCGGGCTCGCTAGCTCTAATATGGCAGGCCTCGCAAACTCTGCGAGCATATTGATTTCGATAATATCACCTGTGTACACAATGAGTCTATAGACCACGGCAGGCGTTTTTGCTCCACGCGGCAAAAAATCTCTTTATCCGTGAGAAGAAAGGGCGTTTGTTCATCTTTTTATGGGCAATCTCCTACCAGTCCAAGCGTGACTTCCGTATGTTTGCTCATCAGGAACGATATCACTCATCTGCTGGCACGGGACGCCTTGATTGACTGGTGCTTAAGAGTGCACGCATGCATGCATGCATGCTATTGATGAGAATATGCTGAACAAAATTTAAAATGGTGAACACGGTTTTGTTGTAGACACATAAATATATACTGCAATTTCATTTGTTGATATCTCGAAACACAGAAATTCATTAACAAAATATTTTTAAAAAATATTAAATGCATGTTCTCTGAAGATGTCGTATCAATAAAATAGCTGGCCAGATTTTATCTTTAGTACTCCTTCCTTGAATATAAACCATTCGCATCCAGAAAGTAAGTTTCCTAGGTAGTCAACAAAAAGAAGACAATTTCATGAAAAAAGCAGATACATCATTTGTTTCACTTTTTTTCACACAATCACCAGCACAATTGAGACATTTATCTTACCGTGGGATCAAATTTTGTATCCCAGTGAAGTGGAGATTTACCACCTGAGTTAGATATCAGTGTTTGATAGCCACCTTGTAATTCTGCGTCACTTTAATAGGCGTCATGCTGAGTGGACAGGAATATCTTGAGAGGTAACAAAAGACGGAACGTTGGGTCGAGATTCAGACTTTAGGGTGGACGACTAAACACTTCCCAATGAAACTGCCGCAGAAGGTTTCATGAGTGCAATTTTTCGAAAATATGAGTAGATTTTGTGTAAGTTTGCGTGAATTATAATAGTTAATTTTTAAACAATTATTTTCTCAAAAACCGTCCCATTTTTTATTTTCTCCTCCCAAGTATCAAAGAACGGTATAAAAAGTGGAGCTGGTCCCATTTTCGGCAACTCTCTCTATTTTTGATAACTGCAAAAAATTAAAATTTCAAAAGTACAATATTGAAAATTATGATTTATATATTAAATACAATTTGTTCTAAAAATTAGATCTGCAAAAACGGCATTCACATTTTTGAAAAAGTAATAGGTTTTGCGTAACATCTTATTGAAGTTAGTGCAATAAAAAAAACACTTTCTCAAAATCGGCTTCCTAAGTTTTTCCTCGAGAGTGGTAAAGAACGATAATGAAAATGATTCTGGTCCCATTTTTGGAAATCTCTTAATATTTCCAAAAATAGTAAAAAATTAGCATTCCAAAAGTACAATATTTATGAGATATTTTTTCATCAATCAAGTCTGTTCCAACAATTCAGTTCTTTATAAAAGGTCATGTACATTTTTTTAATTATTAGTGATTTAAGGTACTTTTGTAAAATTTCGAATTTGCAAATCCGAATATCCTGCACTCCTTTTCTTAGAATCTTTCAGGAATTATCACGAAGAAATACTACATTGGGAACGCCGTGGTAAGGCAGCTTGAAATTCACAAATTAACTTCTCATTTTTCTCGGGGTTCCTGAGTGTGTGGAACGGAGTTCTGGACCGTCGAATTTTGAGTTGATGTATTAATATTAAATGAATTAAATTTTCACGGCGAAAGCGCTATAAGTGGTGATTAGAATTACAAGTGATATGTGAGTTGTCTTATAATGGGAAGAAATTGAGGTGTTATCATTTTATCCACTTTGGTTTGGTAAAGTCAAACTTTATGCCATTATAATCAGTTTCGTAATGAAGTACTTTACTCCTTACTTACTTACTCCCTATTGTGGTAAAGTAACGGCGTACTTTGCCACTCCCCTTTTGAAAATATATTGGACATCTTCGTCTTGTATCCTACACTTTTCTCTTTTAAAAACGCTTATAACTGACTAAACGTTCTGGTATCAATGTTTTCTTGGTTGTCCTGTATGTAACACCGGTATATAATACCGGTCGCGCAGCATCGCGGTGTCACTGTCCTGAGAAAGTCTGCGACATGTCAGGCGAAACGTCGGTCTCTCAGCCAACGACGCGGTGTCACCCGGACAGTCAAGAAGACACGGACTCGAGCTTCGGAAGCTTACGTTTACATTTGATATCATTGTTGCCGTTAAGTGATCTTTAACATTGAGTAGTGGGACCAAAGACTACTTGGTTTCTCCTTTTCTGACTTGCCAAAAAAGTAAACAATAAAAACTGTTTCCGATATGAAATCGATGGTTTTTTTTTCCACAAGAATCTTCAAAAATTAAACACTCACGCTCATATTTCTTTATTGATTTGTTGAGTAATAATGTTTCTAAAGCATCATTTGCTGCTATTTCTATTTCCAAATCAGAACTCTATTCATTCATGTCGCAAAGTATACTCCAAGGGTGTTTCAATTGTTCTCCTTGTTGAGAACACTGTCGTCACTTATGGGAGAAAAAATGTGAATACTAATTGAAGGCGTAGAACTAAATTTCACATTAAATCTAACCCATTTTTACAAAATGGATAAAACGTTGTACGATGTTCGTTTCGTAGCATCTGATTATAATACTCTATTAGTTACCAAACTTGGCCTATCGGCCTCGTTTGGCAATTTTCCAAACTCGTATTGTAATCAGATGCTTTACAACAGTTATATCGTAAATAACTATTACGTAACTGTTACTGATTCAAGGAAGAAGGTGCAGTTGTATAACCGTTAGTTTTTTTCCACGAAATACCGACTATTTAATAAGAAGATATCAATTTATGAATTGATTATCATTTTAATATATTTTAATTCTTTATTATTGCTTTTAAGTTATTTATTAAGGACGAAATTCATCATTAGCAACATTTTGATATTTTCCAATTAGAAAGTACTCAATATTTTTTGGATGAACAAGAAAAATGAAGTGAAGGGACATTTTAACAAATTTTTGAAATATGATTTTTTATTTTATTTCTACTTAATTCTTATGAACGTGTGACTTGCTAGGTTTTTGAAGTATCTTTTTCAGATGTATATATATTACAGAATCTGTAATTTCTTTATTGATGAAACTGTTGGATTAACCTTTACTGGCCCTGAAGGAATTGAAGAAGGTTCAATTAAATATTTGAATATCATTAAATTCAAATTTTAATGAAGGAGTATCATTAAATGATTTATTATTTATTGTTAAAGCACGTGCCTTCCTGGATAATGTTTCATCAAAATGTTCTGCAAAATATCTTGTGAATCCAGTTTTTAAATAACTCCAGAGAACGTTACTAAGAAAGCAAACTTATTATATAATGGTCTCTTGTACCATGTTCAAATCTGCCTTAAATTTTTTACAATGGGCTAGGTCACATGTAGATCAAATTTTAATTATCTAACGTTACTAAAAATCAGCCAACGATATGAGTAAATTTCCAATATGATTATGCCCCGATTTTCGTTTATTTTCTGGTTTTAGGCATGAATATATTCTTAATAATTGTAAAATCTTAATGATTCTGATGCTCCTGAATCATGCTGCCAAATACTGTATTTAAAAGTGTCGTTTCTTCCATGTTAAATTTGTGAAAACCCGTTTAATCGCATCTTGAACTATAACGTCGAATGTGATTTCTTTCCATTCCTGAAAAAATGTATTTTATGGAGATACATACGTCAGATTGAAAATAAGCTCTTTGCGACGCAGTTTAGCTGCTGCAAATGTCTTTACAAAGATACAAAGATACAAAGTTCTCTTTGTCGACATCGGAGAAAGCTGCATTAAAACTCAGCACTGAAACCGGTAGCGGTAGCTCAGTGCATCAACTGATGTCTCTGCAGCGCCTCTAACCGGGAGGTCCTAGGTTCGACTCTGACGGCGGCAGGATTTTCGACACTAGCTGTTCAGCTAGGTCGAATTCAGCTGTTGTCTGGAGGAGAATTCTAGCGGCCGGCTGCTCTGATCGGTAGTTTTCCGTGGTTTCTCCGATCAACACCAGGCGAATGCCGGAGCAGTACCCTACCAAACGGGCCACGCACCGCGCGATCTGTCCTTCCTCTTCCTTGTCCTATCCTCTCCTTACACACACACTTACACTAACATGCACTACACTACCACATATTCCGGGTGACCGGTCGGGAAGTTAGAGCTTGTCCCGACTGGGGCGGTGACCCGCTGGTGGGAGAGTCCCGGTTAGGGGGAAACCCCACTAGCCGACGGTAGGTCGGCGCCGCATCTCGCCATCCAGCGGTGGAAGATCACCGCCATCTCCCGAGAAAAAACATGCACTACACTAACGGGACTAATGACCAAAGTAGTGGACGCGCCCGGAAACACGAAAAAATAAAATCAATCAACTCAGCACTGAAATGTGATTTCTGATGGAATGAATTTTATTAAGGTGTGTTTAGGTTAGAGTTTTGAATATTTATTTCAATTCATTTTCAATATATTCAATTGTTTATATGTTTTTATTTTTTATTGTTTCAATTGTGGGGTAACATTTCATCGTAAATTGTCATTTCGGCTTTAATAGCTCTGATGAAGAAATAATACATCCGAAATCGTTGCAAAATAGATTATTTCAATTTACCTGACCAGCATTCCATTATCTAAATAGAACATTAACTTCTAGATTGTCTTCGGCGTGTAAAATTGAACCAATTGCGATTGTACGAACAGTCATTTTTTTTAGAAAAAAAAAGATATATATATCGTAAAATACAGCTTCAATTAACCATTCTTCATATTTGTCGGGATAGCACATTAATTGATTCACGTGATAGAGGATAAGGGTTAGAGCCAAAATCTGTCAATCTTTTGCCTTTGGAAATATTTTTTATTAAACGCGAACGAATATTTCTCGTTATCAAATCTTGCTACAAGGACACGTCGCTACCAATATTCATATTTTAACTTTACCTAGTTTAAGTGATGTAGTAAAAAATGTGTACAGATGACACTTGCACCCCATACTACCCAATACGTTTGAAGTGTTTGTCAACGATAGGCAATTCACTAAGCAACTAACTGAATGCCCGGGTGAGTGTAGCGCGTGCGTCAGCAACGCATCGTCCTGGAGCCTTGGGCCGGACGTTCGCCCCATCGCCGCACCCACCCCCCCGCAGCGCACAATGGCGCACGTAACCAGTTCCTGCGCGGCCGTTGGAGTGGGCAGGGGGCTGGGCGCCCTAAGACTCCGGGAATGCGCTTTTGTCTTTGGCCCTATGCAAAGGAGACCCGCCCAGCCGTTAGACAAACAGTTGTTTTTTCTGGTCACCGCGAGAGGGCTGGGAGATTTTCGCCCGCATTGTGCGGCGCGGGGCGGCGCGGCGCGGGGCGGGGCGGGGTGGTCTGGGCGCGGACGCCGCCGCCGCCGCCGCCGCCGCCGCCCCGTGCGTGCATCTGGACGCGCGCGTCGGCAGCCGGTGGGGCGAGTCCCGGCGCGGGGCGGCGCGGCGTGGCCCAGCCGGCTCCCGGCTCCGGCCCCTGCGCGCCACACACGCGGCTTTTCATGCCGGGCTCCACGGCGGCCCGGTGCGTGAGCGAGTGTGACCGGATCGGTGTGGCGTTGCCCTTGTCTCTCACCAGGTGGTCGTAGGGTTCGAGACCCGGCGGTCGGCTGCTCTGATCGGGAGTATTGCGAATGTTAGACAAATGATGGAGCAGGATTTTCACAAGCAGGCCACACACACGTTTCTTTGCGTTGCTAATCGGTTTCTTGGTACTTTTATTCATCAATCAACTCTGTGTAGTAAATAAGTGTGGAAGATATTCTGAAGCTCAATGATTGTTTGTTTCATTTGATTGATTAGTGATTACGGGCGCGTCAACTGCTAAAGTCAATAGTCCCTTAAGTGTAGTGTGTGTTTTCCCCTCGGGAGGTGGCGGTGATCTTCCCACTTTGGATGGTGAGATCAGGGGCCGATCTACCGGCGGCTAGCAGGGTTTCCCCAACCAGGTATCTCTCACTAGCGGGACACATCTCAACCGGAAAAAGCAATAAGCTCCCGACCGGTCTCCTGGCATGTGTGATACTGTAGGGCAAATTAAGGGTAAATGTCTGTAAGGAATGACAACTGGTGGGGACACACAGTGAGACGACCTGACGGATCTCACGAGGTAGCGGTATCCTCCCCTCTGCCTTTCCAGGCTAGCACATGCTCCGCTCTCTCTCTCTCTGTCTCTCTCTCTCTCTCTCTCTCTCTCTCTCGGTTCGAGTCCGGACATCGCGGAGGTTTGGCGCCTAATAAGAGGAACCAAAATCAAAATATCGATATCCTTCAGGTCTTTTTATCGGAATCTCCCAAAACATGTTTTTCTGTGTGAAAATCGCCACCTTTGTCTCGCTGCAATTTCGCAGCCGCTCGGAAACCTCGCTTTAATGCGATTCTACGTCGCTCTCCTACGAATTCTAAATATTTCGGGTGTTTTAATGCAACTTAATTCTCGAATGTTCCTTGACAATATTCCTTTCCAAATTATGCTTTCATTTTCCATTACAATCATTTTATATTTGAAGAAAAATAATTAAGAACATTCGCCCTTCAGGCTTTGTAAACATTCAACCATTAGATTTTGTTCTTTGACAAAATTACGGAAATTAAAAAACTTGTCTTTTAAAGTCATCATACCTATTTTCCGCCATAAAAATGTCCTGATTAAAAATTGAAATTGTTTTGACAAAATATTACTTTGAACTACGCATAAAATAAAAATGGCAAGAAAATTAGTGTACAGCATAATTAAAAGCATAAATAACTAGTGGAATTGCATATCATACACAAACTTTGGATCCTCTTACTGTTATGAATTCAAAATTTGGATAATGTAATGAACACTAAACGTTCTGATAGTGAGAACTCTTCCTAAAAGTAGGCTGAACATTTGCCTTCTCGCATTCCACCACCAAAGATAGGGAAGCCAGAACACTGAAATGATTGTTTGGAATACTAGCACCAACAGCAATTTATATGTTTAGTTCATTCACCTGAGAACTAAGGCTAAATTTGCATTCATTTTTCATAAACCGGGAGAGGTGGCTTAGTGCATCAACTGATGTCATTGCAGTGCCTCTCACCAGGAGGTCCTAGGTTTGAGGCCCGACAGTGGCAAGATTTTCGACACTAGCTTGTCAGATAGGTGGAATTCAGTCGCTAACTGGAAGAGAATTCGAGAGGCCGGCTGCTCTGATCGGTAGTTTTCCGTGGTTTCTGTGATCACCATCAGGCGAATGCTGAAGCAGTACCGTAACAAACGGGCCACGGATCGCGCGCGATCTTCCCTTCCTCTTCCTTGTCCTATCCTCTCCCCTTACACACACACTTACACTAACAAGCACTACACTATCACATATTGCGGGAGACCGGTCGGGAGCTTAGAGCTTGTCGTGGCTGGGGCGGTGCCCCGCTGGTGAGAGATACCTAGTTGAGAGAAACCCCGCTAACCGGCGGTAGGTCGACGCTGGATCTCGCCACCCAGCGGGGGGGAATTCACAGCCACATCCCGATGAAAAACATGCACTACACTTACGGGGCTAACGACCTCAATCGTTGACGAGTCCTGAATCACAACCAATCAACCATTTTTCATAAAATTTTAAAACGTAATTGTGGCATCATGTAAAGTGCCCCCATAATTAAAATATCTTCATGATCTCCGGAACGGCACAACTAATCTTACTCCGGACGTATCTAACAAGTTTCTGCTTAAAAGTTTCTAATCAGGCAGATGAATGCTTGACACACCAATTCATCAGTACATTCGTGTATATCTTTTCTCTATCTGCCCCAATCTAAGCATATTTGAAATTGCACTAGAAGATCTTAATCATCAGACGGTGTGCGAAATTACATATTGTAAGAAGTGTAGAGGAAAATAGTAAAAAAAAAAGCGTCATTCGGACCACTAATGCAGTCATTATGAAAATGTGTTGGAGCTATACAGTGGACAAATTTCGATCACTCATTCATACCCTCCGCTGTGAATGGCGTCATTTGGAGTTTGGAGCGCTACCTGTCCGCCCTCTCAAAGGTTCGAAAGATCGCAACAAACGAGCGTGTGGCAGAGGTCACGCGCGCCGTCCATTCAGAGGCCACGTGGCCGCCGCAAAAGGGCGCCTTTGACGAATGCCTCGCAATCGCTTTGTGAGATCATCTTTAAAAATTGCCGCGCGCCGCGTGTGTCACGCGCGCGTGTTGAAGCGGCGCGCGATGCTCTGCCTGGGATGCGCCTTCCTTTAACGCGCCGATGTCCACACCCAAAGGCAATTCAATCGGGTCTGATGTCACTGCAGCGCTTCTAACCGGGAGGTCCTAGGTTCGAGTCCTGACGGCGGCAGGATTTTCGACACTAGCTTTTCAGCTAGGTCGAATTCAGCTGCTGTCTGGAGGAGAATTCTAGCGGCCGGCTGCTCTGATCGGTAGTTTTCCGTGGTTTCTCCGATCAACACCAGGCGAATGCCGGAGCAGTACCCTACCACCCGCGCGCGATCTCTTGATCCTTGATTTTTCCTTTCCTCCCCTATCACTCCCCTTACACTAGCATGCACTACACTATGTGTCCTTCCGGTAGACCGGTCGGGAGCTTAGAGCTTGTCCCGACTGGGGCGGTGCCCCATTGGTGGGAGAGTCCTGGTTAGGGGGAAACCCCACTAGCCGACGGTAGGTCGATGCCGGATCTCGCCATCCAGCGGGGGAAGATCACCGCCATCTCCCGAGAAAAAAACATGCACTACACTAACGGGACTAATGACCACAGTAGTTGACGCGCCCGGAAACACTAAAAAATCAATTAATCAATCAATTCAATCGGGTATTTTTAAAACCCTGCAAGTCAGCAATTGTAAAGTTGTGGGAAAACAAGAAAAACTTAATAATTATGTAGTACGTAGAGAATATTTCTCTGCACTTTTACTTTCTCGTATACGTATGTATATATGGAGTAATATACGTTATGAGTAAGAGAAAGTTATGTAATGCTGCGCGAAAAAACCGGCAAAGTTTCGACAGAAAAATTCATTGCCGGGCCCTGAAAACAAGAAAGTGGATAAACTCAGTTGCTAAATTAAGAAAGAATATTCCCTAACACGTGGAGTAGACAGAATCCCTGTTTCATGGGTCCTTCATGTCGAAAAATCAATTGAAATCAAAACGCCCGTCCGTCCGCCTGTCCGTCCGTCTGTGAGCACTGCTAGCGCCGAAACTATGTGTAGGATTTTTTCCAAATTGAAGAAACCCTTGTTCAACTGGCGTTAGTTGAAGCTTTGAGATTTTGAAAAGCATTCTTTAAAATTAGGGGGTACTTAACATGAAGTTCCACGAACATTTTCAAAATTTTCTCAAAAACTGCTCCAAAGTTTTTCTTTAAATTTCTTGTAATAATAGGGTAAAATACACTTATAAAGGTGGCACATGTCTGATTTTCTTGGTTAACTCTGAATGTTCGAAAATTTCAAAAATTTGAATGTTTTTCAGTCTTCCTACAACCACAAAATTGAAGACAGAGATTTTTCCTTTGAATAAAATTGTTGTCCAAATTTTTCAATGAAAATATCTATTTAGGACGAGGTTTTAGCCTTCTTTAATATTCTTAAGTTAATATTTGGGTTCTACTACTTGGAAACCAAAAAGTTGAGAAAATTTCAAAAAAATTTAATCTGGGCGGTGATAGATGGCAGCAGGCAAGAAGGAGGGGCAAGACTGTACAGTACCAGTCCACAAAGAGGAAATTAGAAAACTTTACTACGAAAAAGTGTGTACCATTCTGTAGCACC
This sequence comes from Teleogryllus occipitalis, assembly GCA_011170035.1. NCBI lineage: Eukaryota > Metazoa > Arthropoda > Insecta > Orthoptera > Gryllidae > Teleogryllus > Teleogryllus occipitalis. The sequence goes on along the minus strand of BLKR01000052.1, from coordinate 693,941 downwards.
TCTAGTTTAAATTTCTGATGCTTAAATCCTGATTGAGAATGCCATGGAAGCATGTAATTTACTTGTATCAATAAAGCAATAGTCACTGGACTTATTTCAAAAGTTTATGACTTACGGGATTTCAAAAACTAATCAAGAATGTTTTCCCTTAACATGTAAATAAATACACATTGCAGGTTCAGTTTGTAATTTGACACATTTATTACAATATTTTGTGAAATGACAATGTGCATCTACATCAAACATGATTCATATGACAGAAACAGTTGTTTGAAATATGTGTTTCTGTGATATTACATAGGAATATTTCCGTATTGAAAATCCCTTTTAACCAATCTCTATGCCAGTGATATCCCAGCCATACAGACTGTATACATACATATACATATCCCGCAAGTCAATGACTTACAGAGTTTTAAAACCGAACGAAAACATTGCAGTGTCCTCACGATCATTGTATTTATCTGATTTACGGGATTTACACATGGAACGATGCATCTATCCTGCAGCTTCTATTTTCTCATAAAAAGTTAAAATGCAAAAGAGAGTGACTTACGAGGGTTTAAACATTACCGATTCAATTTTGACTCAACTGGATGCGGCAGTAATTGTTGGATTAATTCATTTCGATGATTCCGGTGGCAATTTTGTGGAATTCCTTGATTTAGAAGGAGGAGAAAGATGGAGAAATACTCTTTTCCACAACGAGGAATTAAGTAATACTGTTACATCAGGGGCATTACCCCATTATCAGTGGTTTTAAGCTGATACCAAAATAAAATAAATGAACGTGATAAATTGAAATGTGATAAATTTAGAAACGAATTTTTACAGAAAATATGTTGGAAATCAAATATTACATCAATTAAGAACATAATGAATTATTTAAAAATAATTCGAAACTCTCTGAATATAAATTTATAAAAATTACAATCAGGGACAAATATATATTTAACATGTGAACATGGATAAACGCCATCTTGGGTACTGGGAGGAAATAAATGAGAGAAGGCAAGCTGAAGGGAGAGGAGGGGAGTTACTTTTGTAAACAAGTCTAATACGGTTCTACTTTTTAGTCCCGTTTGTTTATTAAGACAATCGTAGGAGAAATTTTTGTTTACAAACTCAAAATTTCAACGTTTTTCTGATATCTCTTGCACCTTCGTTGTGTCTAATTAGATATTTTGTTCTTAAATATTAAGATTTAAATGGAAGAATTAAATGAAACGAATTTTAATACCTTTCATGCACCAAATTGTGTGAAAGGTATTAAATTCACATTAATACTGGGATTAATGTCTGTAATATCCCGGAAATTACAGACATTAATATAATGTCTGTATATACTAATTTACTTTCATAATTACTGAATTATGACAATGAATCATAATTCATTGATTATGATTCATTGTCATAACCATAATCAATGAATGATTGATTATGATTATGAAAATGATGCTACAGAACATCATTCTTTCTGTAGCATCATTGCTACAGATGCAGTGCAATCTTCATGTTGTCTTCTCCGAAGAATGAAGCAAAGGTGGATTTAATTCCCATGTTATATTGTTCAAAAAATTAGATCTTCAAATAAGTTCTTGTATACTTTTTTGTAAAGTCGAGTACTTTTCGGGTAAGTTTTGCTTAAAGTTATTGCAATATATAAAAAAGTCTCAAAAAAAAGCTCCAAATTTTTTCCCTAAATATTTTCCGCTGAAAAGTGACACAGGTTTGATGATCGGGGAACAAAATGTTTTCGAAAATTACACACAGAAGTTTAACTTGTGAAACTAGAATTGTCATGGTAAAGACTTTTTACTTAATAAAATATATTTTTTAAAACTAAGTCTAGAAATAATGTCAATAAAACTTTCAGATTTTTTAAAACAACGCAAACGCAACTTTTCAACTCTATTTTTCCAGCGCCAAAAGGAGGTTGTGCGTTAGCTCTGAGGCTGGTGGTGTGGAGGTAATGTGAATAACGAGATTCACAAGCGGCGCTTGCCGCTACAGACCGACGCCTGGTCGCAGCTCGCCCGCTGGCTTCCGAGATTCACAAGCGGCGAGCGCAGCAAGAACCTTTCCTGTCTCAGGCCGACCGCTTGCCAGGTGGCACCTCGAGCGGCGATTCACAGGTTTTCTCTGAATGTGGCGGACTATTCTATTCGGTGATTTTTCCTTGTTCCCTGACCACCTGCAAGCGACCGGAGCTGCATCCTAGAAGCATCCCAGAAACTGCTTGCATTCAGTCCTTCCCTATCCTCTTCCCATGCCCATCCTTAGAGAGAAGCGCCGAGATCCTCGGAAGCCCCAATTCACCGATATAGGAATCCCGTCACAAGAGCCGGGGACTGTAATGGCCTGAAGCGTGGTGTAGAACTAGGAAGTCATAGGAATGATATAGGAAGTTGCTTCATGGCAGTACCCTAGAAAACGGGCGCTGCACCACGTGTGATTCTATCCTGTTCGCATTCCCATCCTTAGGGCCGATGAGTGGTCACCTGTCCTCGTAAGGCCCAAGCCACAATGAGGAGGACGTTGATGACAATCGTCGGAGGCTGACGTGGCCTCATGCGAACGGTAGAACCAGGAAAGAATAATGACTTGGGAGATTTTGAAACTAAGCATTTCATGCAGCTTCACAGCGTGTTAGTACGGAGGCTCCCAACGCCGAGAAATGTCCCTGAGCGTCCGGCGCTCACCGCTGTGTAAATTTGGCGAGCGATGTGTCAGCCGCTGTCTCGACAACACCGCTAGGGCGGCGCGCCCACTAAAGACCGTGTACACGACACCCGTTAATTTTTACGATAAAAAATACAAACATTGCGGACTCGGTGTCCACGGCACGTTACCATCCCATTTGTGCGTCAGCCGGGCGGCGGGGCGGGGGCGGGGCGGGGAGGGGCGGGGCGAGCGGAAGGGCCTCTAATGACCCGCCGGGCGAAAAGAGCCGGTTTGTATCCCCACCTTTGTGTGGGCCCCGCCCCCGCCCCGCCCCACCCCTTCTTGCGGGCGCGTGGGACATCGCGAGGGCCCCGGGCCGCCGCCCCCGCACGTCGCCCGGCAGGTGTCTCGGGAGAGCGCCTCATTACGGAGTCCCGGCATTTTTTCTTTCTTTCCCCCATTTTCCGGTATTCGTTTTGCTTCGTCCAAGACTCCTCGTTTTGAAGTAATAAATGAAGAGCTTGAGAATGTTTCAATAACTTTCGTAATACTGTCCTGCAGTATCTGAAGTTTACGCAACCAAAAAGAGAGATCAAAAGCCTTCTTAACGGCCGGCGTCCGTTAAGATTTTTAGTCCGTCGTCTGTTAACAAGAGTCGAACAAATGAGTTTTGGCTTCAGAATTCTCAACATTTTGAGGGTAATATATATGAGTCCCTGCAACACTTTGGAGATTTTCTCAATTTTTTGTTAATTTTTTCTTCAAATTTGTTGTAAGAATAGAGTGAAATTCATTTATAATGATGGCATAGATCCAATTTTCACTGTTAAATCTGAATTTTTGAAAGTTAAAGAATTTTGAATACTTGCCGGCGTCTTCCAATACTACAATTTTCAAGATGGAGATTTTATCTTCAAATGAAATTTTCTCTCGCTCATTAGTTCTTTATTGTTTTCAAGGCATTAATTGTATACGCGTAAAAAATCAGCAATATTAAAAATTGTGAAAACAAAATTTTCTCAAGAACGGTTCCAAATGTTTTCTTCAGTTTGTTTTCTTCTCATAGTGATAAATATTCTGACATAAATATAAGTTTGAAGTCTTTGTTTAATTTTTTCAAATATTACTAATTTTTTTTTAAATATCTCTAACCGTCGTTATTATACGCAAGATGGACGTTTTAATACTTTAATGCACTTGAGTGTACAAAGGATTTAAATATTTTCTTACATAGTTTCGCGGAAACTTAAAAGTTTTCTTTGAGGATGAGTTCAAAATTTTCAGAAACGCACAAACGAAAATTTCTCACAAACGGCTTCAATTCTTTCTTTACATTTTCTGGATAGTTAGTGGAAAATGCCCTGAATAACAGGGCAAAATGACACAATGATATATTATTTTTTCTTTTCAAAAATTACTCAAATGAATTTTTTAATACCTCTCACGTCGTCAAAATCTACTTTACGGGCAGTTCTTATATATTATCGCATTTGTGAGTACAATCGATTCAAATAATTTTTTTATGAGTTTTCTCGAAAACTCGAAAGGTTGGGGTGAAAATGAGCTTCTTATTACGCATTTTCAGTACGATCAAACGACATTTTCTTAAAAACGCCTCCAAATTTTTCAATAAAAATGTACATACATGAGTAGGCTTTACGTTTCTATAATATGTTTAATGTCATATTTCAATTCTACTATTAGCAATCCGGGGAAAATTGTGTAAGCTGAAAGAAAATGTTTTTAGGCGCCACTAGATGGCAGCTGAGAAGAGGGTGGGCAAACTGAAACAGCACAGAATAAAGAGATAAGGAAACTAGTTCGAGAAAGTCTGTGCTATTCACCAATACCAATAGTTTATCTTTTCGTTGATAAACTATGATAGTTTTGACATTTCTAATTTGCATAATCCGTAAACAGTGGGGATTTTTTAAATTCCATTGTTTTTAACGCAATTCAGTAGTTGTTGCAACTTAATAGATAGTACTTTCTCTATGACGTGTATTACATTTATTTTTCCTGACTAGGAACGTATGAAATTCCGCGTACACTGGTTCCATTGTACGGCGAGCAAAGCTCTCAAAATGGATCTGTGAAGCAAATTTATTTTAATCGCATTTCTGGAGACAAGCTTTCCAGGAATCAAACATTACCAATCTGGCTTTTAACACACAAAGACGCATCCGCCGGCGCGTTTTGCATTTCCCTCTTCTAAATTATAAACCCATTATTCCAAAGTGAGTTTGCATTAAGCGGCTGCTCCTCTCGCAACGAGGCTAATGAACTCCGTCCGAAAGGCCGCGCTCGTATCGCCGCATCTTGCTGAGGGGCTGTGAGAGCGCGCTCCCACCGCGCAGGCCGCCCCCTCCCACACCCACCTCCCACCACCGCACTGCACCGCCCCCGTCCCGCGCAGACCCACCCTGCCCTCCTCACACGCCCACACCCCTTCATTTCCTTTCCCTTACACCCCCACCCTCCCACATCCTCCCCTCAGCTCCCACCGCCTCCTCTCCCTCACCCCTCCCCCAACTCCTGTCCCACACCCACCTCGCACTGCACCGCCCCCGTCCCGCGCAGACCAACACTCTCCGATCTCTTCTGTCCCACCCTGCCCTCCTCACACGCCCACACCCCTTCATTTCCTTTCCCTTACACCCCCACCCTCCAACATCCTCCCAACTCCCACCGCCTCCTCTCCCTCACCCCTCCCCCAACTCCTGTCCCACACCCACCTCGCACTGCACCGTCCCCATCCCGCACAGACCAACCCAATCCGACCTCTTCTGTCCCACCCTTCCCGCCCCTCCCACCCCTCTCTCCAGCTCCTGCCCCTCACTCACCCATGCTCACCTTGCACGCCCCCTCCCCTCGCCACTCGCCCACATCCTCGCTTCACTTCCCTATCCTCTCACATCTTTCCCCAGCTCACTTCGCACGACACCCTCCTCTCCCAACTCTTCTGTCCTATCATCCCCCCTCCCTCCAACATCCTTCCTCCAGCTCCCGCCTCGCACCTGCCCCTGCTCACTCCGCACGGGCCTCTCCTCTCTGAACTCTTCTGTTCTATCCTCCCCTCACCACTCGCTCACACCCCTTCACTTCCCGTCATACTTCCCTCAGCTTCCATCTCGCACCCGCCCCTGCTCACTCCTCACGGTCCACTCCCCTCCCAACTCATCTGAGCACCTCGCATTGCACCACCCTCACTCATCCATGTCATCGGGCACACTGCCGCCGCCCAATCCTCCTACATCTGTCACCTCTTCACATACTCCCCTCCACCATATAGCCAGAAGGAACATGAGATTCAGCGCCGACCTACCCAGCGTTTTGTGAGTAAGTCCCCCAGCAGGGTACCCCACACGCCGGGACATACTCATCGTCTGGCCTGTAGTAGTGTTCTGCTTCTATATGGGTATAATGATAGAGGAGGGGACAAGGATGAGAAATAGAAGATCGCGCGTGATCCGAGGCCCGTTTGTTAGGGTACTACTCCGACATTATTTTAGTATGACCAGAGAAACCACGGAAATTACCGATTAGAGAACCTGGCGCTTTCTCCTCCAGAAAGCAGATGAATTTGACCTCCATATTTAGCAAATGTGAAACACCTGTCTTCGTTGACTTTGGCCTTCCGGTTAGAGACCCTGCATCTGTAATGGTTGTTGCGGTTGCAGCTGTAACGGTTACTGCGCCATCTCAACCGGTCATTTCCGCTCCACCTTCCATTCCGTCTCCTTTCTCACCTCCATTTGCGCTAGTGAGTGTCCTACCATTTCATCGATTTCCACCATTGCACACGCACCTTTTGGACTCGCACAGTTCCTAGTAGTGTGGCGTCGTGGTAGCGAAATGACAACACAGACTCTAGCTCTATTTACGAATCTGTTTATTTACAAGATTTACTCAAATTACAGCTCGGGGGTTACGTTCGCAATCTACCTCCGTGACTCCCACGCACACTGTTCCCCATCCCCAGGCTAGTGCATCCTCCACCCAGACGCTTTACAGCGCCGGTGCCCTGACACCCAGTGCTACGCACTCGCAGGGTCACAAGGAATACACTTCCGCCTCCGGGGCAGCAGTTGCGTCCGCACGCGAGGTAATCTCAAAACGAACTCCTCTCTTCTCCTCTCCGCTAACTTCTTAGTGATCACGTGATGCCCCACCCCCTAGCCTCTCTGAGGAGTGCGGGTGGCTTCCGGACCACATGCCCGCTCACTTGGGCGTCAGTCTCTACTGCCCTGCCCGCCTTGCGTCATGGGGGTTCACAACTCCCTCTTCAGTTGGCTTTGTTACTCGCCGCTTTTGTTAGTTCCCATGTGACCGTAAGCCTCCGACACCCTGTAAGGAAGTTCTAAGGTCTGGCCGCCATGTGGTGACATTACAGTCGACTCTCCACAGTTCATCGTTCCCTTGTTTGTTCCGCCTTCTCTTATCTCCGTTCCTTTCTGAACAATTCTCCGGTCTTGGTCCCGTCTGGTCTTACAGGTTTTGTTCTTCCTATCACCACCTCTTTTTATCTTCATCCCACCTTTAAACCTTTCTATTCCCTCCCCATCTCCACTTATTTTTGACCCTGAACTGAGTTTACCTGACTCTGAATTTGTAGAATCTAAGCCCTTTCTTCTTTTCCTTACCTTCGCCCAGAATGTTCTTGTTGAGCCTTGCTCTCTCAATTGCATTTTTATCGCCTCTAGTTGTTTTTGTCGCTTCTCTTCCCTACTGCCAAGGCGCTATATCATCCTTGCAATATTCGCTGTCGCGTTGAAGCGTCTCAAGCTACTAGCGTCCAAATACCTCATTGAACCTTCTCTATTTTTGGTCTTGTTGGTACTGTTACATGAATATAATCCAATTCCCTCTGTATAAGAAGTAGTATGTATGTACTTCCATCAGATGTGCAGCAAAAATTATCCACTTACGAAATTTCTCACAAACAAGGTAATTTTTGTCACCATGTGGACAACAATGTCATAATTAAAATCCATTACAATTGTAATTGCTCTCTTGGGGATATAAAGAAGTCCTGTTAAACACACTTTACTTAAGAAATTGTTTAGAAGTAGGCTGTAATTAAAATGAAGTATCAAAGAATCTGAGGTTTCCTTTGTGAGAGTTGAAATTCATCATGTGTTTTTCATTCCGACCCTAATTTGTCGACATTTTAAGTGATAAAGATCTCTCACGCAGTTTCGTAGAGGATGTAAAAAAGCGGCCCATCGTGGTAGATTATCACCATGCAATGAGAACCTTGGGTGTCCATTCCGTAGTCAGACACGTCCAGCAACACAGCCTGAAATTCCCAATGAAAAGAAAGCAAGTTGGATGAGTTCAATACTCCGTTTTGAAAATCATTCTATTTAAGTATAGGAAGTTCGATTGATTGAGTATTATTTTGTGTTCACGGGTGTGTCAACTACTGTGGTCATTGGTTCTGTAAGTGAAGTGAAAGGGGGCGATGTTCATTCCCCGTTGGAATGAGACCCTCGCTGACCTCCCCTTCGGCGGTGAGAGTTTCCCTCAACAGGTATCTCCCCTCAGCCGGGGCAAGCTCTCTCTAAGTTACAGTCTGGTCTCACACGTATCATAATATAGCACACGTAGAGAAACAAAAAAGAAAAAGAGGAACCCCATAATTTTGAAGTAGTTTGTGATCCATTGGTTATGGTTCTGCTCCGGCATTTGCCTTGCTGATGATTATTGGGTCATCCATTAGTGATTCCGGGCGCGTCAACTTCCAAAGTCATTAGTCCCGTAAGTGTAGTGTATGCTATTTCCACGAGAGGTGGCGGTTATCTCTCGCTGGATGATTAGAACCGGGGCCGACCTACCGTCAGCTTGCAGAGTTATCCCCAACCACGTGTCTCCCACCTGCGGGGCACCGCCAAAGCCAGGACAGCTCTACACTCCCGACTGGTCTCGCGGCATCTGCGGTAGTGTAGTGCATGTTAGTGTAAGTGTGTGTGTGTGGGAGGATGAGGATAGGACAAGGAAGAGGAAGGAAAGATCGCTCGCTGTCCCTGGTTCGATTGTTTGGGTACTGCTCCGGCATTCGCCTGGTGTTGATCGGAGAAACGACGGAAAACTACCGATCAGAGCAGCCGGTCGCTAGAACTCTCTTCAAGCCAGCAGCTGAATTCGCCCTAACACCTCGATGGCAGAAAGAGGCGTGGCCCAAGGCCAGGGGGCGACGCGTGTCGAACACGTCCTTCCGCGAACAGGCGCTGGGGGGGGGGCGTCGCAGGCGTCGCGACGCCGCCTGGTGCGAGGCGTCGCGTCGCGCCGCTCGGGGCGCAGCTGCCCCGTGGCGCCGCCGCTGTAAATTGCCGCGCCGTTAATTAACAATTAGCGGCCGCCGACACCTGGCGATGCTATCACTGTCACCCCGCCCCCTCCCCCCTGCCCCTCCCGCGTGCCGCTCCGTTACGCCGCGCTCCGCCCCTCCCCGCTGCCGCCGCCCGCGTTGCGACGCGCCCAGATCTCCTCTCCGCCCCGGCTGGGTCCGATTCAGCCGCTGTCCCCAAGGACGGCCACACCGATCGGCACCGGTAAAGGTGGCTGAGGGCATCAATTGATGTCACTGCATTGCCTCTGACTGGGAGACCCTACGGTTCGAGTCTCGACGGTGGCAGGATTTTCACACTACACACATTGCTACGTCGATTTCAGTTGCTGTCTGCAGGAGAATTCGAGCGGCCGGCTGCTATCCCCGGTAGTTTCCATCTTTTCAACGATCAGTACCAGACGAATCTTAGAGCAGTACCCTAAGAGACGACCACAGACCGCGCGCGATCTTTCCTTTCTCTTCCGCGTTCTCTCCATATCCGTACTTACAATAACTGCTCTGCAACGGGACCAGTTGGCAGATTAGAGCTTGCTGCGGCTGAAGCGTGCCCCGCTGGTGGGAGGAACTTGGTTGGGAAAAATCTCTGCAAGCCGACGTAGGTCGGCGCCGGATCTCACCAGCCAGCGGGGAAAAAACACTGCAACCTCCCATAATCACGTTCGGGACTGATGATCTTACAGTCGACGCGCCCGCAATCACTAATCAACACACTGATTGGAAATTTTCTTTGCTAACCTCTCTAACTAATGACTATAGCAGTCGTTAGTTAGGGTCCAATGACTATAGCAGTCGACGCACCTGTAAACATAAAATAACCAATGGGGATGCAAATTGCAATCTCACACGCAAGGATGTTTGCGTGTGAGATGATGCAGGCGTGTGAGGATTGTTTGGACAATTCGTGTGTACGATTCGAGAAGTCACTCCAGCGTTCGAGTCGAGAAGTTTGTACAGAAGAAAATGTTTCCAACTCTGTAGAATATTTATTTTAATTTTATTTTACGCCAAAAAACTTAATTTTTAACTCATGTAGTACATATTATGGTAAATCATGAACCAGCAATGAGATTTTTCGCAAGAATTCATAAGAACATTTTTGCTCCATGTAATAAGAACTATTTGTTAAAGTCAATTAGCCACAGGTTTTAGCTATTATGACATTATCGTGCCGTTCGTGACAATTGCCTTATTGCCCCGAGAACACAGAGAACGATTATTTTTGAAGAACTATATTTCCTTCCTAACTGAACTCAAGAAAATGTGCACAGATAGTGAAGCTAGAATTATATCCAGAAGCAAAATGAAACAGCCTTTATTCAAAAAATCAAGGAATCTGGGTGATAAGTTGATTGGAATGGGGTTATTGGCCCAGAAACAGAAGTAGAATACTAGTTTAGACACATTTTTCTCTGGATCCGTAATCAACAGATCCCCAACAAATTGGCAAAGGACCTCGTTCTATATTCCCCTTCTAATTCTTGATCCCTTCTCTCTAACGTCACCAGACGTTCCGCATTGACCAGGACTTTCCCATTTTTGCGTCGCTGTCCCGTATTTTTTATAGGAAAACAGGGCGTCAAAATGTCCCATTTTTGTGACAATGACTAATCGACATAAAGTACCATCAAAAAATTTTAATTTACTATAATGTACTTCGTTGAATTCCCTGTCTATCCACCATGGTTCTAGGAAGAAAAAATAAGCTATGGTTTCATTTGAGCTTATGATTAGTTGGTGTTGATATTGTTTTCACGAAATTCAATAATTCGAACTTTCTGCTTCTGTAACTTAGCAAGCAATCTTAATTGAGGGACATGTGTCCCGGATTTTTTGTTGTTGATTTTTTCTCAAGGAAATATCACAATGTCACGTTGTTTGGTTTTAAAGTTCTGGTCACTTTTCTTCTCTTCCGTTACACACACATTTACTCTTGCGTGCACCACACTACCACACTACCACACATGCAGGGAGACCAGAAAGGAGCTTAGAGCGTTTCCTGACTGGGGCGGAGCCCCGCTGGCGGTGGCACGTGCAGCTCCCCGCGTTTCAGCAGGGGAGGAACATCACCAACTCCTGGCTGCGCCACGCACTACATTTACGGATCTAACTACTAGGGAAGTTTTCATGTCCTAAAATACGAAATACGTTTTCCCTCCTTGATCCCGAGCTGTTGGAGCTGTGACCCGGCGCCCACCTACAAATGTACATCTCTGCAGCCGAGACAAACCGTAAATTCCCCATACATTCTGGTCCACTGACATATAAAATGTAGAGCCCGTAAGTCTGTGTATGTGTTTGTAAAAGAAATTGGAGGGGATAAGTGTGGAGAAGGGAATATTGCGCGTGGTCCGAGACCCGTTTGTTAGAAACTTTTCTGGCATTCCTTTTTCATTGATGGGAACAATCACAGAAAACAACCGATCAGAGCAGTCGACCTCAAGAATTCTCCTCCAGATGGCGGGCGTATTCGACCTAGCTATTGTAGAAAATCCGCCACTGTCGGGAGTCCAACATTTGAACCTCCCCGGCAGAGCAGCTGCAGCGATAACAGTTGTTGTCACTGATCCATCTTAAGCGGTCCTCTCCCAGCCGCCCCCACTCGCCCTGCAACCGCAGCCGCCCCGCCTTCTGTGCGGGCTCGAGCCAACCGCGCCCCCGCCCTCGCCCCCCCCTCGCCTCCGCCCTCGACCCCGCCCCCGCACGCCTTATCGCGCCCTCCCCTCCCCTTCCCCTCGCCGGAAGGATGGCGATCCCCTCCTCACCCCGACGCGCAGATAAGACGGAAGGACCGCGAAGACGCGAGGCATAGAGCTTAGACAGCGTGGCACCGCGACGCGTCGCGCCTTGCTGCGAGATAAAACTCGGAAGCGCATCACGGCAGAGACGGCGTTGGGCAATGAGTGGCTCGTGAACATTTATTGAGGGAAGCCTTTGAAAACAGCGGCAACATACTAACGCAAATTACATCTTCCATGTGGTCAAGAAAATCAAGGTTCATCAGTAATAAGGAATTTTTGTTCCTAGTAACACTGACAATGATTTAAACCTTCATTTTGAATTAAGACTATTAATAGAAAGAAATGTAAATAAATTTTAAGTTTGAATATTTAAAAAGATCAATAAATCTAAAATGGCATTTGCGTCAAAATAAGAAGGAAGCAATGTAAAAATTCGTCGCAATGATTAATGTTTCATAGTACGGGCACATATATTAAAAACCTTCAAATATGTTCATTTGAACAAAATATGCATTTTCCTCAATATCCGACGTCTAATAATTTTTTTTTACTTATGCAAGCTATAACCGCTATGAACTACTATAAATTACAGAACAATAATTATCTTAAATTTTACTTATTAATTATCAAATTACAAAACGTTAAATTATTAATTTTTAAGACTAGTTCTTACATCTTGTTTATAACAACTCAGAAGAAGCAAGTCCTGGGGGATTTCTTGCTCAAACTGGTTTAGAAAGTTATTTATTAGAAGAATAGGAATATACCATCAACAAATTTGTATTTGATTTTGAGGTTTGTTGGTATTACATTATTATTGAGTTTGATGTTTGAGCTGGGCCATTGACTAGGTTGTTTATAAAATTGGTGGATAATTTTGACAAAAATTCAAATAGTGATGGCATATTTAGTTCTCTGTGAATTTAACGACCCTTAACAAATCCAGTAATTTTAACTGAGTTCACTGGTCCAAAAGATACTTCCATTCACCTATATCAAGTTACAGCATTGACTGCAACATGCAGCTGATACACGAAAGTCGATTTCAATTTACCTCCCTATAACAGTAATCTTTAGACACCTGAATATCTTTAGTTATTAATGTTACTAATTTCCTACGCTCGCAAAATTTGAAAGAAAATTACGCAGCCTCCGGCCTGTGGTTCCGTTAGACACCCGGGAACTCAGGAAAAATCCAAAACCAATTAATTAGATTCGATTTTGAATTTAAAAAAATCAAATACTCGAGACGCCGACCTGGATGGCCGAGGTGGCTAAGAGTACCGGCTCAGCGCTTCGGTCCGAAGGTTCGAGTCCCGCCTTGGGCATGGCTGTTTGTCCCTTGACTTTGTGTGTGTGTTGTCGCGGGGGGCCTCGCGTTCTGCTGACCCCAGATCAGAGGAGCCCGCAAGTGTTTGTCTAGTGTATGGTCGAATATGCGTCCCTTCGGGACGTAAAGGGCAACCGGCTGTCGGCTGGATAAAAGCCCTAGGAAAAAAAAAATATTCGAGATGTCCACCTATTCTCTTGCCGTGTGTACCGACTGAACGCTTTCTCGGTGCTTAACTGCTTGCGATGTGGTTGACATCATCGACAGCGAAGCTCCAAGGAAGAGGCCATCCGCCATTAAATATGTGTTATTCACGTTTTGCGTTGTGGAACAGGGATTATTTTTGTTAAGTAAAGAACTGTTCTGTTTATGTCGCACTCCAACACATATTTTGTTTATTGTAGTGTTATACGAGAGTATTTTATTTGTTCTTGAGCAATGTGCGCGTTAATTTTTGTATACCACTTATTGTGGTTTTGTTTATCAAAAACTTTTGCTGATACGGGTCACTGATCACAGGTCACAGAATATATAACAATTGTTAACCCTGGATTTCCATTATCTATTTTCTACTATTTTTCCAACTGCCTGTCTGGTTTTCCGGGTTAATCTCCATAACAACTAAACCGGTTTCGAATTCCAGTTTATCTTTTTTCAAATTATATTACATCAATTTATTAAAAGGATAAATTTTATTAGTTTTTTCCTTTGAATCTTCAATTTATTCCCATTTTAATGAAATATTTCAAGACAAGATACTATTTACTGTTTGCATGATAATGTGCTCAGAGTTTTGGGACTATTTCGAACAGGGCGAAGAAATCCATCACAGTACTTTAAACTTTTCTTAAATGCCATACATTTTCCTACTAAAATATTTTTAATGCATTTCAATAGGGCCATCAAGCTTAGAGTAATAGCAGGTCCAAATTGTCGCGGAAAGTTTGCCGGGAGTATGCACCTGTTCGCAGCTGCCCGTAGGAAGTTGGTGATAGGGACCGGGATGTTAGCTGGGCTGGGTTGGTTTAACAGAGGTCGGGCAGGGGCGGGGCTAGACGAGGCACGACAGGGCGATTAATTGATTAATTGATTAGTGATTCCGGGTTGCCAAGATCAAACTTATAACTATCCAATCAATTATCCCGATTTTCGGGTACATAATATCCTTTATTTCCTCGCCACCTGCATCAGTATTATCAATCTTCAAAACCGCACTAATATACCTTTGTCCTGTCGTGTGTGCGAAGTTACAGCTGAAAGGAACCTCAAACACAGATTTTACACAAAAAATTCGAGTTCGGATTCTTGAGGTGAAGTGAAAGTAAAAGGCCCGGTAACGTAGGAAGGGGCGGAGGTCAGGTTTGTTAGGCAGAGCAAGGCCTCGTGAGATCGAGCAGTGTGCCTCAAGGCAAGACAGGGGAGGCACGGGATACACAATGAAAATACACAATAGATGTACACAATTGATTCATAATAGATAGAAGTCATTCATTTTCTTAAGAGACGATTGTGAAATAGCGGGGCAACCCGGGGGACTTTTGCTAGTAACATCATCAAATGCCAACTCGCAATTCTTTTTGGCTGAGAATGCAGAAATTGGAAGACGTCTGAGCTGTTTGGTGTAGAGGCTCCGTGGGCTGCTCGCCTGGCAGCGGCGCGCGGCGCTGGCCGCTTGGCGGGCGGGAGACGCCCCCGCGGGCGCAGCCCTGCGTCGCCGCCCTTCAAAGGGCGCAGGGCAAAACAGCGGCTTCTCCCCCGCCCCGCCCCCGCTCCGCCCCCCTCGGCACGCGCGCCGGTTTAAGACGCCGCCTCACGAGAGCTCCAGGTCGCTCGATACACCCGCCTCCGCCCCGCCGCCCCCCCGCCCCGCCCCCTCGCCGCGTCTTCGCTCCGCCGCCGCCTCGCGGCTCGCTGTTTGCATAGAGAGCCAAGACAGCGTGATCAAGCAAGTTACTGCAACTTTTTTCATCAGACGCAAGTTTGTTTAATTATTAGTGAAGTAGGCCCCCGCCCCGCCCGCCTCGCGCGCCGCGCCGTGATCCTCCTCCTCCGAGAGAGGCGAGGGAGAGGAGAGGAGAGGACGAGCGCTAATTACGGCAGCGCGAGCATCCTCCCCGCCCCGCCCCGCCCCGCCCCGCCCGCCGCCCCCGCCTCCGCCGCTTCGCTCCGGCGGGCGGCGCACCCAGCAAGCAGGCGCGGAGCGGCCGAGCGCAGGCGGACGGTGCAGGTTGGGAGCGGGCACGGAGCGAGGCCGGAGCACGCAGGAGAGACTGTAGGGAGCGGGGCGGGGCCGGGGCCGATGCGGATCGAGGGCGAGGCGAGAGCGAAGCGGGTGCGCGGCGGGAGAGGGCGGGAGCGGGGTGGGAGCGGGGCTAATGCGGAACGAGAGCGGGCCTGGAGCGGGACCGGAGTAGTGCGGGAGAGTTCTGGAAGCGGGGAGGTTGCATGGCGCTAGCGGAGTGGGAGCGGGGCTAACACGGAGCGAGAGGGGGACGGGAGCGGGGAGGGTGCAGGCCGGTAGCGGGGTGGGAGCGGGGCAGGGCGGGAGCGGGGTAGGCCGCCGCCGAGCTGAGCCCTGCCTGGAAGCGCGAGCCGGCAACCAAGCCATGCGAGGAACAGCGACGGGCAGCTGCAGGAATCCTAGGGGGTTAAGCACGGGGAACCCTTTCCTTCCAACTTGATGGAATTAAAACTGTTTCTAAAAATCAAGATTAACGTAAATACAGAAAAAGTGGTTAATACTTCAATTCTTTTTTTTTCTAACAATAATGGAGAGGAGATTTCAGGAAGTTCAATGTATTTTGATGAATAAATATGTATAAAATTTATATTAGTCGTTTATATATCAAAGTAATAATAACAACAACAGAGTACGAAATACATAATTCTGGCAAAGTACGAGAAACTGAGTATAATGCGTCATTTAATGATCATATTCAGCTCTGATAACAATGTCACCTTTCATAGATTTGTTAATGTTCTATTAAAATATTACGTCACTGTGTGTGCTTCATTACGTAACCACATGTGCTGCAGTAAATGTTCTCCAGTGTACGGAAAGTAAAAATTGTATCTTTTTAAAAGATTGATGAATGTTCAGCAAATTTGTTTCGTTAAAGTGATATTAAATAATGAAGAGTTTTGAACACAACCGTAACACTAGGGCACACAGTTGTTAAAGTTTCAAAATTTATGAACAATCGGACATTAAATGCACATTTGCGGCAATGCATTATTATCGTCAAGAAATTAACGATAACTCCAACATGTCTTGCGTCTATCTATGAAAATTTAATTATATAATTGATCAAAAACGAGGAAAATTATGAAACTGGCTTTTTTATGAAAGGACAATCATCATTTACTTAAAAGAAATATCACCTATGATTAACATCGATGAATTGAATGCGGAAAGATTTACAAAATTCAAATTTGGAATAAATCAAGGTCTAACAAAAGATCAACTTTTGCAATTTTTGAAAATTCAGAGATTTTAATGAAAATATAACTTATAACACATTTATAAATTCTTTTTTTATGTGTTTAAGTAAGAATTTCGAAGTAAAAAATTGGGGCCGTTTTTGAGAAATTTTTGAAAATGTTGAAGAGCTTCATTGAGTTAGCCCCTAAAACAGAAGACAGTTTCAAACTCTCAGGGTTCAAATTGAGCAAGATCCGTTCGGAAATATCAGAGAGAGAACGAATCTAATAAATTTTAATTTCACCACCGTAAATGTGTAGTTTTTAGTCTTTAAATTTCCCGAAGGTTTCGTAAATCCATGTACAGCGTGGGTTTCTTTTTCAGTTGTATCTCACTAACAAGGTTCTGTAAGTTTTTTGTCATCTTTTAACTTTTGGCGGCAGTCAGGTAAAACACTTCGTTTAATGACATTGATCTCACTCACATCACTAATCAAGCTAATGAGCGCTGCTAGCTCTTCACAGATATATTCATCCGGCCCAATATCACAATTCCTCATTGAAGTACAAAATTAATTTTACATAAATGCTTTAAAATGTTTTTAATAGTAATTCCAAATCTATTATTTTATCTCCGACCAAACGGTTCGGAAATGCCCTAAAGGAAACTCAACAAGAATTAAAATCACATGAGCGCAAAAACTGGTCATGACAATTATGCAGTGCTTCCCATTCCCATTAACAATACAGATAGCGCGCTGTTTGTTCCTTTTCTCCCTTTGCATTCACCACTTTTTACAAACAGGTTTCCTGAATTAAAAGAGAGGTCCATCAATTAGGAGTGGTTTTTATGAACTCCGCTTGAATATTAAAGAATGCTTTTGGGAGGACATAAATTCCACGAGCTCATACGCTCACGAAACACTTTTTCAAAGAAGCCCGTCACACGAATGCTAAAGAGAAATCAAATGCAAAGGCAACAAACAAGCTCTGCCCGTCGTCCATCTTTTTCCCCGGCTCTTTCTCTCTCCTTCGCCTCGTCCTTAAAAAACGCTTTGTGGCGCGCGTTCTCTTTTTGCCACTTAGCGATTCAATTCGATTGATCGATCTCTCGTTGCCGCTGGACAAATGGGCCGGCGCGGACCGCGCGCCCACAGACAGGAGCACCGCCGCACGCGCCAGGTGGCGCGCGCGGGCCAATAGCCGCTCGCCTTTGAAAGCCACACTCGGCGGCAGGGGATGTTGTTCAAAGAAATGGGTCAAATTCACAAGCTATTCGCTCTTGAAAATGTTGCAGATCTCTATTTTTTTTAGGCGGGGAGCGGTATCTCAGTGAATCAACTGATGTCACTGCAGCGCCTCTGCCCCGGAGGTCCTAGGTTCCCACTCCCCACGGCGGCAGGATTTTCGACTCTAGCTTTTCAGCTAGGTCGAATTCAGTCACTGGCTGGTGGAGAATTGTAGCGGCCGGCTGCTCTGATCGGTAGTTTCCCGTGGTTTCTCCGATTAACATCAGGCTAATGCCGGAGCAGTACCCTAACAAACGGGTCACGGACCGCACACGATCTTTCATTTCTCTTCCTTGTCCTATCCTCTCCCCTTACACACACTTACACTAACATGCACTACACTACCACATATTTCGGGAGACCGGTCGGGAGCTTAGAGTTTGTCCCGACTGGGGCGGTGCCCCGCTGATGGGAGAGTCCTCGTTAGAGGGAAACCCCGCTGGCCGTCACTAGGTCGGCGCCGGATCTCGCCATCCAGCGGGGGATGATCACCGCCGTCTCCCGAAGAAAAAAAGCATGCACTACACTTACGGGACTAATGACCTAATCTGTTGACGCCGGATTCACCAACCAATCTACTTTTTAGAACCAATTTCGTGTTCTATAATTTCCCGCACCTAAAATTTTATTGGCGTGAGATTATGTGAACGCACAGGCCACTCACTGGCACCTCGCGTTCCAATTCATTCACATTCAAAATTATCACCCTAGAAAGCTCTCACGATGCTCCTTTAGTGAGATGGTTCACCTTGTTGCCATTGTTTTACGAATTGGTATTAATTACACAAATAAAGGGTTTATTCCAATTCTTCCATCACGTAAAGTATCATTTCAAGGTAATTTTCAGCTGTCACAGTATGTTTAAAAAATAAGATGTAATAAGACCACCAGCATAAATTGCGAATTGCACCCGCCCCAATTTTGTTGGTATCGTCCCTACTTTATTATAAATGCCCCGCGAGGGTCCATGTTTTCCCTACTTTTCTGCTCGTATCATGAGTATGCTTTACAACATTTTATTACGAAGTCTTCTTCAAGTCTGTTTATAAAACTAGTGGTACTGAAACAGCGTCTACTTTCTCGCTCGTACTTTTAGAAAAAATTACGATAAGTAAAATTTTCGAAAAATTGTACATGACCTTATTTCAAAATATATCTTTAAGGAACATATTTTATTAATGGAAAAAATCTCTACATTTGTAATTGTAATTATAATAAGACATCGAAAAAGTTTGAATTTTTGCAATTTTCGAAAAATCAGATAGTTTCACGCAAATGAGACCTGCGCCATTCTTTTAAACGTCCTTCACATTATTCAATAAAAAAATGTAATCATAAACGAACTATTTTTATGAAAAGTTTGCAATTATCCAAGGGGCTTCATGTAAAATGCCCCCAAAATTAAAATATCGGTTTCAAATTCAAAGTCCGCGATATCATCCATATCGATTGGGAAATATCAATGTTGAAAAAAATCTCCTGAAAGGTTTAGCCGGCGTTGTTCACAGACGCACGGACGGACGTACAGACAGACGTTATGCCATCATTCGAGTTTTCGGTATCAAGAACTCACAAAACATGGAATCTGGGTAGATTTAGCAACTGGATTTAACCATTTTTTCGTTTCCAGAGCCCTGTAGTAGGAGTCTTCTGTCAAAAATTAACCGTTTTTTTCGCGCACCGTTGCATAACTTTCTCTCTCTTCAGTAAGGATCAATTTAAAATTTTAAAACTTGATATCTCTGCAATTGTTTAAATTGGTTGGCACTGCCCTGGAAACAGCATGGAAACTGCCTGGAAACCTGAGCCACCTGAATCCATTTCTCGAAATAAGATATCAATATTCGATAACAATAAGGATTGCAAAAAGCGTTTTTGACACTTTTTGGATTTTCATTACAAAATCCTACTGAATCCGTTATCACTATCTCAAGGATAAACAGAAAACTACGTGATTTTCCTTCATTTTTCTCAAATTTCAATTCTACCTTATAAAAGAGTTTCGGAATAAAATTCACCGAAACGAAGTTATTACATCTCTTTTATACTTCAAAAATTATAATAAAGGTAATACAAAGCACAGTGCGCCAAAAGATGTTCGTTCCTAACTATTAATTAATGTCATTAAGCCGATATGGTAAATTAGTGACGCGGCTGAAGTGTATCGACTGAGTTCGCCAAAGTTTCTAATCAATTAAATCCATTACATGTGATTCCGGTCATGTGTTGTTGAGTACTTTTCGTAATACTATCTTATAATAAAAATAATATGAATACGTGCTACCATTTTGGTAGTGGGAGTACTTATCCATCATCGTTAGCAACAACGTATTCGTTTAGATTGTTCTGATCGAACGCAGGCCGATAAGAAAGGCTTTTCGTTTCTCTGGTTATGTTAATCGGATATTATAACAGTGCTGTGTTTCGAAAGAATGTAATATTGCCGCTAGTTGGAGAGAACGGAGCGTGGGAGCTGGGTGCAGGCCGCGCGCCGAGCCACTTGCTCAGCGCCATTGCCATGGAGACAGGCGGCGCGCAACTGCCAGTTTCCGAGCGGGCCGGGCCGGGGCGGGGCAGGGCCAGGCGGCCGCCACTGCAGTTGTGACAAACCCAAACTCGCGCGGGGCGCGGGGGCGGGGCGTGGCGGTGGATGGGCGCGGTGGGGAGTGGCGGGGCGCTGCCGCAGTGCTCCTCCGCCGCGCCACCCGCACTTTGCACACGGGCAGCCGCCTCGCCCCGCTCGCCACACCACGGCCCGCCACACCCCAACCCGCCACGCCACGCCAAGCCACGCTCCACTCCTCCTTCACCACGTCCCGCCATGCTACGCTCCACCTCGCCCTTCCCCGCCCCTCCACTCCACACCTTGCCACACCCCGCCATGCCACGCCACGCCACACCACTCTCCGTTCTTCCTCGCTCCGCCTCACCCAGCCAAGCCCCGCCACGCCATGCCACGCTCCGCTCCGCTCCTCCTCGCCCCGCCCCACCCCGACCCGTTACACCACGTACTGGCCCGCCACGACTCGCGCCGCCGGGCTCCGTCATCCCCCACCCCGCCGCGCGCCACCAAACCCTGCCCCGCCCTTCCCCGCTACGCCTATCCGCACCCCGCCAGCCTTGCCCCGCGCTTATATTTCCTCCGCACCCAGCAGGCCACGCCGTGCGGAAGTCGACGGCCTCTCCGAGCTGTCTCCGGCCTGCAAGGCGCCCAGAGAACCATCTCCAGTATTCTGAGCCTCAGAGTCTCTGCCCCAAAGAGGAGCGAATTACTTGATTTTAAATACGAATTGCAACTTCAAGAAAAGAATCACGTTATATACCGAAATACAATACAGCGTAATATTCTAAGAGAATAAAACGTATCACCCGATGAATTAAGGAGTTGGTGCAAAGTAAAATAACAAAAAAATTGACTATTGAGTGTATCCGAGCGCGTGAACTTTAGTAATTAGTTTTATAGGTGTAGTGCATATGATATGATATATGCGTTATTGATATATTATTGCGTTTGTGAGTACAAGTGTTTCAAATAATTGCTTATGACGTTTCTCACTTTTGTGTGAAAATGAGCTCAAAGTGGCCCATTTTCCGAAACGCTCTAAACGGCTGGAATTTCTCAAAAACGGCTGGAATTTCTTTCTTGATCCTTTCTGTAATAGATTGATTAACACCGCTTAAACGCCATTTTGATGTACTCTTTTGATATTTCAAAAATTATACAATGTTTTACCAAACGCCTCTTTTGCCATAAACATTTACATTAAAAGCGTTCTTTATTGATTACTGGATTTGTAAGTGCATGTGCTTCGAAGTATTTCTGATGAATTTTCTCGAAAGCTCGAAATGTCTGTGAAAATGAGACCAAAACATATCATTTTCAGAAATGCTCAATTTCTTGACATCTAAAATTATTTGTGCGCTTCTGTGTCAGTGTTACTAAATGTGTGTGTCTTGAGGAAACGCGCTGAAGTTCTACATATTTTTCATCCTTGAAAAATAGTTTACAGCAAGGAACAGGGTCAACGATAAAAAATTAAATATTTTCGAACTTTTCTATTACTTACTTGAGTACAAGTTCTGGCTTAATTTTTCTAAATATGCCAAGAATGGTTATTTTCATTTTTAAAATTGTTCAAAATTTGGTGTAGAAGAAAAATAATCGTATGTAAATTGTCATTTGAGCGAACCACTTACTAGACCAGACTGATCCCTCATACCCTGATTTTATTCTTGTTTCTCTCCAGGAAGCAGGAGTAAGATCACACATTTATGTTATTAAAATATTAAGTTGTACTGCGTTATTTCCAATTCTCATATCATACATGCTAATTTAGTTGATTTTTGACTATCGGATCATACAGATCAGAACAGTGCAAAATTAATTAACAAGTACATTTATTATGAAAACTAAAACAAATATGCAAACAAGTCTGACATACAGTTCGAGATATTTAGAAAGAGATAACAAAGTCACGAAGTATCATAATGCTCAGAAGTCAAGAAAGGCTGTGGGAGCAAAAGAAATTTCGTTTCGGGTCGTGTACGAGTACACCAGAACCGTACTGTAGGGTTACTATGTTTTTCGTAGAAACGCGTTTTTTGAAAATCCCAGGAGTTTTCACCGAGAACCTTGAATTTCGTGACAAATTTTTGTTACCTCCCTACACTGTCAGTTTCTCGTACAGAATGTATCACATCAAATACATGATTCATTGGGGCATTGAACGAATATTTACACTACTGGTATCAGAGCGAACATTCTGGCTAGTGCAGAACTACCTATACATTTTTTAAATGTAAAACATACACTCAAAAATAAAAAAGCACTTAAAATTTAAAAATAATTAGTTGCGATTTAGCAATAAATTTACATGTTTTTTTTTATGAAAAAAGTTATTGCTGAATCGAAAGAACAAATTTATTTATTTTTGATTGTAAGTGTTTTATCACTTTTTTAAAGTCGGTTTTACATTTTTAAATTGCATTTTGATTTTTGATTTTTAGTAGCTTTGTTATAAAAATAAACATATTGCCATGTCCTCACAATGTCTCAGTTTCTCTCAGGGGTAATAAGTAATGTAAGTTTTGTGTAATTTTTGTAAATTCAAAAGATTGTAATGAAAATTAAGCTTCTACTATATTATTCAGAAGATTGTTTTCTTTCCGTAGAAGGATTGTAAGAAAAAGATGTGGAATAATTTCTGAAAAACTGTGTTAAAATATATTTGGAAAATTGACTCGATTTAATTCATAATTACCTGAAACTATTAATATTTTGAAACACTACATAAAATCATTGAAAGTAATAATATTGACAATTCGTTTCCATTAAGAAAAAGATCTCAAGCTTCAACAATAAAGGTGTAAAATAGGTTCAAAGAAAGTTCGATTTGAAAATTTTCAAAAATTCTGAGATTCTAATGGAAACCGAAGTCTTACCAGATTTATAAGTGAAGGTTTTTCTACTTCAGCTAGAACTTCAAAGAAAAAAATCTGAAATCTTTATATGAATATTAGTTTCATATAAAGTAACCCTAAAAATTAAAAGATACGTTTCAAATTTTCAATGCTTAAGTCCAGTCAGATCCATAGAATCAACTTTGAAACAATTGCTTACTATTAACACGTTAGTGTTGTTTAAACGATTTACGTTTTTTCACCACTTCGTAATACTATTTCTTAATCATTACACCGGAATGACAGAGTATTATATCTTTAAATTATTTCTACCAATGATAGGTTATATTATTTAAGACAAAGTAAAAATCAGTTAAGTGTACGTTTACATTTGTAATAGTAATGTCTGTACGCAGTAAGCATAACGAATTGTATCATCACCTGTGTCAGAAACACGAGTATTCTCAACAATAGGTATAAGATGTTACTATTCACGTCAGTGTGAGATTGCATGTCAGGTCTGGGGTCATTTTGAACGACAACGAGCATTATTTCCGGATGTAAAAGCCTATGAAAGAACATTCCATTCCTTGAAAGGAAAAAAACAGCCCCCTCAAAAATAGGTATACTGTGTTACTACTAACATCAGGATGAAACAGCCAGTCAAGTCCAGGATCGTTCTGAACGACAAGGAGCATGACTATTAATGAAAGAGCAACCCATTCCTCGGGCGCGTGGGGGCGCGCAGGGAGCAGCGCGTCGGCGCCGCTAACAGCTGCCTGCGCCCGCGCGCAGCGTGGATCGCCTGCGTCGCACACACGCCCGCTTGTTAGCGCCTCCATTTTCTCCTCGCCCGCCCGCTCCCACCTTGCAGAAACCGAGCGCCGCTTCCGGTATGAATATGCAGCGCCCGCCGCCGACGCCTCGCGTCGCGACGCCCGGTGCGCGCGACGCCCGCTCAGGACGGAGGGTCACGTTTTCAACGCATCGATGCTTCTATGAAAATCTCCGTGTTTTAATCATTGATGGTTTAACATTCCCCTATCGATCTGGGTGATGTCGCCTTGAATTTGAAACCGACATTTTAATTTTGGAGGGTACTTTACACGAAGCCCCTAGGACATTTTCACAAAAATAACTCCATAATTTTTTATTTAATTGTTGACGATAGTGTATAGGACGTTTAAAAGAATGGTGCAGGTTTCATGTTCGTTGAAAACCGTGATTTTTCGAATATTGCAAAAGTTCAACATTTTTTCGGCGTCTTCTTACAACTGAAACTATAAAGATAGAGATTTTTTCTCTAAATGAAATCTTTTCCTTAAAGATAGATTTTGAAATAAGATCATGTACAATTTTTCGGAAATTTGAGTGTTTACGCGTAATTTTCTGTGAAAACACGGGCGAGAAAATACGTGATGTTTTAGCACCGCTAGTTTATAAGACCATCGATGAATTTAACATCAAAGTGCTTTTGAAGCCAATGTTATTTTAACATCGATGTTTTGTGCTCGATGTGTTTAGGCGGTCCATATTTTTTTAATAAAAGGAAAAGTCTCTGATAAAAAAGTCTAAAATAATTTTTAGATATACATAAATTGAATATACTTCAGATCAAAGTGATAAATAAATAAAACATAGTTTTTGTCAATAAACAAACCCATACCATTTTTGAATTATCGGATCAGATAATCCACGTTTTGTTGTTGAAGCCCCCAGAGTAATGAAATATTCGTTCGTTCACACCAACACGTTCAATGCGCCTCCTTTCACTATCACTTGACCCAATTTGGGCGGACTATTGCGGGCGGGTTGTTGATAGCCATCTCCGTTCGCCCGACCTGGCCGGGCGATCTTCCTTGCAGACGCCGTGCTAACGCAGTTCGCGAAGCTTGTTTGTACGCGGCTCGTTCTAAATGGGATATGTAAATGACGTCGTGACTGGGTAACTTCGTGTTGAGGACGAAATGACTAATGGAAATCGGACGTCCGCAATTGGAGGCAGTTTGCCACTCCGAGCGGTCGCAATGCCTCCATTTAAGAAAATTTGTTGTGCGGTGCAACTGTTAATGATTTATCGTCCGCATCGTGGGGATGTCCCAGCCGCAGGGGGCCCAAGTGGGAAATGGCGCGGAAAACACGATATGTAAACCGGCCGCTTCGCCCTTCAGAACAGCCGGCTACAGTGTGGGCACGTAGAAGCACAGTCATGTGCCGAAGATACTTCGACACAGCAATTCACCTGTAAATGGATAAGACTACTGAACGCATTTTACTAGGATATTTGTATCACTTGCCAGTTTAAGATATTTATATTCTTTCACATTGGTTTGAAACTCATGAGATATTAATTATAGGTAACATTTATAAAACTTTTGGTGAATCGTCCATGTCCATCAAAATTTTGTATTAGTAATAACAATAAAATAATTTTCTTATTATTTCGATAATTAATAGCGTCTTAACTTCCAGGTATACGCAACAACTCATTCGATATAAACGGCTGGCATATACACGGCATGTTAAGTTTTCCTCAAAGCTGAACTCTTGAATTGATGTCTTTTCACTCGAAAGCTCACGAAATGCCCTCTAAGTTTTGGAATGTTTGATAGTGGTCAGGCCTGATAGCTTTGAAGTGGAACAGGCTAGATACTACCCCTCCCAATAAAGACATTCATTTAATTAAAATAAATCTGCCTAAAAGTAATTTTCAACGTTTCAGTATTCGCTTCTCTTTATCACAAAGTTATGTTTCAATAAAACGTATATTAAAAAGTAGGATGTGTAGTGCTGGCAAAAAGTTAAAGGACTCCCATAAAAAAGAAGATAATCGACAATAATCCTTTTAACTTTACGTGATCCATGACATTTAAGTATTGGATCCAAAATAAAAGAAAAACTGCTTCCATTTAATAATGAAAACAAAGATTTTTAACTATCAAATTTTGAAGAAATATTATAACTAAGGACCCACTTCAAAAAATATCTCCTATTATAATGAAACTTAAAATCTTTAAATTGAAGGGTGAGTTTTGAAATTAATTGTACAAGTAGACCTACCAGATCGAGTCATTACACATCATTGGTAAAAATCGTTAAAAATGCATGTTTAAATGTTTGGTTAACTCGGTAGGGAGGGATAGAAATGGAGATGCACATAAGAATATTTCACTAAATTTAGCAACAACTGAACCTCCACAAATTTAATTAGCGAACAGTTTCATTGTTGATTATTGTCAATTACTTTCTTTTTATGAGCATTCTTTAACTTTTTTGCAGATCTGTAAGGACATACGTAATGGCGAAAGACAAAGCTTTATAGCACTACCTAAAGTCACACAATAACTAGAACTTAAAATAAAATATCTTATTTTAGTCACAATGTATTAAATATTTAATTTGCGTTCTAATGTCACAAAGTTACACTTCCTAATTAATAAAAAGTCAAGATATAACTAGTTTTCATGCATAAATGCTGAAAAATAATACAGTAATTAAATTAAATGAGTAAGTTAAAAATGTTTCACTTTTAATACGAAGAAATATTTAATGTATAAACATGAAAAATATAATTAGTTTCCTTTTTGTAATATTGAATTTTTAAATAACTAAAATTTTTTCCAAATATATGAAGAAACATATCACAAGTAATATTTGAAGAAACATATCACAAGTTTCCACAGATTTTCGAAAAATCATATTTCAAAGATTTTTTTTTTTTGTATTCTTCCGTCTTTTCCGAAACAAGTGTCGTCTGCATACTCAATGAGTACCATCCATTGAGCTGCTTTCCAGTCATTTTTGACTAATTTTTGGGTTTTTGTTCCATGCAGAGGGATGAATGACTGGTCTACCCTACAAAGGGCGCATGGCAGAATAAGAAATACATTGCATTGGAAGTCATTTTAGAAGGGATGTTTCTTTTTAAAGTGTGAAGTATTCTTTATGGTATGCTTTAAATAAAAAGAAGTACGGTGAGATGTTCCTCTGGTCTACCCCATAGGAAGGGAGTGGTTGCGTCGCAACCCTTCGTTTGGCTGTGAAGCGCGGGGCGCCATTCGAAGAGACTTTCCGCGTCTCCCGGGGAGCGGCCGTTGCCTGTCGCCTTGCAAGGAAACACGCATCGGCGCCCGGCGCGGCTCCCGAGGCGCAGCTTTCATTCGCACTCGCGGCGCTTCCACTCCAATTGCGGCGCCTCCGCCCCGCCCCGCGCCGCAAGAAGGGAGCCGCCCCTGGAACAATCTGCGAGACGCCCTCACAAGCCTTCCCCGCGCCCTCGCCTCCTCTCGGCACGACGACGGTCGGCCATCCGCACGGCGAGTAGGCCTCCATGTCGACGATTTCAAAGCAGCCATGTTATCACGGAAACAGATGAGAGGGATGGGGCACAAGTGGCAATTTTTTTTAATTTTACTTTCTCGCTGCGGAGTAGAAAGTTATGTAATGCTGTGAGAGAAAAAGGCGACTTTTCGGTAAAAAGTGGATAAATCCAGTTGTTTAATTTAGAAAAAAATCCTCGAACCCTTGGTGTAGCCAGAATCCATGCTTTGTGGGTCCTTGATACCGAAAAATCGAATGATGGCAAAACGTTTGTCCATCTGGTTGTCCGTTTCTAAACTATTCAGCCGATTTGCTCCAAAATCAATATTTCCAAATTAATCTGGCTGATGTCGTAGTCCCTTAAATTTGAAACCGAAATTTAAATTTTGGGGGGTACTTTTCATAACACCCCTTGGACATTTTCCAAATTTTCGCAAAAATGACTCCATTGTTTTTATAGTGAACAACGTTTAAGATAATGGTGCAGGTCTCATGTTCGTTGAAAACTGATTTTTCGAAAATTGCCAAAGTTCAATTTTTTTTCGGAGTCATCCTTCAACTAAAATATTAAAGAAAGAGATTTTTCCTCAATGAAATCTATTCCTTGAACATATATTTTGAAGTAAGGTGGTGTAAAATGTTTCAAAAATTTGAGTATTTGAGGATTTTTTATCGTCAATTTGCGTGAAAATACGTGCTGTTTTAGTACCACTAGTTTCTCAAAGAGATATTTTCAGATCATATAATTTTAATTGTCGCGTGGAAGGAACAACAACAGATGGTTCTTTGAGTGTCTCTATTAGCACAGAGAGCAATGTGAAATCAGTTGTTTGACTACCGACGGGCGAGATGAATGAAACCCTCTAGAGCAACGCTGTTACATCAAGAAAGCCTTTCTCCGAGGAAGAAATGCTTCACTTGGAAAATTGTGAAAGCTGTCGGGAATAGTGCCCTTCCAAACCGGACAGTCGCGAGGTCGCCAGCGGTGTCTCTTGGCAGCCTTGACGACCTGGAGAGAGACACCTGCGAGTGCGGTTATCGAGCACCTGCTTGGAGGCAGGCAGACAACGCACGAAGAGTGAGAGTGGAACCTTTGACGCATCGATGATTAAAAACATCGTTGGATTTTTGTCGATATAGTATTAACATCGATGGTTTAATTTTGGAAATCGATGTTTTGTTATCGATGTCTCATCACTATTGGCGAGGTGCAACTCTAAATTAGCTTCGGCCGTGAGGGCGACTCGGATATTTACGCTCCCATTTTAGGTGTTTAAATAGACTCCCAACCGTCGCAAGTCATTGTCGTTTCGGTTCCCGTGAGGGGGAGGGTCAACGGGGACCTCACAAGAAATTGGAATAAATTTAAAGGAAAAGCAATGCATTTGAGAACCAATGTTAAATATATTTAGACATATATGACAACATTTTCTGCAAATTTTGTGGTACAACATTTTCAGTTTTCGAGGTGATGGAATATAAATTTTGAGTATTTTGTGTACTTGCGGTCCTTTCCGAAGGGACACCAATGGCTGCATCCTTTCTTGAAGAACTATTTCAATATTAACTTTGTTGCTCGAATAGGCAACTCTACATGGGTAGATATTAAAGTAAGTTTGCAACGTGATAATGAGCAGACGTGACTGTAAGAAAACGCCGGAGGTTTATGAAGCTTTTACGCATGGCGTCGGATTTGAATTATTTTGCAAATATCCGACAAGCGTTGAAAGTGGAAACTATCACTAAGGGTTAAGAAAAATTCTAATAATTAAAATCTTATATAATGAAACGGTAACTCCTTACCTAAACAAAGAGAGGGAAAAAACTACAATGGCGACAGTCATTGACATCCCCCTGGTATGAGACTATTATAAGGCGCAAATAGATCATATATTATCTAAGTATAATCAATTAAGATGAAATAGTTTTTTATATTAGTGCGTGAAATTACGGTTTTTTGCACAATCGATATTCAAGTTCTTTTTTGTTTTATTTTCTTTTTTCTGTTAGTTTCATTTCTACTCTGCATCATTTTTAAACAAAGCAGCATTTTCGATCGCCATCTTAATGCAAAACGTTTGTTGTTGTTTTCACAGTGAGATCGCCTTAAAACAGCTTCAGCCTGATGTTCAGCATATAAACTTTTTTAGTTTCTTCTGCATGTGGCAACTGCACGTAAACACAACTGCACTTGAAAAGGATTTTTAGGCTGAGACTGCTGTCTGGATACCACGCCAGGATGGAAGTTATAGAAAGGTTGTCTTATGCCCCATCAGGCAACAGAAGAATGGGGATTTATTGGGTATTATCCGTAATTTTGTTAGGCACATCTATCACGAAATATCTTCATAATTAATTTAGGTTATCTACATTCAGACATCAAACTAGGTATTTCCCTAAAATCTCGAGCGACTGAAAGTTTTCAGGGGGTAGAATATCTAGCAGTCATTTCCGAGTGACGTATTTGACCATGACCAAAATTCTGCAATTTTTAAGTAGCCTTGGGTGGTTAAAACGGGGATTTTGAAATATATTAATAACAAGAATAAATTGAAATTTGTCCATTTTTGACCAAGTAATCTATCTAGAAAGAGGTATGGCAATCACCCATTGAGTTGTAAACAACGAATTTAGCACTGACGCCGAAGACTTTTAAAGAAATGACAAAAATATTCTCGGTCATGGCCACTAATGGTACTTTTACCTTACACGAGCGGAAACGCATCTAAATTCAATGCTTTAAATAGACTCACTGATCTTTGGCTTTGAAACACACACTTTGATCTACGCATTAAAAATTGCTCTCTTCCTTTCGCCTTCCATAACCTCACACTCCCATGCCTGCGCTAAGGTGGCATTACATGATCAAACAACAACTGCTTTCTTTGGATCGATTGCCGATCCAGGTAGCTGAGGTCGCTAGGGTAGAAGTGCCCTGACGGTCTCGAATCGAAAAATCGCGGGTTCAAGTCCCACTTCCGGCATGGTTGTCTTTGTGTGTGTCTCTGTAAATGTTTGTGGTGTCCATTATTTCATCATCATCATTTCGCCTCAACCCCAGGTCTTACAACCCTGGGTGTAAAAACGGAATCACCATGCAAATGCTGATCCCCCATAAAAGTCATGTGCACCTATCGTCGATAAATAGGACTGAGCACGTTCGTGTGATCCCAAGATGGCCAATTCGCGACCAAAACAAGTTCCATAATTATTGTCTTTGGCAATATACTTACTTTTCCTGGCATTGTACATAGAGGGGAAACCTAGCATCTAAACACTAACGTGACGCAGGCAAACGTCATGACGTCATTGGCTTGGGCGGAGGCCTTGAGTAGAGGCGTATGGCGATGTACTGCCGTATGTTACATCATAAATTATGTATAAAATCCTAAATATTTGAAAAAATTGAAAGGCGCATGAGCGTTAACTGCTATAATTGATTTATTGATTGATTAGGAGTAGTGATTCAGAGCGCATCAACTGCTAAGGCCATTAGACCCGAATTCTTTCATTTAGGGAGGTGGCGATGATCATCCCGAAAGATCCGGATCCGACTTACGTCTACTTGCTCTCCCCAACCAGGTATCTCCCACCAGCGGAGCACCGCCCCAGCCGGGACAAGCTCTAGGCTCCGGAGCGTGTTAAAAGGCGCAAAAGACTTGCAGCCCGAACATCCTGAGCGTCGTTGATGTATAGAGGAACCGAGAGGGTGAGAATCGGGGAAGAAAGCAGCGCTCCGCTGAGCCTCGCCGTGGCACGTGGGGAGGGCCATAGGCGTCGCCAGTGAGGCGCGTGCCCGGCCGCGCAATCTGCTGAGTGGTCCGCGCGGGGCGAGGGCGGGGCGGGGGCGGGGCGGGGGCGGGGAGGGGCAGGCGCGGGGCGGGGCGGGGGCGGGGGCGGGGCGGGGTGGGGGCGGGGCGGGGGCGGGGCGGGAGCGGCTGGCAGGGCGCGCTACAGCAATTTCCTGCGTCGTAACGAACGCCGTTTATCATCAGCGGCCTTTCGCTCGTGCGTCTCATTCAGCCGTTCCTTGAGGCCCCTGGCGACCCCTCGGGACCGCCTTGCATGGCCACTCAGCCGTCTTTAGGGTTCGAGTCCCCACCAGCTACATCCCTGCGGCGAATTAAACCGCTGTCTCGGGGAGAATTCTAGACGCTGACTGCTCTGGTCGTTAGTTTGCCTGGTTTCTCCGATCAATGACAGGTGAATACCGGAGCAGTACCCTAAGAAAGGGCCGCGGACTGCGCGCGATTTTTCCTTTCTCTTCCTTGTCCTATCCTCACCTTTTACACGCACACACTTACACTAACATGCATTACACTCCCACACACTTGGGGAGACCGGTCGTAGAGCTTGTTCTGGCTGAGGCGGTACCTCGCTGGAAGGAGATACCTGGTTAAATATTTTTATGAAAACATTTTTAAGAAAGAGAGCATGATGCATTAAATCACCATTATCTAAGCGATATGGGCCATTTTTCTCAAAACATTATTTTTCAAAAAGTAAACATATTTTTAAATATCTTGAATATTTGCTTTACAAGACTATTTTATGCTTTGAAGAGTAATTTTTTTGTTTACATGAACTCTTCAAATTATTTTATTACGAGTTTCACGAAATCTCGAAAATTTCTAATTGTCACTGAGTGGAAAATGACGCATTCTATAAACATTAAAATGATGTTTTCTCAAATTTTCCCCGGAAATTTTCACATGAAAAGAGATTTTGTAATTTTTAATTATATTTAATTATCGGTAAAGAACTGTAAATATTATAGGAGACGTTTGGAGAAAAGTAAAATATAATCTACGCACGTTTTCTTGAGCTCCAGAATCTTTCCCCCACTATTTATTACGTGTACTTGAATTATGAATAAACTACCAACAAAGGTAAGTAGTTAGAAGCACTTTAATACTAACGCTTCTGAGTACTACTACAAAACGTACTATCTGGTAAACGGATTATCGATTTCATTTTATTGTATTCCAAAAACGAAATATCTCTCACCTAGACCCTACTCCGCCTGCCAGTAGCAAAAGAGCTCACATAACATGTGCAGTTAGTGAATCCGCATTTGTTCAAATGCAAAGAAAATGGCAATGTTTCAACATTTTTCAACAATAAATCAACGAAACTCGACGAAAAACCTATGATTTTCTGAATACTTCACTTCACTTTAACTATTATAGAATTCATGCAGTGAGATCATGTTATAAACTCAAAATTTTTAAATACGATATTTTCATAATAAATAATATATCAAAGAAAACTACATCATTGTGTTAACTAAAGAGAACTAAATGCCGTATTCCATACCTTTTTCTGTTAAGTTTGTATTACATAATATTTCAAAGATTGTTGTTTCTTTTTAAGTTTTTTTAGTATTTTATATAGGCATTATACTAACCAGTGCAGTATTCAATTTTCAATTCATTTTTCAATTTTATTAGTAATTTGTTCACAGGATTAACCGATTACAAATTGCAGAGTATATAATAATATAATTGCCAGTGCAGGCAGTATTCAATATTTAACCTAGAGGTCTAAAGAGAGAACAATAAAGTTCAGAAATGTCTGAAAATTAAATGAATGCACCTATTTACAGACCAACTCCTCAGGGAAAATTCCAAATAAATGAAAAGTTACAAATTTTAAAAAACATTATTTTGAAAATTTCCATCGTCCTGGCCACAATTGTCTTTCAGGTAATTTTACATTGCTTTTTTATCAATACCAAACTACTGTAGTTACTGGCAATAGCAAACAATTTTTTATCATACAAAATATGTCGTTGAAAAGGTGATTCCGATTTAATTTCAACAGAGAATTTGCAAATTTACAATAAAATAAACCTCTAAATTCGATACTAAGAATTTTAAGCATATATATTAATGTGATAAACAATTACAAATCTAGGAACGAATATAATAAGCGAATTTCATGAACTCATTTATTGAATAACACAATCCGTGCACTCAACATCAATTTCTTCTCTTTATAACTTTCAGTCGTTTCCTTAAGTTCTCAACAACAAAAGACAATTCCATTAATGCTGAACGTATTTATGATGATCAAAAGTAAATGGTATGAAGTAGGTATGAAATGTTCCAAAATATTGAAAAAACTGAAATTTAAAGTACATCTTATTTTTTTAAATTTATTTCCGTTTGCAGCTATTTGTGTTCTAATGATCATTAAAAAAGCTTGTAGATACTTATAACATTAGGTGGCAGTATATTTGTTTATACATTTTTTAAACTTCAAAACATATTAACAAAGTTTTGAAGAAACAATTATTAAGTTTGAAAATGTCTGAACATGTCAATCTTAATTCCTAAACCCTTTTACAGAGTCGTAAATTCTCCAAAGTTATGAAAGTCAATTTAAATCAATCAGCCAATGCATGAATCTGAAGGTCAGGATGAAACAAGACTGAAATCGGATTGCTTTTTATGTTGCATGGTTTTGTTTTTAATTGGATCGAAACTTTTTGCACAGATTTTTTGCATAATGCTTTTGCATACAGTCTAGTAAGAGCTGTTGTCCCAAGATATTTCGAAAACCAAAAACTTGGAAAACACTAATTCGTGAAAATGAGGAAATGCGTTTGATGTAGATTCAAATTTGTATAACCCGCACTGAAACCAGGTGTTAATATACGTTGTTATAAATTACTTTTATTTTATATCAGTATTAAATCCCATTAATTAGTATTTAACGTGATTGAATGTAACACTGAAGTTATTTTGGTCGGAATAGCCATTCCATTACCGACAACGTTTTTTGTATTTTGAGGTTAATCCAATGTGTTTTTCTGTAATCTGAATTTTTTTGTATTGTGTGTTGAATGTTTTGCTTAACCAAAACATTTACTTAAAAAGAATTTGTTATATTTCAGTTACCTGTTTTAAATATTACAAACCTAAAAAATTAAAAAATAAAATGAGTTTTGTTACACACATTTTATATAGGTATTATTTAATTAAAATGATACGAAATGTATCAGAATTACTCCTGGATTTAACTTACAGTTGATTTTTGTATATTCTGCATTGTATGTTCAACATTTTTGGATGATGTTACATAATTTCATTAGAGTTCATTGCAGCCCATCGTCGGATAATATCACTATGTCAATTCTAGTATTATTAGGGTCCAGATTTAAATGCAAATGCATTTTTCCCCGTAGACAGAAAGAATGCTTAGTTGCTTTGTGCATGAAACATAGAATTATGAATTATAAAAATGTACATTGTTACTCGTATGTATTTTCTATATTCATTTTAATATATTTAATTTTTAATTTTGTAATGTGCGTTTCTATACACGTCATTTACTGTAGTTAATATAAATTCCTAACCAGAATTATGCATAATATTTAAAAGAAAAATTATGATCGTTTTGGGTGTAAATTTCAGTGGAGTTCATCTTGAAAATAGGTAACGCGGATGCAGCATCACACGTGACGTGAGCTCCCACATGTCTCAGAGGAGTCTTTACCTATAAAGTGAGCGAAACAGGATGCGAAAAAGAAAGAACTTCCATTTTCATGAAATGAAGGTGGCTGCTAATGGGTTCGCGGAATTGTGCTCAGAAGTTGTTCTAATGCAATTGCTAAATGTATTTAGCGGCAGACCCAATTATGGAAACTAATACTACTCCTCGAAATTTCGTTCTGAGGCTTAGTAAGGGTCAAGTGCCGGACGAATGCGACTCTGAATATAAGATTCGGCTTATAACTTTCAGAACAACGAAATGTGTGGAACTCATGTAAATGTGAAAGGAATTACACGAATGCAACGCGGACAGTGGGCACAATTATCAGCATTCTAGCATGAACACCGCGACGTCGGAGTAATGCAGTCCTTTCCTTAACTCAAGAACCGGTCCGAAATTTCCATCACAATGGCGGAATAGTTGAGGACTCGGTGTCTCCCGAATAAAGAGGCGTGCATTTGAAGCGGCCCCATTCGGAGGCAGCCGCCATGAAGAGTTGCCCTGCAACATTCGGGCGCTATTCGTTAGCAGAAGAAACCCCCTGACCTTAATTCGACCCCAAAGAGCGCGGGCGAACAGGAATAACGGGTTGTCGGTGGCCCCGAGCTACTCTTACTGTTTGCGCGTTTGAAGCGTAGTTGGAGTACTTTCGGTGGCTCCACTGCCGAAAGAATGTCGTCTCCGCCCCGCCCCTCCCCCTCCCGCTTTTTCCGGGACAAGTCCATGGCACAGCCAAAGCATCCCACTCCTTTCAAAAGAGAGAGAATTCGAGACGTCACGTGATCTTCATTAACGTTTGATCTCTTCATATCGAATTCTCTCCCATTTCTTTCTTTTTTTTTTCCTTTTTTTCCTCGTCGCAAAAGTAGGGGGCATTTTCAGAAACGTTCTTCTTCTCATTCTTCGCCGGAGAGAGGCCGGCGGCCTCTTTTTATTGTGCCTTCTTTTTAATATTATTTCCCCTCTTATGTCTCGTCTTGCCGATAAAAATGGCTGCTCCCCCATTGGCTGTTGCCACGCAACTGGAGGAAGCCATGGCGCGGCGCCGCACCTGGCGGGCGGGGGCGGGGGCGGCGAGAAAGAATCGCCATGGTAACGCGGCCGGGATATTGAATTTTCAAGGCGCGCCACGAGATAAGGGAGAGGGGAAAAAAGGGAAGGAGGCGGCGGAGGCGGGGAGCGGAGGGGCGGGGAGGGGCGAGCGCGCGCGCGCGCTGTCGACGCCGCCCCCGCGTCGCGACGCCCGGCGTCGCCAGACGAGGCGAGGCGAGGCGAGGCGAGGCGGGGCGCGGTCCAGCCGCTGCCTCCCCGCCCGCGCGGCCTCGCAGGCTGCTCGTGCGCTTTCATACTGTGCACCTCGCAAAACAGATGACGATAACATTCAATCCACATCCACTGCCAGCAATACCCGCACCTGTATTCGATGCAAAACGACTGCCACTAAACTTCGTGTTGTAAAGGTTCCAGTGTACCGTTAACCATTTAATCAGTACAAACCTCCTTCGTTTTAACTAGTTAAATAGAATTCTTTGAATATTTTTGCAAGTCATTTTCAGTTACTTGTGTTCTCTTCTATATAAAAATTCGTTCGTAGATGCTTCTTCTCAAAAATTGTATTATAAATATTAAAGAAATAATAGCAATTTAACTGACTACCTGGTAGGACTCAACGATCTTCCTAAACAATCACTTTACATTAAATTTCCGATCCATGTTCACTTAAATACATTTAGTTTTGTGCAGTTTTTACACAACCATAGGACTCGTGGAAGGTCGTATCAAATAGTATCTATCTCGGTCCGTTCCTTTGGCGATCTACACGTCTCTTCCCAAAGACCTCTTGCCATAAATAAACTTTTCACTCTGGGGCCCACGAGGATTCTGAAACGTTACAGAATGGCTCGAAACACCATGATTTTGCCATTTTACGTAAATGATACTGCAAAATCTATCGAACTAGAACTAAATTTTCCAGGAGTGCAAAAAAAAATGGATAAAGTTTTAGAGTGTCATGTTAGATTTTGTATAATTAATTATATGTCGTTAGCTTCATACTTTATCATTACAAAATAAATATAATTTGATATTTTTTAAATTGCTTTTAAATTATATGGCGCACAATCTTTTGCCTCAATAATAGAAACTATTGGTATACATGTTGTTTTTATAAAGCTAAGGAGGAAAATATTATTTTCTGAATACGACATTTTGTAAGAAGGTGGATTCTTAGACAATTAATGTACTGGATCAAAATGTGAATCGAATTTGTAGATTGGGACATTTTTCAGGTTCATGAGCGTGAATTTTCTTTTTCGTAAATGTAGCTATTGCCAACAGGGCAGTATTGCAGGGCCGGGGGCGCCGAGTGACTGATTGACTCTCTGCCTGGCGTGGGTCGCGTATCGGGCTCCATTACCGCGCGCGCGCTCAAAGCCACGCGCCCGCCGCCGCCGCCGCCGCTCAAAGAACGCGATAAACAAACGCCGCGCGCCGGGCGTGGGCGGCGGCCGCCGCCGCAGCCGACTGGCCGCGCTGCGTTTCATTCGATTGGAGGCTTCCTGGGCGGCACGGGGCGGCTGCCGGGCGGCCTGCCGGGGGCGAGCGGGCGCGGGGCGCGAAGCGCGGGCGGGGGATGGGGGCGGGCGCGGCCGGAGCCGGGAGGGCGGGCCGGGAGCGGGCGGGTGGCCGGACGGGTAGGCGAAGGGGCCCGAGGCGCGAGGTCAGGGGCGCGGGGCGTGTGCGGGTAGGCGGACGGCCGGACAAGCGAGCGAGCGAACGAGAGAGTAAGCGGGCGGGCGGGCGAGCGAGCGAGCGGACGGGCGGGTGACCCGGAGATCGGGGCGTGGGCTGGCGGTCGTGCGTTTAGCGGACGGGCAGGTGAGCGGGCGGACGATTGAGCGGGCTGGTGGGCCAGCGGGCGGGCGCGGGGTGTGTGGGCGCAGGGCGCGGGCGGGCGGGCGGGCGGTTGAGCTGGCGAGCTGGCGGGCGGGCGAGCGAGCGAGTAAGCGGGCGGGTGAACGTGCGAGCAAGCGGGCGGGCGAGCGAACGGACGGGCGGGTGACCCGGAGATCGGGGCGTGGGCGAGCGAGCCAGCTGACGGGCGAGCGAGCGGGCGGACGGGCGAGCGGGCGGGCGAGCGAGCGGGCGAGCGGGCGGGCGAGCGGTGGCGGTGCTCGGGAGCGCGGGGCGCGAGCGGGCGGGCGAGCGGGCGGGCGAGCGGGCGGGCGAGAAGACGGGCGAGCGGTCGCGGTGCGCGGGGGCGCGGGGCGCGAGCGGGCGGGCTGGCGGGCGTTTAGCGGGCGGGCGAGTGGCGTCCGTTTTGACGAGAGGCCTCTAATGAAGCCCGCGCCGCCGAAGACGCCTCAAAGCAAATTGACTTCGTTAGGAGCCGCGCGCGCCTAATGCCGCCAGCCGAAATGACACGCCCCCTCCCCCGCCCCCGCTCGTCGTCGCTTGGGTGCTGCGTTTGATTACCTTTTGTCTCCCGCGTGGGCTCTTATCCTACGCCAAAATTACATGTTTCTATGGCCTAGTTTTTTACGCCGAGATAACATTTATCTCTGTTTTCTTCTTTCTTCAAAATACTTAATGAGTAACAGTGTTCAAATAATTAGCACATCTAACTTGAAAATTAATTTTTGTTACAATAACTTGTCAGTTTTTCACGAGTGCTAATGGGTATCAATTGCTTATAGGTTTAACGTTTTTTCAGAAATGCCCCACTTATTTGACTTTCGTTTTCACAAAATGGATGTATTTCATATAAAAACGTAGTGTGAATGCGCGGCATACCAAAATCTTTGCTCCTCTTATTCTTGTTTCTCAACTACTGTATTACTCATATTTTTTTAAAAGTATGTTATATTACTTAAAGAACTACAATTGGAGATACATTTCTTCGGGGAAGAAATATCTAGCTTGGAGGTGTAGGACAGGTTCGAAAAAAAATTGGGACTATTGCAATTTTCAAAATGTTATCGGTTTTAGTGAAAATCACAACTGTACCAGATTTAAATGCACTTTTCTTTAATCAAGCAAACCATTTAAAGAAAAAATGCAGCCATTTTTCAGAAAATTTTGAAAACGTCACGGAGGTTTCATGTAAAATACCTGCCTACCAAAAATTAAAATCCTTAATTATACCAATAAAACAACAATTGGATTTCACACTATATATATATATAAAGTTTCAGTTCAAAACTGTCTAATCTGTTCTAACGCGTGACATACCCATCTGCCATCCATCCCAACAGAAATCCCCATTTTCCGGTACAAAATTGCAAGTATTTCCTTGGCACCATCACCAATCTTAACCATCTTTTAAAGTAATAATAATTAATTCTGAAGTGTGTGGAAAGTTTCCGGTCAAAAGAACCTGAAAAGAGGTAAAAAAACAGTTTTTTCGACCAACTCGAAAATTCGAGATCGTGTTGTTGAAACATTTTCAATACTTTTCCTCTCTGCACTCCCTGTATGAAGAGGAAAGGTAATAAATACACATGAAAAATTTACTAGTGACAGTTTCTCATACGAACATTTTGTTGTTTCGTATCACGCAATATGCAAATTTTATATTGCGGTTCGCAAGGAATAAATTGCTCGTTTCTGTATTCTTTTCAATTTCGCAATATCGATTAAATAACCAATTTGTAAAAACGTTAAAATCTAAATTTTTAATTTAAAAAGGTTTTTAATTAGTGTTATTGATACCATGATATTGTTGGTGCAAATATTTCCATCGCTATTTCCAAACTAACTACAAAGAAGGCGTTTGAGGGATAAGAGCTCTGGATTGTTGCCTGAGCTGGTGCCCTCTAGCGGCCAAACAAAAAAGCTTCCCTGCGTGCCAACTAACACTACCTGCGCACAAAAACTAAACTCAATCCAACCATATCCAAAATTAGAGGCTAATTTTAGTCTAATTAAGTGCTCTTTTTCCGAAATTTGAACTCTTGTGAATTTCCAAAAATTCTTGCCTGGAACAATTTTTTTCGGTAGCATAGAATTATTCTTTAATTCTGAGTAGGGATTCATATTTTTTCTGAGGTATTTTGAATTTTTGTCTTTATTAGCCAATCAGAACTTATATTATTTGTTTCTCTTTTCACAGCCGTCAGTTTTAGAAAATATGGGCTGGAGCAATTTTTTTCTAGAACCTACAATTACTCCTTAATTTTCGATGCATTTTTGTAGACTTGCAATGATGTGAAGTTGTATTTTCTAGATTTATACTAAAGCTTGCAACGCCAACAATTTTGCGAAACGCACAAGAGCCTAAATTTCGGGCATAGAACATTTAATTAGCCTTTAATTTTGCATACGGTTTGGTTTTTGGGCGCTGCTAGATTTAGACGGCTTTCCCTACGCCGCGCCCGTCCGAATCGCTTTCGATGGCCCTCCATCCGCGTCGCGGCCCCCGACTCCACCGCCCGCGTCACGTGGTCTGCGCCGCTGATGGCGATAACTGACCTCTCGCGAAGGATAAAAATGTGCGTCATATTTCCACACTGGGGCTCCAGAGAGGGCGAGAGGGTGACATCTCTAAATACTCAATTCTCCATTTCAGCCACGCAACTAACCAGGGAGGAGAATTCGTCATTTTTAATCCGAGACTTTATTCGAAAAGCAGCTAGATATTGATAGATATTTATTATTTCTGGAGGTAGGTTTTTACAACCTGGTAGCAGAACACTTCAATTTACATACTACAAGAAGATATATAAATAAAATTTAACTTTAAATTATTTTAATATAATAATAATATTAATAATAATAATAATACGATAAAAATTCTAACAATAAGAGCAATAATAGAATTAACTACATTTTATAGCTGACCTACACAATTATTTTAAACTATTATATACATGACTTTTTAATTACACTGCCCTTCACTTCACTTCACAACATGTACACTTCACTTCTCTTTCTACTTCTCTATTGCACTACACTTCACAACACGTCACCACACTTCAATACAATACTACTTGAATATAATTATATATTTAATAAAGCAACACAGTAGTAATTATCACAATACTAATAATGACAATAGCAATAAAAGTAACAACAACAATAATAGTAATTGAATACATAAGTATATGTAATAAATTATTGTATTCTTATTACAAATGCCATATACGATGTCTTCTTAAGTGTAAACACATTTGTAGATTTAAACATTATTATGAAAACGAATAAGTAAGTAAGTAAGGTATTAGCTCTGTTCATGTTCTCTGTTCTCATATGTATTATCCAGGATTAGCAATTTATTAGCTACTACTAGCAATTACGTTGATTTATCAGCTCACAATGTACAGCTCTATTTCGTTTTTATCACTTTTTTACTAGAGTAGTTGCAGAAATCATATTGTCCTATTATAAAGAAATTGACATGCACCACAGGAAAATGTGTCAAAAAATTCACACAATTCAATCTGTCCGCTTTGTAATATCAACACTGATGAAAATCTTAAATATATTATATGCGTTTGTTTAATTTACAATGATCAAAGAACTTTACCACAATTATATGCTAATTTTTCTATTCCTTTGGCTGAATTAAATTCGAAGCAATTAAAATTGTCCTTTTTTATTTCATCAATCCTGAATTTAGGGGATTTTTATAGAGAGTAATATTATACTAAATTCTACGGGCTTTCTATTAATTGCTTTTTGAATACATTTGTTTATATTTTTAATGATAATTAGTAAATATTATATAATAACTATTATGCGACACGCCCATTCTGTAAATAATATCATGAATGCTTCGTATGTGTTATCATAACTGTTTTGCATGTGTTTGTGTTTTGATTATTTTAACTGTAGTGTATTTACGTTCTTTGTTAGTATCTTTAGTGAATAATAATATTGTTCTACGTCAGAACATACCATAAACGTTCAAAAATCATTTTACAAAATTAATTATCATAAAGGGCAATACACTGTTTATAATACCATTATTACCGGAAGTTTTTTGTATTTCATGATTGAGATTGTGCTGTGTGCTCGCAAATATTTGTGCCAAGTTAAATAAATAAATAGTAAATTATTTATTAATATGTGACGAGGTTATTTAAATTTCAAATAAACATCACACTTAAATTTTTATATAAAATCCTTATTGCTCTAGCTTTAAAATCACACATTTTTCGTTTTCGTGTGTGAATGGAAGGTATTTTTCTGTCACAGTTGTATAGTCATAAATTATAAGAACTGATATTCTTATTAATATTCATTAATAGCTACTTATAGAAGACATGCAATTACGTACTGCTGCAATAGTAGAGATGAAATTCTGCTGTTATATTGAGAATGAAGAGAGATTCCGTTAGAACAATCCTAAAAGCTTATTTTGTTGTAATGTTAATTTATTACAAAATTTCATAGATTGCATGAGTTGTTTTACTTTTATGTCACAATATTTGTGTAATAGAATTTTTTTATTAGATTAATTAATCTACAGTTTACGACATCAAATCGTGTTGGGAGTTTGAAATTGAATACTGTTTCTTCTATTTGTATTATTTTATTTTCAGCACTAATAGCATTAGAAGTACAAAATGCCTAATCTTATGCCGTACATAGAAGGGAAGAAGGGAATGGAACTACACGCATCAATGCAAAAACTGTGATAATGAAATTCACATTTTTTGCATCGATGAATGTAGTTCAATTCCATTTAAGCCTATCACCTTACGAGCATTTAGGCTGAATTTTAAATTAATTTAAAACGTGAAACGTTACTAGCTCTTTCTCCATCTTCATTGAGATAATTTTCGAGCAGATTTGTACAATCTTTACCTACTTTAATGATATCTTTAAGAGGAAAATTTTCAGTTTTCCAGCCACCGGAAAAAGGCGCCTGAATTACTTCAAAGAAATTAAAGTTAATTTAATTGCCTGAAATAATTTTTTGTTACGCTCCTTACCTTATCAACGAGAAGATCAAATTTGGGATTGCGGGGAAAATCGCTTGAATGCTCTGGATGAGGCTTAATGGGAACACTGTTATTTCTCTGTTTTTCTTGTTTCGTTGAGCAGGAAACCTCGCTGAGTCTCTCTGAATGTGGTTAGCGCTATCTTTGTGTAATTAGCCTCCCATCAAAGGGAGTTTCCTTCCAAAGCCAAAGCTGATATCATAAAATACGCAAAATGGATTTCATGTTTAGAAGTTCATTTGCATAGCATTTGCGGAGCTGCTAATAGTCAACAGAAACATTTTCGCAGCTTGAGCTTCTCTGCTGGGCTGGGCGTTGGCAAACCAGATGACCGGCACAGCTTTCGATAAACAATTCAATTTAAACAACTGAGAATTAATGAAATTTGAACTCGTGTAGCTATAAAAATGTGTTTATAAACTAATACAGAGTTGAAGGTAAATTTCAAGTTGTATCACGAAAGTGTTTTACTTACAGAGCTAAGTATTTCACTTACATTTATGTTATTGTGAATTGAATTTAATTTATTTACGATCGTTTTACCATTTTCAATTACAGAAATATTATTTTTTGTTGCACGTATGGTGGCCAATAAAACTTTATGGTGATATAATATGACTTTACAATTGTGATGGAACTACACCAGATATTGTGTTTGAGTGCATAGTTATAAGATAATTCCTTAAAACTGTAGACAAAACTGTATGATTGCTATGAAAGAGTTTAATGTGTTCCGTCGCAAGAATTCACATTTTGTAAATATTTAAGTAGTGATAATAAATCATTCCATTAAGTAAAAAGAAATATAATTAGAAATAATATTAAGAATTATATTTTAATGACGTTAGGAGTACTTACTTGATTTCTTTTGTTCTTTGGTCAAATAAAAGGTTATTAACTAGGTAAGCGTAAATAATTATATTACTTATTAACATGTATAGCCTCTGGGATGGCTCATGAGAAGCGAACTAGCTTTCCGTGCTGTGGTCCCGGGTTCGATTCCCGGTCGAGGCTAAAATGCAGTTCAAGCTCTCCTTTAAAATTACCCCAGTTTCTGTGGCTGGGGGAAGAAGAAAATGTCAAGCAGGCGGATCTTGCTAGTTACGGTGAAGAGAATACGTCATGTTCGCCTCATGTCGCTATTACCACCAAGCACGGGAATTTAACTAGGCCCCAGGCATGGGGACACCGGTAGCTGGCCAACGAAGTTGGACTACCGACCCAATAACGCCAAATACATACATAATAGTATTTATTATGTAGAAATATTATATTATTTAATTACATTATTAAACGTGTTACCAACAATATGCGACACATCACAACGCTTTTTCCAAGTAGAAAAGGTTTCCACAATGTTATTCTAGATAAGACTTAAACTTTTTTTAAAATGGTAATAAACTAGTTGAGATACAGAATGGTCCAGACCTTCCTGTGCTAGATACATTTTCTTTTGAGTCGGGACTGACTACCAGTTTTACCGCACTTGCTTCTCGTATGTCATCAATCGGTGCCTTGGCTTCTCGCGATGA
This sequence comes from Teleogryllus occipitalis, assembly GCA_011170035.1. Classification (NCBI taxonomy): domain Eukaryota; kingdom Metazoa; phylum Arthropoda; class Insecta; order Orthoptera; family Gryllidae; genus Teleogryllus; species Teleogryllus occipitalis. The sequence goes on along the minus strand of BLKR01000052.1, from coordinate 649,456 downwards.
CCACAACTCCCCTGGGAACAATTCCCAGTGAAAAGCTTCCTCGTGCGCTCAAAGATCACGGCGGGGTTCCTTAAGGATAGCGACACACGAGCGTCAAATGACGGACGTTATAGTACGTCCGTCGTAGCGCAACAGGAACTCATGCGAGTCGTAGCACTCCTGCGCGCTGCAGTCGCGCCCGTTGCCGACAACGTCCGTCGCGTAGCAGCCAACGGACGTTAGCTGTTGAAATGCGTACGGTGTTTATGACTGACATGATTCCTTCTTAGGTATTCATTACGTGCAGAACACAAAGGGTTCAATCGACGTACGTTAAACCGCGTTGAACAAGCGGTACACGTTTTTTTTTTTTTGATTCACAAAATTAATAAGTTCGACACAGAAAAGTTCATTAAGTGCATATGCAAACGATTCTCTCGGTGATACTAACACATCCTACAGGTGTCTTCCTATATAATTTAGTCATGTAAGTTTGAAAGCATTTGTCTAAGCTCAGCCATTTGAAAAAAATTAAAAAAATTCTCACCATCGTTGTACAATTTCTGAAAGAGGTTGTAAAATGTTCCCTTCAAAATTTGCAGCCGTCTTTTAGAAAATCGTTTTCATATATTTTTTAAATTGCTCCTACTTCACTTAAAATTACAAAAAAACAATAGTTTCAAAGAAAATACGATATTGAAAGATTTAATTCTCAAGAAAAATTTCCATTCAGCTTATAACTTCTTACTGTAATAATGTTGTTGCATATTCGGATTCAATGAAATTATGCTCCTGCAATATGTAACATTGCGCCCAGCGCACCCAACGCCCCCACTGCTGGTCCGGGCGTGTTCATTAAGAGCCTAATGTCCTTTCGTTGCGTACGTGGAGTAAATGTTCTATCCTCGGTGATGGTGGTGGTGGCGGTCGCAGGGACGCGACATCTGGCGTTGACTTAAGGCCCATTCACAATGCATACATAAGCATAAGCATGTCGTTAACATAAAAGTTAGGACAACGTCTACTAGTGGACTCATTCACAATGCGTTCGCATAAGCATAACACGTAAGACGTTAACTTAAGAGCTTGCAAGCTTCAAGCTTCTGTGCTATGCTTATGTCAGACATAAGGAATGAGCCAATCACAGTTCGTTAACTCAAAATCGAGTATCGAAGTCGATCGTGTCGATTCGTGTGCTGCGTCTCATAGCCAATAGAAACTCTTATTTTGCCTGTGTTTATGTTCGACATTGTGAATACGCCAACTCTTCGCTTGTGTTAATGTCTATGTCTATGTGTTATGCTTATGTTTGTGATTGCATTGTGAATGGGCCTTTATACATCAGCTTGCGATGTCCTTCCCCAGGTATTTCTGTCCGCGGACCCGGTGCACAGCCGGGACACGCTCTAAGCTCCCCACTGCTCTTTTGACAGATCTGGCGCATGTAAGTGTAAGTGTGTTTGTCATGGGAGGATTGAACATGAGAACATCGCGTGCGGTTCATGACCTGTTTGTAATGGTAGTGTTCCGGCATATCTCGTATTAATATCAATATGTCTGTTATTGATCGGAGAAACCATGGAAAATTAACGATCGGAGCAGCCTACAGCTAAAACTCTCCTCCAGAAAGTGGATTAGACCTAGGACCATCTCACGTTCGAAAACCTGCAACCGACGATACTCGAACCCTACGACCTCCCAAACTCAGATACAGCAGCTGCATAAGTTGTATTGAGCCACCTCAGACGGCCCAACTGCTTGAGTTTTCCCCTTTGCTTCCAGGGAACATGGGCAATGCCACGCCGCCATGCTGCCGCTTCGCCACGCTCTCCCTCCCCCGCCACCCCCGCGCCGCCCCCGCCGCCGACGAGGCTCTTCGCTCTTGGGATGAATATTTCACGGAGCATCTCTTGTTCATTTTTGCGCGCTAGGCCCCGTCTGGCCCTTGGGCTTTTAAAATGCGCTGAATTAAAGAACAGAGCGAGGCCTGTCGCCATCTTGGACGGGGCGGGGGCGTGGGCGGGCGCTCTCACGCTCATCACTTATGCAGCGCCGCCTGGGCCTCGCCCTCCCCACGCGCCGCGACGCCTCGGCGCAGCCCGGGGCAGCGCGGCGCCCGCCCCGACGCCAGCAGCTAAGGGCACGGGCGACTGTCGACAGGTCCAAGGGGGAAGACACGGTCCCCTCCAAAAGACCTACGTTTGATACCTTTCTTTATTGCAGAAAATTTGAGAGAATTTATTATTTAAATAACAATATAGTATAGTACGTTACAAAAACAATATACAATATAATAGCAAATATAATTATTATTTGACAAAAATATCTGATGGTTGGCTCCAAAATGATCTGCCCCTGCTACAACGCAGAGTTGTGCAACGCCATAGAACGCCTCACTCGAGAAATTCGTTTTATTTATTGATTGATTTATCATATTTTCGGGCCGTATCAACTGCTAAGGTCATTCGTACCGTAAGTGGAACGCATGTTTTATCGCGGGAGGTGGCTGTGATGTTGCACCGCTGGATGGCGAGATCCGGCGCCGACCTACACGTCTGTTAGCGGGGTTTCCCCAGCCAGGTATCTCTCACCAACGGGGCACCGTTCCAGGCGGGAGAAGCTCTAAGCTCCCGAATGATCTTCCGACGTGTGTGGTAGTGTCGTGCGTATAAAAGTGTGTGTAAGGAAAGGTCAAGGAAGAAGAAGGTAAGATCGCACGCGGTCCGTGGCCTATTTGTTAAGGCTGAACTCGACTTCGCTATGTAGCTATGGTCAAAATTCTTGCCACCGTCGGGAGTGGAACCGTAGAACCTTCCAGTCAAGAAGCACTACAGAGACTTCAGTTGATGCCCTGAGCCACCTCAGCCGGTAACCCGCTAGACATGTGGGCTGGACAAACAAACAAATTTTGTTTGGGCAGAAGAAGGATTAGAAATTCTCTTAACAACGTCAATGAAAGGATGGAAGCGATTAATAATGAAATACATGTTAAAGTTGATGCAATGGTGCATGTCACAACCTATTGGTAGTTATAAGCATGCAACAAGGCGTTGCATTGACATTGTAATGCTTTAAATCTAGCGATCAAACACACAATCTTCCTCCTGACTAGCCGTTGCAATTGTTTAGTACACAAATACCATTGCTAGTCGATTTTTAACAAAAAGAATCGTCATTTTTAGTTAAAATAATTTATGATATCATAAATATTATTCTTTTAATACACTGACATGAATTTACCGTTTGACAAAATTTTTAATAATGAAGTTATTTTCCTCGCCGTTAATTAAACCTACCAATTCCAAAGAGTAAGCAAGCCCGTACTTCACCAACGGGGGAGCCTCTGATTCCCATGGTTTTCAGGTTGTTAGCTCTATGAACAATAGGTCTAAAACTCTGAAGGTCTAATGTAACAAGAGATTTATTGCGCAGTAGGTTTAATGCGACACATCTGCGGACTCGAAGGCCAAATAACACTGGAGATCTAAAGTTAGCAGGTTCAATTGCACAGGTCTCATAAGTATATTTACATTTTATTTTAAAGTTTATGACGATGTTTCTAAATTTTAAATTGATTCTTTGATAATGCACAATGAGTATTCATTTAAAAAAAATGATACAATTTTTGGCTCTTCAAACGAAAAAGGATTGACTTTCTCGCATCAGTAATTGCATTTATAACAAAAGCTAGTACATTTGTACCCCAAATAAAGGAATATATGTCGTCAGAATATAGCATTAAGTTAGAATTAATTATACTAAGACTTAAAAAGACTGAATGTTTCCAATTTTGAAAATTTAAACAATCAGATTTTTGTTTCATATCATAGACGTAAAGACATAGCTGTAAAGACGTTTTGTTTTATTTAGTTTTTATCTTATGAAACAAAAATCAGAATATGAAAGTTTTTTAAATTGTAAACCCTATTATACACTATTGCTTGCAAATACTTGCACTATACTATTGCTTACAAATGTTTACTTCACCAATTCGAACATGACTTGGCCCAGGGAGAGCATTTTTTTTGTCAAAACTCCTTAATTTTTTTTACACAATTAATTAAATTTTTATAATTTGAAATATCGATATTCATCTTTACACAATGTTTTCTCCAACGTAGACAAGTATTACCATAAGCATGGTTTCACATGAGCTGATTAATGGAACAACATAAAATATTTAATAAATGACATGTATGATATGTAAAACATTTAGTCTTGGCATTTCACAAATGTAAAAAATATAAACGTCAGTTGTATTTACCCGTTTTATATATTCGAGAACGCACATTTTCATTAAAAATGTGCATGTGTTCTTGACAAAATGTCGTTTGAGCGTTTCTGAAAATGGAGAATTCTGAGCTCATTTTCACAGAGAAGTTTTGAATTTTCGAGAAACTTCATAAGAATGCACGTTTTGTTGACCCTTGAAATCGAAAAGTTGGTTTACGTAAAACGTCACTCCGTCCGTCTGCGAACAATGTTTGCGGCTAAATTGTAAGCAGGGTTTTTACCAAAATTTATATGCCCCAGTTGATCTGGCTGATGTTGCGGTCCCTTGATTTCGAAACCGATGTTTTAATTTGGGAGGGAGGGGGTACTATGTATATCGAAAGATATCGTAGCTAGTCAGACAGTTCTTTTAACCTTCAAAGAAGCACATGGCCTATCCCTCAACTATCTGCAATAAGTTTCTGTAATACGAGTGCAATATGTTTCTATCATATGCACCTCTTCAGGCGTGTTTCTAGAAGGCTATTATTGCAATTACATAATTACAATTAGAATTATTTGAAAACTTTTCCCGGGAATAAGTTTTTAATATTAGAAGAACAAGTAGCCTTGAAAGCGAAAAGCACGATGGGAAGAAGTTGAAAATTACTCGAAAATAATATGTGATCGGAATAAATATTGATACATATTCAGTATGTTCATTTTCATAAAGATTTCAAAGGAACATGAGGTTTTTAAAACTAAATAACATGCAGAACCCCAAGTCGTAAGAAATTACTAGATATAGATTTCTGATGTCATTGTTAAAATATATAACTCAATAAGGTCACAGAGAAGTTTATAGCAACTTTGGATCTGATATTCTATAAACTGCCTTTCATGCACATAGAAGACACACTCCGGCTCTCAGATCCAGATTAGTTTAAAAGAATTATTTACCCCTTTATTGCATAGAACTATTCATACTTTTTAAAAAATATTGTGTTATTTTGTAAATATACCACAATAAACATATATTTCCACATAATTCCTTAGTAAAGAAAAAAATTGCCAGTTGACCCTTTCCAATTTTTTAGTTCTAAGTTTTAACAGAATAGTGACCTAATATTTGCGAAGAATGTTAACTTTACCTACATATTTCCATTGAACAATCAAGAGGAATTCAAGAATTCAAATTTCGAATAAAGAATGTATGAAAGGAGAAGATTTGTTCAATTAACTAAAAAAAACTTTGTTTTGGCCTTCGAAAAGGTGCAGACTAATTGATAGTAGTTAATATTAGGCCATGGTAGTTAATAGGAGGCCATGGTTTAATTGAACAAAATTATGTTTTAATATTACTTACATTAATTTACTTATTACGGATAACTTATTTTTAATAGTGGGCCATGAATTACTAAAGCCTTTTGCTATTCCCATTGAATAATTTTCTTATTAAATGTCTAGCTTGCTCCATTTGATAGCCAGTATGATGCAGCTTCATTACAGAACAGATATTTCACTAACCGAAGAGGAATTTACAATTGTGAAAGTAATCAATCATTAGTTATCATTCTGTTGTATTCAATACTTCGTGGGATTGTGTAGATTACTGTGCCGAGACATCCCGGCGGAATGACGGAGAATTACACATGATGCCCTCCCAACTCAGAAGAAAATCAGAATATTTAATCGCCCAATGGGGTCTGTAACATTTATTAAGTTGATAAGAAATAAGAACAGATACTAAGCAACGATAACATTTCTTTAATAAATTGAATCCTGACTAGACTTCTGCACAGCTCGTTTGAATTGCTCGGACTCTGCTTGTGCTTAATTTTAATTTATTAATTTATAGCAAAAACAGTTCAAGGAAGTACAAAGTCCTACAAAACAAACAGAAGAAGTACTGAGCAAATACACAACACTATTGTACCTCAACAGTGAAAGTAACTTCCAGTTTTAGTACACGATTCCTTCCGTAAAGCAAGCCTTTGGTGTATTCCGTACAGCTCTCGACACACATTTTATTACAACAAATCTAAACATTTTCCGTTTAAACACATTAAATGATGTTACAATGAGGTTTATGTAAACATAATGAACCGCCTTCAAGATATAATTAAGTATCATGAAAAAATTAAAGTAACAAGTGCAATAATATTTACATTAATTATAAATTTCATATTACATTATTGCGCAATGCTGTCTCACATTTTGTAATACCCTACGGCAGTTCGTTATTAACCCAGCAAGAATTAGCTGCTCTCCAAGGAAACGGGCAGGGCGCCGGCAAATGGCAAATGCTGTAGGAGTTCGGGCACCTCGAGGACCTGGGAAATTGAGCACGCCATGATGGCACGAAACTCTTAGCGTCAGAGAAATAATAGCCCCGTCTGGACTGAATCCATTAACGAACACACGAAAAAATAAACGAACTGACGTGTTCAGAAGTCTTGGTTGTTTGCCAATAATTTGATTACTCTCTAAAATAATTTTTTTGAAATAACATTTATTTAAGTTAACAAGTTATGTTTTTTGCGCCACTAGTATGAATTTTCTAATGAATTTAATAAATGTATGTTCTATACTGTTTATTTTCATAAATAAACAATTAAAATGTGTCAAAATGCCACATTCTGTCCTGGACAAATTTAAATTACATTGATTCTAATAATGTACAATATTAAAAGATGATTATATGTTTCTGGGATAAATACATCAAACTGAAATTAGCTTAGTTTTCTGCCTCAAAGATTAGTCAATTTCCACCCATTAGATTCTGAAAACATTACTTAATTATCCCTCTCTTTCTCTCTCTCCTCCTCTCTCCTTCTCTCCTCCCTCTCCCACTCTCCCTCTCTCTCTCTCTCACACAACACACACACACACACAAACATACACACACGCACACATCTACATACAATACAAACATATTCATCAGCAAGACGCAGAAAAATGGGACAGAAACATTGCAAACGCCCCCTGGTGAAGATTAGTTCTAGGCACAGAAATCAATGCGTCCGCAAATTTACCAGAGAACATCCAACAATTAAGGCAGTCATTATTTTATTTTTATCAATGACACCACCAAACGTAGAAACGCAAAGAATAGGAGAAAGCGCACTTATTCCAAAAGACAAAATGTTCTGGAAAGAGATAATTTTGTAATATCTCAATATATTCGTAGTTCATTATTAAGAAAAGATCGCACTGCAACGATGGTAGGCTGAATGAACGAACAAGGCCCAATTGTACATTTCAGAATGCGCCCGTCCGCCCGCCAGGTATTGACTGCATCTGTTGCCGCCAATCGTGTGCGCACCAGAGGAAGCGGACAGCTCCGCCTTGGGCGCTGAGTGCCGCTGCTAGCGCCCCACGCGAAGGCGCCGTCCCAACGGCCACTCCGTGAGTCACCCGCGGGACTCGGACATTCGGAGGCAGGTGTGTCCATCACCCACGCCCCCACCCCACCCGCCCCGCGGCCATCACGCTCCCCTCCCCTCCCCTCCCCCTTGCACTCGCGCGGCGCAGGCGGCCATCGCCAGCGCGAATAATCACCTTTGGCGACCGGAAGCCGCCGGCGGAAACCTCCGCGGCCGTTGGGTTCCTTCGCCCCTCCCCCGCCCCGCCTCCCGCCGCGCTCCTGCGAACCAGTGGCTCACCGCCCCCGCCTCCGCCGTCGCGGGCAGCGGGCGCCCGGGGCGAGGCGCGAACCCCGCCCCCTTCCCCTCCCCTCCCCGCCCCGCCCCCGCCGCGGGCGCCGCCCAAAACGCACGCCACGCTCCGGCGCCGGATCGATACGTACTTACGCGGGCGCCACCTCCGCCGCCACCGCCACCACCGCTGCGCGCGTCCGCCGCGGCCTCCCCGGAGACTCGTTCATTTCGACTGCATGCCCGCACTGTGTGCCTCGTGCGAGTACACACATACGCCCCGCCCCGCGCCGCCCCGCCCCCCGCGGCCGGCTGCCGACCCGCTCGCCGCCTGCCGCGTTCCCGCCCGGCCCGGCCCGGCCCGGCCAGACCCCGCGCGGCCCGGCGCGGCCGGTCCCGCCGCACTTTGTTCTTTTTTATATATTTGTCTCCATCTCTCTCTTTTTAATTTTCACCGCCGCCGCCGTCCCTCCACCGACTTTATCCGTGATGGGCAGCGCGCGCGCTCGCCGCCGCCGCCGCCGCCGCCGCCGCCACCGCGTGCGCGCGACGCGGCGCGGCGCGGCGCGACGCGGGATCTTGGGCGGCGGACAATGGCGACGCGCAAAAAACGCGCGCCGCGCTGAGCCGCGCCACTGCGGTCCGGCAGCGGACAATGCGCCCGGCGCTGCGCCCAGGGGGCCGCGCATTAAAAATGGAACGCCGCCCCGCCCCGCCAGGCGCTTTGAGGAGCGGAAGGGGTGACCTGGTCCGGAAGGGGCGCTGGCCGCCGCAGCCCAGACCTTTCACCAGCCAGCGCGTCTTTTTGTCTCGACCCGTCCCGTCCCGTCCCGCGCCCTCCGAGGTCCGGCCCCCGCCCCGGGACGCACGGCGCTTTTTGCCCGGCGGTCAGCGCCAGCGGCGGAGGGCGGCCCTAACGGCCGCGGCGCGGCGCGGCGCGTCTCCCCTCCGAAGGGCTGAGGGCGCCAGCTGCGGCGCCGAGATTGAGGGAGCACTGACCGCCGCGCCGCCGCCCGAGGCCAAAGGTCGACCGCTGAACCCACGCGCAGTGGGCGGCCGCTTCAGGGCTCTTGCCTCTGCTGCGGCGCCGGCCCAGGGAACGCACGGATCGAGCTCCCACTCTGGATGCATTGGCCCAGTCTGCGCGACGACGCCAACTGCACCACCACGCACCTCGGCACAAGAGCTTGTCCCGGCGGGGGCCGAGTTACCTGGCAGTGGCAAAGAAACAACGTGTAGGTCGGTGACGGGTCTCAGGAGCCATTGCACAAGGAACACCAACACATCTTGGGATATAACACACACTACACTTACGGAATTAAAACCAAAAATAGTTGACTCACTCTGAAAAACTAAATTTTAACTTATTTATTTATTTATATGCCAAACATAGTTAAAAACTGTGTGTGACATGCTACGCATCTAGAGTACATGCCCCTGCCCACGCCCTCGCCCTCGCCCTCGCCCTCGCCCTCGCCCTCGCCCTCGCCCTCGCCCTCGCCCTCGCCACCGCTCTCGCCCTCGCCCTCGCTCTCGCCATCGCCCTGACCCTCACCCTGACCATCGCCCTCGTCTTCGCCCTGACCTTCGTCCTCGCCCTGACCCTCGCCCTCGCCCTCGCCCATGCCCTCGCCCTTGCCCTGTCCCGCTCCCTCCACCCCGGACACGTCGCATCTCCGGCGCGGACGTCCGCCCTTGAAGCCCCCGCGCGCGCCCTCCCCCTTCCCCTTCCCCGCGCCCTTTCACGCGCCACAAAAGACGGACGCCTCGCGGAATGAATGCGATTACGCCGTCTTTGTGTTTGATTGATTGGGATCTTACGAGCGCTGTGTACAAAACCGGGGAGGGTGAAGTGTACATTCATTATCCCTCCGAGCCGGCCTTAGTAGTCTTCTCTCTGCGGTGTGTTTGCTGTTCTTGGACCTTCCATGTTTAATCGCTTAACCCAAGATACAGACCGCGACGAGTGGGCGCGACCATAACCGCAGATGATGGCACGACAGGGAATTTGCCTTCAGGAATCATCATAATTGAAAGCTTTTTGCTTCAAGAGCACATATTTCTCCCATTATTGAGAATATTGCAATTTATGCCCCACCAACACTTCAGCTATAACTTGAAAAAGTCCAATTCAACCCATTCAAACGAAGTGCCTGTGGTGCATATCTGCAATTATTTTCATAGCCAGTGACACTACTCATTTCTTAATGTTACAAATAAAACAAACATCAATAAAATTGAATTGTTGCGGTATTTGCAGCACTACAAACAGAAAAGTAAGAATCATTTCTCATAAGCTTCTCCTGATTTATGTCGAAGTGAGCTTCCAGTTTTCGAATACCATAATCAGCGATCAATGTAAAAGAATTTTTTTTTAGCTCTAAGTTAACTTACCTTCTTTAAATCCACTTTCTTTCATAACAACATGAACTTTCCTCTGGTAGGAAATGGTGTGGAGTTCACATTTGCATCATCGAAATGAAATTGAGGCGTTGTTTTGTCGACTTTGGTTATTATTTCATCAGAAAGCATTTTCGACCGCATTGCGGCCATCTTCAGCCGGAGACCACTGAAGATGGCCGCAATGCGGCCGAAAAAGCTTCCGGATGAAATAATAAACAAAGACAACAAAACCACGTCTCAAATTCATTTCGAACGTCCCTCTGCGGACATATTTAAAAGACTTTCATCTCAACAGCAATGGTGCTGAGACAGCGCATACTTCATCACATTGTTTTTGACGATAACTAAATATTCTACCAATTGAATGCGCAAACGGGTTTCCAACGCACAAAACACGTTGGCATCTGCCGGAACTTAGATTACGAAAGTAATGATCTAAACCACTACATCAACAGGCTAAGTTAGAGTTTCAACCTTCCCGAGGCTTCAAATAGAAAGTTGAACATTTTCAAATTTATATAATTCAGTGATTTTAATTAAAAATAGATCTATTTATGTTGCACCGTTAGAGTAAACACTGCCCACATTGCCCTATTATAGTAAAAATTAAAACAATTAAAATCCTCCTTGAGAAAATCTTGTCTACGAATTTTTTTTAAACGTTCACTGTTTCATTCGAAATTCTGCGTAAATTGCTTCTATTTTCAAAAACTTTACATGACATTATTTAAATATTTAACTTTGAACTACATTTCATAATGAAAATATCACTCAATTCGATAATGTTGTTGCAGTAAGTCGCAGAAAAATTTTAGAACTTTGACAATATTCGAAAGTTCAGTAATTTCAACGAAAATCAGATTTGTAGAAAATCTAAAGAAAAGATTAAGAAATTTTTTTGAGGAAATATTAAAATTCATATGGTGCTATATGAATAAATCCAAGTATAGGTTACTTGCTCCAGCATACGCCTGGTACTGCGCGGCTTGATTGATTATTTCGTGTTTCTGGGCGCGCCAATTGTTACGGTCAGTACTCCCGTAAGTACAGTGCATGTTTTTGTCACTGGAGGTGGCTGCGTTCTTTTGTAGCTGGATGGAGCCGACCTACACGGCTCGTGCGGGTTTTCCCCATCCATGTGCCTCTTACCTGCGGTGCACCACCCCAGTCGGGACATGTGTGTTAGTGTAGTGCATGTTAGTGTAAGTGTGTGAAAGGGTTGAAGATAGGACTAGAAAGACGAAGGAAAGATAGCGCACAACTTGTGGCCCGTTTGTTAGGGTACTGCTCCGGCATTCGCCTGGCGTTGAGAAACCACGGAAAACTACCGATCAGAGCAGCCGGCCGCTAAGATTCTCCTCCAGACAGCGGCTGAAATCGGCCTAGCTATTACAGGAAGTGTCGAAAATCCTTCCACCGTCGGGACTCGAACCCTAGGACCTCCCGGTCATAGGCCTTACAGTGACATGGTGATGCTCTGAGCCGCTTCGCGCGGTGTATCGCTAGGACAAACGAGGGAAAAGCGGCGATTAGAGAGGCTGGCGCTATAAGACAGCGGTTGAAATGGACCTAGCTATTACAGGAAGTGTAGAAAATCACGAGCCCTCCGGGCGGGCAACGCTGTGAAGGCGATGCTGCCCCGGGGCCATTCCGGGCCGTTGCTCCTCTGGGCGTGGGGAGGGGGAGGGGAGCGTTTCGCCCGGAGCAAGGTCAGGGCTCCGGACCGGTCGGCGGCGCGCACCCTTTGCGGCGCCCGGGGGGGGGGGGGAGGGGGACGGCGCTGGGCGCTGGCTCGCAGCTGTCGGCCGCATCCCTCCCCCTCCCCTTTTTTATCCGCCCCGCGCCCGCCGCGCCGCGCCGCCCGGCCGGCCGTGCCCCGCGCCGTCCGTCTTCCGGCCTGGCCAGCCCTCGGCCACGGCGCGCCCGCTCCGAACACTATGGGGCTCATCACCAGAGAACGGATCCCGAGGTATCATACTTGGGGTTTCGGGACGTAGTCGGGTTTTTATTTTCCCTGAAGGGATTTTATGTTCACGATGGAGTATGGTACGACTTTTCGCGTCTTTCTCGGTCGTAGCACTACAGTCGCTTGAATTGAAGCACTGCTTGATACGGTCGCCATCATGCGACTTCTTGCGGCAGGACCGAGAAAGACGCAAAAAATCGTGCCGTATTCCATCGTCATGATAAAACCCTTCTTGCGCCACGTTAGGAAAACCCAAGTATACTAGGGAGTGAATTTATATGATTTTGCTTATTTTTTTCCGTTGCTTCAGTGCATAATTAAGTGAAATTTCTTGACATTTTGTCAGAATATAATGCTACATAGATTAATATGTTAGGGCATGTTGGTGCATATTTGGCCGATTTTTCTTGTTTGTGCATATTCGTATAATTATAGGCGAATATTTTGAATATTTCGTTAAAATACAAACTTATCTATAAAACAGTTCGTCTTTCCATAGAATCTAATTATTAGTGAGCGTTCATTGATTGGAAAGAGTTTGTCGTAGTTTGCGATTTTTTTCTATAGATGATAAAATACTTGTGCAAATGTAGAATATTTCTTAACTACTTTTTTTAAATCAGATAGAAGAAATACAAGACATATAATGTACTTGACTAAGGTGAAAATTTACTTCAATTATTTATCTCGCGGAATAGCGTAGATTATATTACGTTCCCACAAAAATATATATTTTCATACCAAGCATGCTCCTCCTGAATTTTATTAAGAAAGATTTATAGAGGAAATGAGATATTGTTAATTTTAATTGCATATTAAAGTGCATATTTCAGAATTTTTCGGTCATAAATACATATTTTTTTAATCATATTTTAAGATATTTAAGGACACAAAAATTCTCTCCCCAGTTGCATATTTTTTCTCTTTCTATTCTCAGTTCTCAAAATTGTGCTCTTGACCAATCATGGTAATCCTAACATGATATGCAAATTTGTATTTACATGTTTTTACATTTTTGTATTACATTACAATTTTACATATTGTGATAATAGTTGTCATATTTTGCAAAAATTCTATGATTCAACAAATTATCTTAAAATTTATTTTAAGACTTTTAATAATTTTAAAAAATTCAAAAATAGTTTTTCTTCAAAATTTTTTTCTGACACATATTCAATATTGTTCATGACATGCGGTGTCCCTTATGAAGATCGCGGTCAAATGCACGCGGTTTGTCTGGTTAATTTCGTCTGCACTGCGTGCTTGTAGCGACAAGAGCGCGTGAGGCTGATAAATCTATCTTTAGGTGCGGAAGGTAACGGCGACGTCATGTTTCTTGATTCAAAACGAATTACGAGAGATATTGGTTGTCGCAGACGGGGAACACTGCATGATGAAATACAGCAGTTGTTTGCTGATCATTGAGTTCCTACGTTTGTACGATGGCTATTATTGCTTATAAAAACGTACTCTTAAAAAAATAATTCATCACGTCAAACAGAATTTGTACCTAAAATTGCTTTAATAAATACATTGTTAAGATAATTTCAAATTGTGTTAATTTTTTTTTCTTTGTTCCTAAGAGGAAGTTAATTTAATATTACATATTACTTCCGTCTTTACATATTATTTACATACTTGTATTACTTTCATTATATATTTATGGGCATATTGTGTCGTTTCATACTACAAATTTTTCCCGACTCTGCTGATCAGTCACTTGCGCGTTTTTGTCGCTCATTGGCGCCAAACCGAACTGAAGGTACGGTCAGCAAGAAAGACGCAGAATAATTCGCATTCCATTCACAAAGGGATGCGACATCGACACCAGAAATAGAGGTTTCTAAACATCGATGCTCAAAATTAAAACAGCGATGTTTTTTAAACTGGATTAGTAGACATTGAAATTCACGCGAAGGGATTAAATTTGAAAGTGGTCTCGTCTATTAACTTTTTATATAATACAAATTTTAAAAAGTCGTCAAGATAATTAACAAAGATTGGTTTATATGATTCGATAAGGCCAAAATAATATGGGCTTCATTCTTTTCGAAAACTTGATTTTGTTTGGTTTTAGTGTATTCACTTTCGGTCACTTTAGTCTGAAAAATTGTCAATTTATGGCTATCTGAAAATTATTAAACAATTTTGTTATAATGGACTCTTTTATTAAATAATATCGACCATGTTAAAACATCGAACACAAAACATCTACAAGAAAACATCGACTTCAGACAATCGATACATTGATTTTATAAAATCTCGATGTGCTGTAAACATCGACATCAATATCTCATCCTCAGTCCACAGCCTTGCCAAACTTCTACAGGGCTGCGGTACCCTTCATTATTTTTCTCGTTCCACTGACTGGCGATAATAATACAAATGACGCATAGACGAATGGCGCAAGTCTCATCGTCGTTGAAATCTGTAAATTTTCAAAAATTGCAAATGTTTAATTTTTTTTCAGCACCTTTCTTCTACTGAAATATTAAAGATAGAATATTCACTCATGAAATCTGTTCTTCAAAGATGGATCTTAAAATAAGGTCATACACAATTTTTTGGAAATATGAGTAAATTTCGCGTAATTTTGTGTGAAATAAAGCAATTCTAAAACAATTATTTTGCTAAAAATGGCTCCATACTGTTTCTTTAATTTTATGCCCCAGGTAGAGTAAAGGATGATTAAAAAAGAAAGATCTTATTTTCAGTAAACTTTCTGAATTTTCAAAAATTGCGTAAGTTAGAGATAATGCGAAGAACTACTAGTGTAAGCTGAGAATGGCCGTGCCAGTGGTAATGGAGCGATCACGTGACGCGTGATTAATTGACTCAAAAGAATCTGAGTTCAAATCTGAGTGCGGAGAAAAAAAAAAAAGAAAAAGGTTGGAAACACATTTGCAGGTTCATGCAATAGCACTATTATATTGTGTATCCGTTACAAATAATGTGAGAAAGTACGTTCTATTGTAGCGCCACTATTTCTTAATTATGGCCATCGGGTCATACCATGTCAAGTCATCCAGGGCTCTCAGAGCGCCATTAAAGAATTTTTTGGGAAGTCGTAGCTTTTGAGATACAGGGATTTGTTTGACCCCGTGCTGCGTCATTGTATATTACGGCTATGAGATTTTCTCAATTTTGAGGCACAATATTTCCTTTTCCATTATTGCTAAACAAATTAAACTGAGCTTATTAGTAGGGTAATGGATCCGAACATGAAACCCCTTTTGTAATGCAAGAAAATTAAACTAAAATAAGACACTTTGATGTCTGAAAAAATGGCCATTTTTTTCTTAAAAACGTTTCCGAATTTTTTCTTTAATTTTTCCCTCTCGGATAGAATAAAGGATGCTTAAAAAAGAAAGGTCTAATTTTCGGTGAACATTCTGAATTCCTTCCGACCAGCTCTCTCTGCCATAGCACTACGTCATTATGTTTTATACTGACCACACCATTCCTCCTTGATGGTCAATGGATTTGACATGCTCAGGATTTGTACTGCCTGTATTAATACTCAGGCGAAAGACCAATAGAAGAAAAACATTGCAAGAAGGAAAATGTCTTATGGTATGAGATAAAACCACTCTAAATTAAAATTTTGTACCACACATAACCACAAACTATTTGCTGATAATTCACATTCGATGTAAACAATGTGTATTAACAACGCAGAAAGAAAGAAAAGTACGGGCGAAGAAGTCAATCTAACCTACGTTAGGTATTGCCAAATAATGAAAATGAAAAATCTTGCGAGAGACTAAATTTATTAGTAAGCATTGTTTTTCTAGAGCAACTACTTAATATTTATCTTTTAACTATTTACAAATAATTATGTAAATGCTCCATTCACGTTTACAAACAGCTATTATCAATCTGTGGATGCAATGAAGGGTCGCGTGTTTGGCTAGCGGCTGGCGGAGGGGCTCAGGCTGTCAGGCGGGCGCGGGCGGCGCGACGCCCAAGCTGTCGGCTCAGCGGCGACGCGCTGACGCCCGCCGCCAACAAGCTGTAGGCGCTGCAGCTCGGCGGCCGCGGATGACGCCCCGCCGCCATTTGTCCGGCAGCTCCCAGAGGCGGCCTCTCAGGGCGGAAACGCTCTCTTATATTCATGTCATTTCCAAACAAAACATTTGTTTTCATGTTTGAGGGGGAAAATGATTTTTAGTTGACAGCTAAGAGAAAATTGACTTTGATGGATTTTTAAACTATGAGCACTTTTATGCCACGCAGAAACTTTCAAAATTGCTCTTACAATCAGCTTTTAACCTTCATCCTCTCATGAGGCCATCGTCTGTAACTCACAGCGCTACTGAGGCCAGAACAGAAAACTATTTTTAAGGTTGATTCGTTAGTCAAGTTAGTTGATTAGTTAGTAAAGGCGCGTCAACTGCAAAGGTCATTAGTCCCGTAAGTGTACTGCAAGTTTTTTCCCTCGGGAGAGAGCGGTGATCTGCCCCCGCTCGATGACGAGATACGGCGCCGACCAAACGTCCGCTAGCAGAGTTTCCCCAACCAGGTATCCAACCAGCGGGGCACCGCCCCAGCCGGGGCAAGCTCTTAGCTCCAGACCGGTCTTCCGCGACGTGAGGTAGTAAAGTGCATGTGTAAGTGTATTATAAGTGTTTGTAAGTAAGGAGTGAGGACAAGGAAGATGAAAAGTTCGCGCGCGGACCGTGGCCCGTTTGTTAGGGCACTGCTCCGACATTCGACTGGTGTTTATCGGAGAAACCATAGATAACTAGCGATCAGAGTCGGCCGCTAGAATTCTCCTCCAGAGATCGACTGAATTCGACATACTGACAGACTGACTGATTCTTTAAATTCTAGGTTTATTTGCACTTCAAATAAATATGAACTGACTCAACGTTGTTTTACACAACATACATGAACTGCGAAAGTATTCATCCCGTACGGGGAGCCAACACAACCAGAAGAGCTCAGGTGCTCGGAAGACCTTTGGTCCGGCGCGAGGGCCTAGGGCGTCCTGGGTAAGGAGGCGGTGGCTCGAAGCGACGGTGTCACTCCAGGAGGCGCTGGCGCCGGGCGGGGGTGGGCGTGGAGGCGGAGGCGGGGGCCTTGGATTCCGCGCGCTCTTTCCGCTTGCACACGCACACACGCGCGCCGCCGCGCACAAACAAGCCAGCTCTCCCCCGCCACCGGCCAGCTTCCATCTTCCCGCCCCGCACCCGCCCATCACCCTTGGGTTGCGGCCTCGAACAGCGACATAGGCATCAACTGATGTCATTGTGGGCTCACTGGGGTGCCAGACCCGGCGATGGCAGGAGTTTCGACACTTGCTACAGAGGAGGGTAGGCTCTCCGGAGGAGAACTCTGTCGGTGAGCTGCTCTGATTGTTAGTTCTCCGTGGTTTCTTCGATCAACACCAGACGAACCATTGTAAATGAGAAATAATGTGAATGATATAGTTCCTGTAAATTACAATGGGTTTGCTAATAGCTGGGAGGAGTTTATACGACCATATTCACCTATTTAAATAAATAAATTATCGATTAATCAATTAGTTAAAGGAAACTCAAAACAATGTGCAGGTAGATCTGAGCTCTAAGATTCCGAACGGAAACCCGGGGGACGTGAGATGAAAATTGAATTCATGGCTTGTAATGTTTTCTTAAAAGGTGATGTGTACCGGAAAGCTGTTCATATTCACAACCCTTCCCAACAACATTCAAAACACAATCATAGGAACAAAAGCCTTTGCGATTCATCCGACCCCATCTGCTGCTGACACGTGGAATTCCAGATGGTACGACGGAGAACAATGTTTTCTAAAGTAATAAAAAACAGATCAAAGGGTAGTATAGAAATGAAAATACCTGGTCAGCAAACGATAGACTAGATAGCCATGTAGATTTGAAATTCACTGGTCTTCATACGCGTACTATTTGATGTGGGATAAGAGAGTGAATTCCAATTCAGTTTATGCACGAAAAGAAGCGTTGCGTCATGAAGAGGTCTTTTCAAATAACGCTGCAAACGTCATCAACGCAGCAGACCCATCTCAAGAGTTCATCTGGGCGGCCTTCCAGCGAAGCGAGCGAATTTCGGCGGCGGCGGCGGCGGCGGGCACTATCGCCGGCCGCACAAAGGCGGGCGCGGGGGTTGAGGGAGGGTGAGGGGGCGGGGCGGGGCGGGCGCCGAGAAAGCCTGCCGCCGCCCAGGCGCGTGAATGGCGGCGCTGCAGAAAGGAGATCGCGCCGCGCCGCCTCATGAGACTCCGCGTCCCGCTCAATGGCAGGGGGCGGGGGCGGGGGCGGGGGCGGGGCGGGGGCGGGTGACGCTTTGTGCCGCCAGATCGCATCGCTGCGTCGCGTCGGCTGCGCGGGTGGCGCATGAATCGCCCCGCTATCAGCGCCCCTCCTCTAGCCCGTCCGCCTTTCAGAGGCGACAGCCGTCGAGCAGAAAGAGACTCCGGCCGCGCGCGGCCAGAGGCGAATTCGCGCAGAGAAGTAGCTCAGGACCACAGTTATGCATTAGCCGCGCGCATTGGAATACTCTGCGAGCGTGACGGTCATTTGGTTGTGTTGCGTATCTGGAATTCGACCCACACAACCTGAGAGGGTCTGGCTGAGATAGCTCGGGAACAATATACATTGCTTCTGCAGCGACTCTCGCCGAGAGGTCCTAGTGCTCCAGTCGAAACGGTGGGGATTTTTGCCTAGCTACGTAGCTTGGCGTGGTGGAATTCAGCCACTGTTTACAGAACGGGGTCCAAATTTTCTAGTTTTCTTAAATGTGACTAACTATGTATAGTACAAGCGACGGGAAGAGATTTTGAAGCTCAAGAAATAATATTTTCCCCCATAAATCACGTACACTTTCTACTGTTTTTGAGGACAAATAAATCAATAAAATTATAGCGGCCGGAAGTAGATTTCCGCTGTTTCTTCAATCAATACCAGGTGACTGCTGGAGCAGAACCCCCAACAAACAGGACACGGACCGCGATCTTTCCTTCCTAACCATTTTCCTTCACATCTTTACTCTTACAAGCATACACTACCACACAATCATATCGGGAGAGCTGTCGGGAGCTTAATGACCGGCGGAGGCGACGCCCAGGTAGCGGAGGTACCTGAATGGGAGAACGACAAGGCGTATGTGTATGTCAGCACTCAATTTCGAGTTCCAGCTGGGGAGAACACCGCCATCTCCCACCAGAACACGAACTCACTTACAGAACTTATGATCTCAATAGTTGCGACTGGAACACTAAATAATCAATCAATCGATGTTTACCAATTCATTCGATTTGTGGTACCAAATTTCTTTATTTGACATCTCGCTTGGTACGTTTCCTGAGAGACAGCGCTGACTACCTAACAATCCAAGAGCACTTCTGCATAAGCAGATGACTGACTGAAATTTAATTTAATAAATAAATTTAATACTGTGGATGTTACACTCCGAGGCTTTTTAATAAATTTGAAAAGGGGTTCGATGCAAGTGGAATGCTGGTCAGGCGTAGCACGATCGTATTTTGTCACCAATTTCGCTCTTCATTTCACTACCCAAACTATATAGCTAGTGTCGAAAATCCACCGCATGGATCTCCCCATTAGAGACTTTGCTGCGGTAACGGTTATTGTCACGGAACTACCCTAGCCGGAGTGGCATTTGGAATCGCCTAACCAAATCCCACGGTCAGTTTTTCCTCAGCCCACTTCCCAGCTAAACCCCTTTCACTTCTCGTTAAGAAAAAAGGTAAAGCTCTACTGCATCCCGTTTCGTTCATCTGGTGTTTCGGAAAGACTAATCCTTTTTTTAAGCTTAAATTGATAAGTAACGCAAACAGAAGTTCTCGCAAGAAAATCTCGGACACGTGAACATGGCAGAATGTTAAGTCAGAGGGACAAGAAGATGCTCGTGATGGATGGTGTCAAGTTTTGTTTCCAGAAATTTTACAAGAGTACAATACAAGATAAAACAACAATACCAGAGTAAAACAAATCGAACGTTAAAATGTGTATCAAATATGAAAGTGTAAGGGTGATCTTCAAAGCACTGAAACGTCTTCTTGAAGAGGAAAACGCAACTGGATGCAGTCGGGCTATTCCTTTTGGGGTAGGTAGGAAAATAATTAAGACAAGTTGGCTGCGGGATGCAGTTGGGTTATGTCTTTTTGGAGAGGTAGGTAAACGGCTTAGGAGAAGTTGACCATTGGAAACAGTCGGGCTATGCCATTCTGGGGAGGATGTAAACGGCTTGGGAAAAGTTGATTGCGTGATGCAGTCGAGGTATGCCTACCTGTGGAAGAGACAAACGATCTAGGAAACGTGGACCGCGAGATGTAGTCGGACTATGCCTTTCTGGGGAGGATGTAAACGGCTTAGGAAATGTTTTCTCGCGGGATGCAGTTGGAATTTGTCGGACGTGTAAAGGGGTCCGTGGTGATAGGGCTACGTGTGGACGTGGGATCCGAACAGAGCGCAGCTTGTGGCCCGAGGGGTGCGGCGGGGGAGAAGGGGAGGGGACGGGGAGGGCGAGTTAATATTCATTTTTATCGCGCCTCGGCGACCGCCAGCCAATTAGCCTCCTAAGGAGCTCTTGCTGACTAATTCATGAAGACAAATGACACACGCATTATCATTTTTACCGTCCCTCGCCCCCCGCCGGTGCTGGCATTTGTAATAATTACGCGCACAGAATATAAAAATATCGTAATGCCGTAGGAGCGCCGGCAGAGAAGCCTCGGCGGCAATTAAGCAGAGCCCGTCATTAGTCTCCATCTCCGCGTAATGACGCGGCCGCGGCCGCGATGGCGCCACCGTCGCCACGTGGAGACGCGCGCGCGGAACGGAAAACAGCTGATGGTGCCTCCTCCGCCTCCGCCGCCCTCCGCTGGCTCAGCAACACCCCCGGCCTCTGCGAAAGGGACTTTGTCAGCAAGGCAGCGTTTTCAAGGATGTAGAAATGTGTCGATTACTAGAGCGTAGTCATCGTAACATTTCACAAGTTCTCTTGAGAAGCAAGGTGAAAACTTGAAGACGTAACGTAAAGCTATGAAACGGTATCTGGTATCGCAAGCAAAGCTTAATAATTGTACCGTCTTAGGTGGCTCAGGGCATGTACTGATGTCACTGCAGTGTCTGGGGCCTGGAGGACCTAGGGTTCCAGTGAAAGGATTTTCGACGCTAGCCACATGGTTGGGTCGAATTCAGCCGCTGTCTGATGGAGAATTTTATCGGGCGACTGCTCTGATCGGTTGTTTACGTGGTTTCCCCGATCAACACCAGGGAAATGCCGGAGAACTACCCTTACAAACTGGCCACGGAGAGCGGGCGAACTTTTCTTTCTCTTCCTTGACCTATTCTCATCCCTTACTCACACATACACACACACAAGCATTACACTACCATACATGTCGGAAGCTTTGAGCATGTCCCGGCTGGAGCGGTACCCCGCTGGTGGGAGATACTAGGTTAAAGAAGCTCTGCAAGACGACGGATAGGTCGGTGCCGGATCTCGTCATTCAGCGAGGAACATCATCACCACCTTCCGCCATAAAAGCATGCACTACACTAACAGGACTAATGACCTTAGCAGTTGACTCATCTGCAAACACTAACTAATCAAATAGATAAAACTAATAATATTTTTGTCCGCTCATTTAAACAAAATTATTATTCAATATCTGTCTCTTTTTATAAAAAAAGCACAGATTTTCGCGCATCAAAATCATCACAAAATCTATTACATCGTTGTGTCAAATCAATATCGATGTTCATTCATTCCACAGCAATGTATCAAAATATATTATACTTAGACTTAAAATTTTACAAATGTATCCAAAGTACCTTCGCCATCGCCGCTAGCCGTATTTGTTTATTACGCTCCGTGAAGTCACGGAGGTTAAGCAAATTCGTGACTCGCGAGTTCCTGGTTGGGTGACCGGCTAGGAACCCCGGAATCTGACGGCGTTGAGCCCCTGGCCAGGGATAAAAGGCACTGACTGACTGAGACTTGACTGATATAGTAATTACTGAGTAACAGTATTGAAAGTAAATTGCTCAGTAACGGAGAGTTACTCCAGAAAATGCGCTCAACGCCCAACAAGGGGTAAAGAGACGCGTTGCGTCAACGATGCAACAAATTTTTAAAAAAATATTTCTATAAAAATAGCTGGCGGGCCTTTGTGTTTCCCCGTACTTGGTTCTGCTAGGGTTAAAAAGTTACCTGATAGAAAATACAAATATGTGCAGGCCATTAATGTGTGCTGTAACTTCATTAACCGTTAAGAAGCGTCTGCAATCTCAACAAAACAAAATTAATACGATTTCTTTTGTTACACTTGTTTGATCGGAACTGATACTTCCTTTGTAATGATAATATATTCGGCGTCAATCCTCCGAACCCGATGTCAGTTCCCAGTCTGTTAGACGTACGAGTAAAACAAACCGCACAAGAGGAACACGTGTAACGTGCAGCGCGAGATTTCGGGCCTTTAGCGCACATCGCCTGCAGAGGGAGCGAAAGGGCTCGCGCGGCGCGGATGCCAAACGAGTTTCGAGATCAAAGCAGCTCTGCGCATTTTCATCCGCAAAGGAAGGGGGCAGTGGGACAGCGCGGCCGGCGAATAAGAGCGACATCGGGGCTTCTATGGGACACACTTCATCAACTCCAGAGGGGAGCAAAGGGCTGACATTTAGAAATAGTTATTTACGTAAATAGTACGGAACGTGGGTCTTTGGCGTACGAATGAAACGCTGGAGGCGTAGGAATCCGGCACTTTGGGCTGTGCGCCAAAGATACTCCTACGAGTTGCGTACTTTTTTCTGCCCGAATTCATGAAAACTCACAAGTACATTGACTGGAATAATTTTCATTACGCGAGGCGGCAGCTTTGTTGAGACACTTTGCCCCTGCTTAATTTTCAATACTCATTACAGCATATACATTTTTACTTTCTCGCTACGGAGTAGAGACAAAGTTATGTAAAAAACGGGGAATTTTCGTCAGAATTTTTATAGGCCTGGTAACGAAAAAGTAGATGTTTCAATTGCTAAATTTAGAAAAATATCGTCTAGCAAGTGGTGTAGTCAGAATCCATGTTTTGTGGATCCTGGATACCGAAAAATCGAATCACGGCAAAACGTCTGTCCACGTCCGTCCGTCTGTGAACAACGCAATCGGCTAAACCGTTCGGCCGATTTTCTCCAGAATTGAAATTTCTCAATAGATCTGTCTGATGTCACAGTTCCTTGAATTTGAAACCAATATTTTAACTGTGGAGAGTACTTTACATAAAGCCCTTGGGACATTTTCAAACTTTTCAAAAAATGGCTCCTTCGTTTTTAACTAAATTTTGTTTTTGAATAGTGTAAAGGACGTTTAAGAGAATGGTTTGGGTCTCATGTTCGTTGAAAACACGGATTTTTTGACAATGGCAAAAATTCAAATTATTTTCGGCGTCTTCCTACAACAACAATTATGAAGATAGATTTTCTTTTAATGAAATATGTTCCTTAAAGATTGGTTTTGAAATAAGGTCATGTACAATTTTTCGAAAATTTGAGTACTTTTCGCTTAATTTTGCCTGAAAGTACGTGCTGTTTCAACACCACTAGTTTCCCTAGGGCTTTTTCTAGCCGACAGCCGGTTACCTTTACGTCCCGATGGGACGCATATTCCACCATACACTAGACCAACACACTTGCGGTCTCCTCTGATCTGGGGTCAGCAGAATGCGAGGCCCCCTGCGACAACACATACACGAGAGACATGGCACAAACAACCACGCCCACGGCGGGACTCGAACCCGTGACCCTTCGGACCGAAGCGCTGAGTCAGTACACTCTCTTAGCCAACGCGGCCGTCCACGTCGGCTACAACACGTACTTAATTTACTGAATAATGTTGAAGCTTCATTTCAAGTAACCCTCAAATCAAAATATCCGTTTCAAAACCGCTTAGCCTTTATTTCTAACTCATGCGATTTG
Source organism: Teleogryllus occipitalis (assembly GCA_011170035.1). Classification (NCBI taxonomy): domain Eukaryota; kingdom Metazoa; phylum Arthropoda; class Insecta; order Orthoptera; family Gryllidae; genus Teleogryllus; species Teleogryllus occipitalis. Next base: position 625,277 of record BLKR01000052.1, on the reverse strand, counting down.
TGAAAATTCAGATAACTCACCGAACATGATATCATGCGTAATTTCCTGCGATCGCTTTAGGCGCTAGATCACAGACAGACGGGCGAAAGAAGACTCACACGTATTGCCAATCCATTTTTTGGAGTAAAATACCTACAAAACATGAATTCTAACTACACAACGTGTTAGAGGAAGTAATTTCATATACATATAGGAACAAGACTTATCCACCTTTTCGTCACCAGGGCCGAGCGATAAGTATATTTCGGCGCACTATTCTTACGAAGTAATACGCGAAACTAAATTGGCAGTGTTAGCTCGGTTGATGGTAGCACAATAGCTCTTACTTTCTCGTTTTTTACCGGTCCAAAATAGTTCCAAAATCCAACCAGTGATGTCACAACAGCACATTTTTTGCTTTATTTTAAATTTTGCAATAATTCAAAAATTATTAAAACAATGTAAAACAATGTAGGCTTTCAAAAATTATTATTGAAAATTTGGAGCGTTCAATGAAAATTACACCTACACAATTCCTTCAAGTGTGGCATTGCGTTACCATTGCAGTATTGCAACCTGATAACTCATAAATGTTCATTGCAGAAGAGTGCGAAATTGGTATTTCAAAAGTTTACAAAAATTACATGAAACTACTCATAATTTAAAGAAACTTTACGTGTTGATACTTAAAGAGCTAATTTCGAAGAACACACTTCATTAAGTAAAAAACCTTATTTTCAATATGGTACTTTTCCAATGTTAATTTTTTCAATTTTTGAAATACACAGAGTGCCGAAAACAGCAGCTAAAAATGGGGCCAGCATCCTCTAATATTTATACAAGAGGAAAAGACACAGAGAAAAAATTGGAGACGATTTTTAGAAAATAATTGTTTAAACATATTAAAAATTGCCTATTTTTCATGCAAAATTACGCAGAAACTACTTATGTTTTCGAAAAAACTGTCCATGCCTTTATTTCAACATCTCTCTTTGAACATATATTTCATAGATAAAATTATATATATTCTGAAGTAAATCGTTTGAAATCCTTATAACATAGAATTGAAACAAATTAATTAGACCCAACACGAGAGGTTTGAAAAAAGTAGAACACACATAAAAAAAATCGAACTTTTATCAGGAAATGTGTGAAATATTTTATTTAAATATTCAATAAAAGTAGAATTTTATCATATTCTTTAGGACTCATCCTCATCTGTAAGAAAAATTTAAAATAATTTAAGCTTGTTTGCGCAAAATATTGAAAATGCAGTATAAGTTTTCGGTGAAATAGCCCCGAAAATGAAAAGTTTACTTTCAAATGTCGTTTGCAGATTTTCTATTTCGAATATGATTTATGTGATGTATGAGGTAGTGTTACACATGAAATGCAGTTTTTAAAACCTTTTTGTCAGTGTTATTAGCGCTGTGAAATTATTTGATTCATAGACATCATAGGTTCTGATAAACGAATAAATTGTTTCTATGGTCTACTCCATTACGAGTCAACAGGTGGGATATTTAACTATTGTGGATATTGGACAGACATTGAACTATATTTTATATTGATACCATTAGATCCAATTTAATATTTTGAATAACAATTATAGAATATCTGATACAATGTAAATATTTTTCTGTAACTGGGCGGTTTCTTCAAAACAATTGTTCCTTGCCCATTTTTCGTTTCTATAAGGTTCTATAAATGTGAAGTAATTAAGAGTATCATTTTCAAGGTTAGATATATTATAAATTACAGAAGAATGAAGTACTTTTGAAAATGGAGTAGAAGAATTTTAGGGATTGGTAAGGAAAGAACCATTGTCAAAGTCGTGGAAATTATTTTGGAACACAAGCAATGACGCAACCAAGATTAGATTTTACATGTAACTCATCACTTAATTTCTTTCTTTAGACGTTCTCTATACCCTTTTCCGATCCTACCTAAATGCTTTTATTTTTCTCTTCTTTAAGATTCTTTTGCCCTCCAATCAAAGAACTTACCATGATACATTCCCAATATACTTCCTCTACAGTTTCTACGCAACCTGCCTTCTTATTTTAATCAATTTGCTAACATTTAACTCGTTATTCAGTCAATACTCTAGTCAAAGTCCTACCACATTACTCTTTCTTAAAATTCTCCCTCAGCCCAATCTGTAGAATCATTGAACTACACCATTATTTATGTAGCGTCTAGTCGTTTCCACATCTTCCTGTTCCTGAATATCCCTCTCTGTCTCTATCAGTTGCCAACCTATTAATTTTAGCTCGCGCCTCTCTGAACATCGTCACGTCTTCCCAGCCACCCCTCTCTTGTCATGAAACGGTGCCCTGTTCCCAACCTGACATGTGGAATATTCTATTTCCTGCCTGAATGTGCCACCTCGCTAACCTATTGCCGCTTCCTTCCTCCTAGCAGGCAGAGTTTTCCAGAGAAGTTGTTTAGGTGGGCGTGGCGCGAGGCGGGAGGCGTTTTGACAGCTGCCGCCCGCGGCGCCCGCGCCCTGTCCAAACGCCGCCGCCCGCGGAGCGGCCACTTGGTATGCCTGGGGCGGCCCGGGCGGCGCGGCGGGCGACGCGGGCGGCGCGGGCGGCGCGGGCGGGCGGAGGGCGGTCGCCTCGGCGGAAACCGCGCTCGCCCGTGCGCCGGTAATGATCGCGGCGTTTGGCGGCGGCGGCGGCGGGGGGCGGGGGCGGAGGCCGAGCCACGCCCCCTCTCCGTCTCGCGCCGCCCCCGCCCCCGCCCCCGCCTCCGCCGCCGCGCAGTGCGGAAGCCGCTCGATCCACGAGGGCAAATTTCTCCAAAAGCCCAATTCCATGCAGCAGCAACAGTAGCGGTCGTGGTTATAGTTATTAATAGCATCAGGCCGACAAACAGCAAGTGCGGAACCAGTGGAAGTTTGTAAACCGAGGCAATAACCAAGATTCGTAACCGACCAAGTCTGTTATTTGTGTTATAGGCCACGTGACGTTCTAAACTTTACGTAATACCATCATCTAATAAGAATCTAGTGGTGTTTAAACAGCACGTTCTTCCGGGAGATTTTGCAAACAGTCATGTAAAAGATCGCAATTTTTGTTAATGTAAAATTTTTGCTGTAACTTGCTATATCGGTGGCTTGATGTAAGAAGGGCCAATGTCAATATTCAAAGTTGTACAGAATGGGTGGTTTTCTTACACAATCGAAATGACAAAACAATCGTAGGTCATGGTGGAAATCGTAGATCAATGTAAAGATCGATAGTCAAATCAAGGGATAGGATCGACTTTGGCTTTTCTTACACCAAGCCACTTATATATAAAATACGAGTATATAAGGCAGTTGGATTGTATTCTCTTACTTTTTAGAGTTTCCAGTAATAACGGCAAGAAGGTGAATCACTTTTTGATATATGAAAGTAATTTTAAACATTTTCAGCGATTTTTTGCCAATTGCACTCGAAGTACTTCCCTGCATTCGTAAGCATTGCCATTACATAACCTCAATTACACATGATATTTTACAATTATTGAGATTTTAGAACACTTTTATGAGCGATGCAAAAAATAATTTAGACTTCACTGGAGCACACATACTAGTAATTATTTAAATCATTTGAATGATTAAAAGTAGATGAACGAGTTTCTTTAACCGCTGATGGCCGAGCAAGCAAAGATAGTAGGGCGAATTCCTTAGGAGCATGAAATACATGTCAATGTATTTGTCTTTACATGCAATGCTAAATGTTACATATGTTTTTCCACTTAACAAAACTCTGTCAAATATTGCAAGAACTACTCATTTTTCGAAAGGTTATTTAATATTATTATACCGCAATTCCTGTCATCGTAGAACATTTGGTGAGGAAACTATTTTCTTGAAAGCTAATGTATCCACAAAATTCGACAATTAAAAATGCGTTTATACCGCTAAAACAATTTCTCGACAATGAGAAAGAATTCTCAGAATTTCTAACTCCGTGTTGCACACGCACCCACAAACACACACACACACACACACACACACACACACATATATATATATATATATATATATATATATATATATATATATATATATATAAACATGAAATAACCTGAGAAGCCGTCTGGACTCGTGTTTGGTCATGAAACCAAGTAATACAGTAGATTCTCGGCCATCCGCGGGAGGCTGCGTACGAGCCAAATTTGTCGTCGTTTCAATTGCCATACTGCGACCTTCTTCGGGGCAAAATTCCATTTCCCATACAGCCAAGAGTGTATTCAACCCGTACGCAGAAGCCTACGTGAGCAAGTAACACACCGATGGGAAAAGCTAGGACACGTGATCTCCGACGCCCACGCACACCGCACACCCACGAAGTACTTCCTTATGTTCACGTGAAGAACTGCGTCCCGCGTACAACACACGCGCGAGCAGTCGTCTTAGTCTTCTGTTCAGATGTTACTGCTAAAGTCACTGCTAATTGATTGATTCCGGGCGCGTTAACTACTAAGGTCATTAGTACCGTAAGTGTTGTGCATGTTTTCTTCGAGGGAGGTGGCGGTGATCTTCTCTCGCTGGCTGGTGAGATCCGCCGCCGACTTACGTCATTTTGCGTGGATTTTCCCCAACAAGGTCTCCCCACCAGCGGGTCAGCCTCCCCGCCGAGACAAGCTCTAAGAACCCGACTGCGTTCCCGAGAAGTGTGGTAGCGTGAATGTGGGTGTAAGTATGTGTAAGTAAGAGGTGAGGATAGGGCAAGGAAGAGGAAGGAAAGATCTCACCCGATTGTTAGGGTACTGCTACGGCATTCGCCTGGTGTTGATCGGAGAAACTACGGAAAACAACCGGTCAGAGCAGCCGGCCGCTAGAATTCTCCTCCAGACAGCGACTTAGCAACGAAGGTAGTGTGGAAAATGCTGCCGCCGTGGGAAGTGTAACTCTAGGACCTCCCAATCAGAGGCGCTGTAGTGACATCAATTGATGCCCTGAGCCACTTTTGCCGAACTAAAGTTCGAACCTCACTAATTTCCGAATTAGCCGGAATCCAAAACGGATGGATTAAGTCTGAAGGAGAGTCGAACATACTTTGAATTATACTTTGGACTTAAACCGGATGAAGTTCCAATTCGCCAAACCGAGGTGGCTAGGGTACGTAAAGGTGTCGAGAGAGCCTCACGCTCAATCACCTTAGTTAGCCAATGACTTGTGGCTAATTCCAGATGATGTCTGAAATGATCCATTCGTGAGTAATGTGCGAATTAAGAAGCTAATGCGCTAAGTAGTCATATTTCAGAATTAAGTTGTAAAATATACATCACTGTGATGCGTTGCTCCCATAGATTTGATAGTTTCTAAAAGAAATATAATTTTGATATGTGTAACGAATGTGCTTTTTATATTCGTGTGATGACTTAATTTATAGACATACATATTCTAACATGTTTTTCGATATAATGTTTAACAATTTGTGGGAAACTATTAATGGAGCAACAATTAAGTCTCGAAAGCTATACCTGACCTCGAACTGCACGCACTGAACTGATGCTTAGAGGCTTCAACAGCTTGCGCATTGTTCATTTGTCTGACGCAAGAAATACGTTTTGCGAGGGCATGCAGTCTCGAGTGCGTTACATCCCGCCGGAAAGTGCGCTGCCCTGAAGAAAGCGCGGTGGAGGCGTCCACAGCTCGCACAGAGCGGGCGGACGACGTGGCAGCCCTTCGTCCTCCTGGAAGGGGCCGCCCTCGCACTGTGCGCAACCCTTCCTCTCCAGGCGGCGCGGGGCGGGGAGAGAGGGCGCTCTGGTGCCTCTTCTTGAATCAATAATGATCCTCCCTCGACGCCGCCCGCCCGCCTCGCCTCGCCACACCCCCGCCCCCGCCCCGCCCCCGGTGCCGCCTAGGCCGAGCCACGCCCTTCTTTTGTTGCAGGAAATATTTAATTTCTGCGCGCGCCCAGACCTCGCCGCCGCTCGAGGGAAGAAAGGCCCGGCGGGGAAAGGCGGGGCGGGGCGGGGCAGGGAGGGGAGGGAGGGGGCGCCTGCAGCGAGGAGATTCACAGCGGCCCAGAAGGGTTGCAAACTTGGAAGCTGAGCAAGGGCGGTGTTCTACCATTATTAGTACGTGAACCTGCATTGACCGTCCAATAAATTTCCCACTACTGACGAACACTACAATGACCCTACGATTCGGGAAGAAAATGAGAGATTTTGACATTCACTGGAACCTTCTAAATGGCCACCAATATTAACGCCCATTTTTTGTGTAACCGATTGATTTTCCCAAGCACACTTGTCGGTATTCCCTCTCTTAAGCCATCACGTGGCTGTCAGCGGCCGGCCACAGTTTGTATATAAACCAAACTTTGATGATGGTCAAAATTTCCTGACAAATTTGCAATTTTGATGTTGATTTTCATGTTTATGTTGATTTGATTTTGCAAATTTGCAATGTTATAAGGAAAGCAAGTCTGTCGGAAGTAACTGTTGATTCAGTATCTCCCTACGACAGAACTTATCCTTACATTACAACAGTGATTTCTAGACTTTTTTTTATCCCACGGTGCATTAATTATTATATACATAAAAAATGTTTGTCATGCGTGCTTTCAAATTTTCTCAGGATGTAAATTATTGCATCACAAAAAATTGAAAATGAAATAAACGAGCATCACATCTATTTGGAAATGAAGTACTCGAATGAAAAAGAAGCAACTAGAGGGGGAAAAAGAAATAGTACAAGGCTGGAAATTGAAAACTTTTATAAACAAATTGTTTAAATTCAATTGGCAAAGCATACGTTTTGCGAAGTTTTAAGGAGCCTGAGTATAATAATGGTTTTGGATATACTGTCTTTGAAACTTGGCCTCTTAGTTTTGAGAATGATTCGATGTAAAGGAGAGAACTGGTCAGTAAGCATCAGGATGTGAACAGTGGAAAATATCCAGATCAATACTGAACGGACATTTATCAACTTACTGTGGAAGTATGTTCTTATCCTGTTAACTACCGGCCCATATACATGTCTACCAACGACATCCAAGCTCATCACATCCACGAGAATCCAAAATAAATACGAAGCTACCAAACATGCTGGTCTGTTGCGATGATATCAAAGCAACCGAAAACGATACAGAGGGACACAAAAAAGTGTTGATCATTGACAAGATTATACTGTAGAACCCAAGAAAACGACTGGCAAATCTGCCTGTATTAAATACAAAGAATTGAGGAAATTTTTGCTTACCAGGGTTTGATTTAATATATATCTGAAAATTTAATCACAACACATACAAGCAATACTTTAAAATAAATGACATTCATAATCGAGTAATAAGGTAACTTCATAAATTACAATCATTATTTGAACACAAACTATGATCCCTCTAGACTCTTTTATTCCATGCCAGAGTGCGAGTGGTGGTGTAGCTGTGAAGTGCTAGGAGTGTAGACTCGAAGAACAAGGATCCGAATCCCAGTGCGATGAAAATTTCACTACAGCCCCTCGGGTGGCTCATGCACAGCGTGCTAGTTTCCTGTGAGATGGTCTTGGGTTCGATTCCCGACCGGGGATGAAGATTTAGCTTTCTAATACAAATCGTCACAGTTTCTATAACTGTGTGGCGAAAGAGAAAGCTCAGGCAGATCAAGTAAGCTAGGTACTGTGATGGGAATGCGCCATGCTCGCCAAATATCTCCCTTGCACCCAGGCGTGGATAAGAAATAAAAACAGGGCCCAGGTCTGGGAACACGGCCAAATGCCTAATACATACGGTATTTTATAATTTTTATTAGTACTCCGCTAATTCACGACTTAAGATGTTATGAGTCGAAAAATCTATTCCCGGTTGAAACTAGTTTCTAAGGAACAGATCTAGGGACTGTCGATGCCTCTACAATACTTTATGCAAAATGTGTGCTGGTCCCAATAAAGAAATATCTTACTCTCCCAGTCTTGTGAATGCCCTCAGAGGTTAACCAAGAGAGAGCGAGGAGCCAAGAGGTTAGCAAATTCTTACACAAATTTTGCGGAACAAAGCTAAGAACGATAATTATCGGGACGGCCTTTGCGTTAACGTTCCACATTCGACTGTTCTAGATTTCCAAATTTTACTTTCTCGTATACGATACGAAGTAATATACCTAGTGTAGAGAAAGGTATGTAATGCTGCGCCAAAAAACGGCGATTTTCGACAGAAAAACCAATATTGTGGGGCCCTGATGAAGAAAAAGTTGATAAATCCTTTCTAATATGTAGTACATTACTCCCTCTAAATCTTATGTAGTCAGATTTCCGAAATTGTGAGGCCTTGGTACCGAAAAAGAGGTTTATTTTCCCCAAAATGTCCGGCCGGCCCGCCAGCCATCTGCCCTGCATCTGTGAATACCACTAGCACCTTAACTACACGTAGATTTTTTCCTCATACTGAAAACACCCCTGTCCTTATGTCGTCACTCAAAGTTCTGCGATTGTGAAAAACATAAATTAACTTTTGGGAGTACTTTACATGAAACCCTTTTGATATTTTCAAAATTTTCTCGAGAATGGCTCCAATTTTTTTCTTTAAAACTCTTGTAAGAGCAGAGTGAAATGCACTTATAAACGAGGCATAGGTCCGATTTCTACTGTTAACACTGGCTTTTCGGAAATTGCAAAAGTTTGAATTTTTTCGGCGTCGTCCCACAACTACAAAATTGAAGATAGAGTTTCTTTCCAGTAAAATTTATTCTCCATAATTAGTTCTTTCAATAAGCTCATGCACATTTTTTCAAAATGTTAGTAGTTTTCGCGCAATGTTGCCTGCAATTTGCACAATATTAAAAAATAACAAGAGCAAGATGTTCTTAAAATTTGCTCCAATTTTTTCTTTAATCTTTTGGTAAGAATAGTTCCAAATGTACGGTATAAGATGATATAAAAGCCATTTTCTCTTTTCTTTTGTTTTTTCAAAAAATACAAAATGTACATTTTGTGACTTGTCTCTCACGTCGTCAATATTGACATTAGCGGCGATTGGTTTACATTATTGTATTTATGAGAAATGTACTTTTGATGAATTTTAATAAAGTTTCTCGAAAACTCAAAAGTTTTCTTTAAAATGAGCTCAAAATTCCGAAGTTTCAAAATCGCACAAATGCCATTTTCTCAAAAATGGCTCCACATTTTTTCTTCACATTTTTTGAACGAATAGTGCACTGTTTAAGATAATAGGCACTGTTTAAGACTAAAATTCATTTTGCTGTATCCTTTGTTTTTTTTAAAGATTACCCAAATGTAATTTTTTAAAATATCTCTCAAGCCTTGAATATGCACACCTCCAGCAATTTGTATACATTACTGCGTTTGTGAGTGAAAATGCTTCAAATTACTTCCAATAAACTTTTTCGAAAACTCAAAAGTTTTCTGCAAAAAACCCCTTCAAATTTCGCATTTACAGTAATTTATTAATGCCATTTTCTCTTAAAAAGGCTCCAAATTTATCAACAAAGTTTCTTTATAGTTATAAATACTGAGCAGTATTTAAGTACTTGTATTTGAAATACTCTACAATATTCTTAAAGTAATATTTCGGTTCTACTATTGAAACCAAAAAATACGAATATTTTTAAAAAATTCCATTTGGGCGGCGATAGATGGCAGCTGGTACTAGAACGAGAAAGTCTGTGCTATTTTGTAACACCACTAGTTTGTATTTACGACATTTCTCTGCTTGCTTGGTTACGACGTTTTGACCGTACTGCACACCAAATTCTACAAGAAGAATTTATTTTCCAATCCTGGATGATAATAATAATAATAATAATAATAATAATAATAATAATAATAATAATAATAATAATAAGCGATTTGTTTGTCGCTATCATGCGATAGGTTTGAATTTGTTGAATAATACTGTACACATCCCAGCAGACATCATTGGTTTTGATGAGTGTTGATACAACGTGAAACATGTGTTTGAAACTTCGAGAGCATTTTAGATCTATCATTGTAGGTAACTACACAACCCGGGGTTGAGCAGTATTTAAGTACTTGTATTTGAAATACGAATTTTAAATACATTTCGTATTTGAAAAACTCCATTTTTGAGTTTTAAATGGTAAAAGCTGAGACGTCATAATCAATGGTTTCAACTTATGGCAAATGCATTTATCTTCTTGGGAAATTTTGAGAACCACTTTAGCATAATGAAGTGTTCTCGATCCCTGACCTCTCGGTCAGCTATTTATTGCAACTGTTTTCGATTGTGCCTTCATTCTTCCCCTTTCAAGCCACATAAATTATTGATTTTTATTGATCTTCATCTTGTCCATTCTTTTAGATATGGTTCATGGAGTGGGTTTTCTCCAAGATTTCTTTAACATTTTTATGTCTCACATTTTATGTTAAGTAGCATCAGAAGTTCAGTGTTTGTGTTATTCTATATGTTTTGCATATTTTTCTTCACAATACGTCTTGCAATGCCTCTTTTTCCCAATCTTCTGTAAGATTTAATGACACGTCTTATTAGTGGGTCATCATAACGACAGACTTCATATTTTCCCATCCTCACTATTGCATTGTGCCAGGAGGCTTCAAATTGCCTGAGGGCTCTTCCTCCTTCCTTGTGACACGTAAAGTCCATGTACTACATCAGCTCGAGGGTGGGTTTCATGATGCATTTAAAGCAGTTTCCTGGTGTTTCTATCCATGATCCGAATTTCATGCCCAGACCAGTCCACTAGTCCGAAACTGTACTCGGCTACTTCCAATTGTAGATATTTTATTTTTGGAGGTCAAAGCGAACTGCAGGACATGTCTCACATTCTCATTTTCTCTTTCATTGTGTCGTTCGAGATGTAGTCACATTCGTCAATGCCCAGATATTTGTAAATTTTACCTGGATCAATATCTTTAATCGCAGTAATCACCGTACGCATATCAACTTCAATGCTCTCTAACTATGTCACTTTGATTCTCTTTAAATTGACTTTTGCACATTTATCAAGAACAAATTTAATGCAGATGTCATTGCCAAAATAATGGACAGAGAGCATTTGGAAGAGATTCGCTTCAATCTTAGCAAACGCTTTAAGATCATCCATGTAAAACAAATGAGATACTGATCTTTCATCACCACGGAGCTTGTAGCCAAGGCCAATTCGCGACAACTGTCTGGATAATGGAATCACACTAATGCAAAATAGAACAAGGAATGTCAATTCTCCTTGGAAAATTCCTCAGTTGATCTGAGTACTTCTTGTTTCTACTACTTCCTTTCCGCTGAGTCGTAGGGACCAGGTACACCACGACTTCATACTAGCCTCGCAAAACTCAATAAGTTTAGGATGAAGCCAATAGATCTCCAGGATCTACAAAATCCAGTCCTAAAGGTCTTCCGGTAGTCAATCCAAGCCATGCTTAAATTAATTTTTTGTTTCCTTACATCATTCAAGATGGCTTTATTTAGTAGTAAGATTTCCTTAGAGCCGTAGGAACGTTACTGTTGAACTGGCAACAGATCAATATTCTCTAGGTGTCTCTTCATTTAGTTAGACGGCTGCAGTTATAGCTTTGTACATTGCTGGCAGACAAATTATTGGCCTGTAGTTCTTCGGTCTCCCGCTATGGGTAGCAAATACGTTATGCCACGTGTGAGTCATTCCGACAGTTCCTTTGTGTCTTCTAAAGTTTTATCAACAGTCTATCAACAGATAACATTGTAACTCTGTTAATTTCCTAATCCAATAATTCTGGATTAAAAAAATACTAGGCAATTTGGAGTTTTCCGTGTTCTTAATTGCTTGGGAGAGGTCATCATCCGACAACTCGTGAACATGTTCCACTGTTTGCCCAAGTTGATCGGCAGCATCAACTTCAGACTGAAGCTAAGATGCGTCTTTGTTATTGCTTTCTTTCCAGATTCCTCCGCAAAATGTTTCGACGTCATCTTTTCAAGTAAGGACAGCATTTCCACTCGATTTTTGAGTCAGATTGCGATAGAATCTCTTCGCGTCTGTTCCGAACAACCGATTTTGTACACGTAAATCTATTCTGTTTCTAACGTCTAATTCGTTGAGCCTAAGCTTGGATTTTCTTTTTCAGATTCTAAGTTACTTTTTGTCTTGTGTCTTTTTAAATTGGGAATTTTTGTTCAACACGGAGTATTTTTTGTTGAACTTCAGAGATGCGCATAGGTTTATAAGATGCCTCGGCTGAGTGATATTTCTCGTCTAGTGTCGGCTATTCGTAACGTAATTCTTTTCGTCCATGGAGATATAGAGCAGTTTACTCTGTTTGGCAGTCGGCCGTCAGTGCTCCTGGCTCGCTCCAAAATTATCTGAGATACAAGAGATCCAATTGCTACACGATGTTATTGATTTCAGTAATATCTAGTCTCTGTCTGGGATCTGTACCTATTTATTCAAGACATAATTCAATTTCGCTTTAATATTTTGGTACGTTTTTTCAAAGGTGCATGAAATTTGAATGGAAGTAAACAAACTCATTCTATCTCACGACTAAGGATATTTTGCATCATGTCCTTATTGTGTGATTCATAGCCAGTTGAATATTTACCACTGACGGAAGTTGCATTGCGAAGAGATGAACCTTCAACGGGACCATCGCTTTCAGGGATATTAGATCGTTCTAAATGTTCGTTCTGTCGATACATACCGAATTTTCCTGAATGTTTCCTGAAGAGCACGTTGCTCTGCTGTAAAGTGTCCACTACTGTGTATCGTCATTGACTGGCAAGCTTTTTTGAATCTATAATAGGTCTCGTATATGGGTTCTGCTCTCTCCATATCTTGAAAATTTCTATTTCTGAGCCCCATTTTTCGTTTTTCCGTAATAAAAGCACCACATCACCTCCTTGAATTCATCCCGCTTTCATCTCTGACGATGGCTACGAGCTACTGCCGACTCTGGGTCCCTGAGACTAACATCCGTGGGATGACCAGATGTCAAGAAGGTGACATTCGATGTGTTTCTGAGAAGATATGTGACATTGGTGTAACAAGGAACCTTAAGATTTATTCCTTTTTTTTTGTTCTATCCATTTTGCGCATTGATTTTAAGGGAAGTTTTGCAGGAAGGAAGTTCGAGTTCACAGATTCACTTAAGCCATGGGTCATCCCGTCGGACTCATGGGACATCCCCCCCTCAGGGCTCTGAAAGGTTCCCACCGATCGCCAGCCGGCATTACTAAACTAAACACTGTGGGATTTTTACTGACTGCTGACGGCGGTCTTCTTAGCTGACTAATGCACGGTTCGGGTCTCCATTCTAATCAGTGACCTGGTGTGCCCACCAAGTTTATGTCCCGCACCATCTACGTGCCGATAACATGACGTTTGAAAGTTTACGGCCCATCTACTTCTTACTACTACTTACTTCCCGCTATGAATGCAGCCGCCCGTGACATGGAGACAGACGCTGTTGGCAGCCGCCCGCTACTGACCAGATGCTGCGCTTGCTTTCTCGTCTCATTTGTAACGGCTTCGCATTATCGCACTACTTCACAAATTGCAAAACGTGTTTCCAACCAGCAAATATTTTCACCGAATCACTATTCGAACTCAAGTATTTCATTTTAACACGCCTAACATGTTACCACTACACATCCGTTCATATTCAGCTATCCTCGCTCTTAAAAATTGCGATTCCTCGCATTGTCTAGCTGCATTATGCGCAATTTAGTAAAATTAGGAGAAATCAACAAAAATTAGACCTTGCTAATTTCTAAAAATCCTTTATTGGAAAAAAAATTAAAGAAGGAATTTGAGATTTTTTTATAATTTGCACTAATTTCAAGAACTTTCGCGAAAACTACTTTTATTTTTCCAAAAAGTTTACATGTTCTTATTTAAAGATTTTTTTTAGAAAATAAGAAGTCAATTAACAACAATGTGTCTATCATTAATATTAAACTTATGCAATGTTAATTTTTTGAATTTTATCAAAAATACAGAGCGTTTGAGAGAAATTTCGCCATTGCCAATTTTTTACAGTCGTTGGCTACACACGAAAAAATTTAACCAACAATTTGGAGCATTGTTTGAGAAAATATTTTTTTTTTAATTGGCATTATTTCACCAGAAATTGCGGGAGAATAATCTTATGTTAAGATCTGCTTTGAACAACAAATTTGTAGTTGTAGAAAGACGTATACAAAATTTTGAACTTTTTTAATTTTCGAAAAATAACATCTCGTATCTTCTTTACTCGTGTGTTAGAGGAACAATAATAATAGAATAATAACAAAAGTACAGGATTCTGGAAATTAAGCAGTGATGAAATATACGTAGAAAAAACGTAGAAACGCAGAAACAACGTAGAAAAAATAACAGACACAATTCGGAAGAGAATATTGCTCTTTTTTGGATACATATTCAAAATGTATGATAATAGAATAACAAAAAGTGCACATCTCTTTGAAATAAGAAATGTACCATAACCTGAGTTCAGGAAGTTAAAAAAGATATGAAAAGGAACAATATAAGAAAAGAAGAAACAATGGGAGAGGGGTTTTTGAAGATAAATTGCAAAAAATGGAAGTATTCGAAGAGAGAAAAATGAAATATAGGGGCATGATGGAGCATTGGTGAAAGAAGAAAAAGAAGCTAAAAAGGAAGGGTTGAAATTGTGTCGTGGCTTCTATATGACCCCAAAGAAGAAGACGAAGGATATGACTACCTACCTCCCCTTGCAGCTACTTTCTTCCATGTACCTCCATGATGCTGAGAGGTGTGCCGGCGTAAGCGCCGCTAATGGGAGGGCCTCCCTCCCCGAGCAGGTCGTTGGTGAGGGAATGGTGATCGCACGATGACGTACTCAACAGAAAAGCATTGACGGCTTTTAGGAAGAACAAGATGTATGAAGATGTTTGGCGCTCAAGAAACCTCGAAGACCTAACCGCAGCTTCAAGCCGCAGCTTCAAGCCGCATCGGACATTACAAACAACGTATCTCTGCATGTTAACGGAGTTGATGTTGAAATCATAGTGGGAAGTTAAAAAAGGTAAGGTTCATGGACCATGAGACTTCCTGCCATCATCCTGTTAGTGGGAGATTATAAGGCGATCAAAATAAACATGAACGACCAAAGCGAAAGAACGAAAGTGTAATATTAAAAGGCAAGATCAACAAAAACCTTGAGGCAGCAGAGAAAAAGCTAAGCGAAAATTACAGTAGAAAAATGTTTGATAAAGCGTACGTTCGGACCAAGAACGAGGATGAGATGGTCACCATTCCAGGGACTAGGGTGCGAGCGAAGATGTGAGAGCAGTGAAGACACCAAATAATAACACAAGCAAACGGCTCAAGGACGTGGCGTGAATCACGAAGAATGAAGAGCGTAGAACCATAGAGTAAAGAATTTAGTCTATGGTAGAACACATTAGAGGAAAGAAGAGCAGGAAGACTGCGAGGAAGAACGTAAGGAAGGGATGAAGAATTATGTATATCAGTCGAATGAATAATGTAGAACGTCTTTGAAGATAGAATGAGTCCTAACAAAGAGCCGATGAGAGCGGTGAAGACGCCCAAGATGAGCATAAAGAAAGTGAAGACGGCTTTAGCGTGGATAAGGCAAATGAGTGTAGAACGAGTTTCAGAAGAGGACGAGATCGAGGCAGAGACGGGACGCGACCTCCGTGAAGGCGCCGAAGAATAGATGAAAGAAAGGGATGAAGGCTGAGGCGTGGTTGAAGTCCAATGTAGTGTAGAGCGCCTCCATGGGAGAGGAAAAGGGTGCGGGCGCGGGGGCGGGGCGGGGGCAGGGCGGGGGCGGGAAGGGCCGAGGATCGATAGCGAGCAGGTGTGGCGCTGGCCCTATCGACCGCTCCTTCGGAGGCGGCGCGGGCGCTGAAGGGCTCGACGTAGAAAGGGCTGCAGGGCGAGTTGGCGCGCCAAGGCGAAGGGTCTGCATGGCCCTTCCTTCTTCACTCCTGACTCCCTTCTTCAAACTGCCCAAACGCCAATCCTCACAAATATTCTTTTTGGATGAACGGGATCAGTGGAAGCATTAGTTGTCTTTGCAGAGACTCTGACCGGGAGATTGTAGGGTTTGAGTCCAGACAATCGCAGATTTTCCAAGTTTGCGAGATAGCTAGGTCAAAGCCAGCCGACGTCTGGAGGAGAATTTCAACGTCTGACTATTCTGATCGCTAGATTCCGAGGTTTCATCTGACAATACCAGAGAAAGTCGGTGCAGTACCCCACGTAACAAACGGCCAAGGACTCCACGCATTCCATTCCTTATTCTTTTCTTCTCTCCCGTTACACACACTTACACTTACATTCACTGCACGATTAGCATGCTGAGAGTCAAGTCGGGCGCTTAGCGCTTATGCCGTCTGGGAATGTGCTCCTCTAGGGGAGATCCTGAGAGGGGAAAACCTCGCATGTCCGATCTCACAGTCTTCCGGGAGGAACACCGCCCCCTCCCAGGATATAACACTCACATGAGTTTAATGATCATATCAGTTGTAATAATCAATCCATCAATTACACCGAAATTGTCCAAACAATAGTCAAATTCGCAGTTCGTTTATTGATAATTTGTCAACGAACGTAGGTTCAATTCAATTTATTTTCTAAAATGAAAAATCTGTTTCGAAAGTATATCTTTAATATTTGAACTCGGAGTCTTCTTTCTCATTATTATTATTATTATTATTATTATTATTATTATTATTATTATTATTATTATTATTATTATTATTATTATTATTATTATTATTTTGCTTAAATTAAATGTAAAGCATTATTTCCACAAAAATAGTCATGTGAGTTTTTTTCCATTTTGTAATAACCTACACATCGAACATTAATATATAGAATACAAAGAAACGTTCAAGTATTCGAAGTAACCAAAGAATTCTTCACCACACCGACTTCTGAGTTACAAAATACAGCAGAGATTATTTAACACATCAAAATTGACAAGTATAAGGATTTTCTTAAAAATGATTTTTTTCAGATCGTGTCCATCCGTTAAACCAATTATTCAGTATAAAGGACCCAACAAAATGTAGATTATGAATACACAACGTGTAAGAGGAGGTAATTTACTAAATAATGGAACAAGTTGAAAACAGTTTTTTGTACCAGGAGGCTACAAAACGACTTTTTCTGACGAAAAAAATTTTAATTTTTGTCAGATATCTTAACAATACTTTCTCTTTTCTACATAAGTAGTGCGCGAAGAAAGGAAACTTAGATGTTTAATAAAACCATCAACAAATTTGAAAAGCCAATAGTTTTTGTGTCGATTTTGCTTGAAAAGAATAGAGCAAAAGAAGCTTAAAAGTTATGCAGGTTCAGTTTTCGTGGATCTCTAGGAATTTTTGAAAATTACAGAAGTCACAAATAATGCTGGAACGTATATTCTGTTCTAAAACCACTAATTTCAACCCGTGTTCTAAAATTTCGAGATCGCGAAATTCGATTTAGTGAGATTCGATCTTGTAGAGCATCACTAGGCGGGCACTACTGGTGTGGAGTACGGGCACCACTGGCTCCCGAAATCGCCCAGTCAAGCCTCTCTGGAGAGCAATGACTTCCCTTGGGTGAAAATGTGATGCTTGCGACATGCAGAAGAATCCCGACTGTTTGTCCGGCAAAATTCTTGGACGATTCTCGTTCGGCCAGTTACCATATTAGTTCGACCAGAGAATGATGTTAAAAACGGAAAAATTAGTACTTAATGTGCTGTTAGGTCGACCCTTGGTAGTGAATATGGAAGGGAAGATATAGTTTGCTGCGTTGATCCCATGTGGTCACAAATTCAAAAATTCCTAATAGTAATCTTCCGTTGGAAGTGTGCCAAAATAAGCTTCCAGAGACCGCCGTTAAATAACAAAAACAGCAATGACGATATATGTTTTTTAACTTCAGAATTGCGAGTTTCCGCGCAAGCCAGCTACTTTGGACATTGATTCCGTAAGCGTGGTGCGTGTCGTAGGCTGGAGGTGGAAGAATTCCTCTCCCGCTCGAACGTGACTTCCGCCGTCGGGATGTGTGGGTTTCCCCGCAAGGAGTCTCCTTAAGCGGGGCCTCGCTGGGACAGTAACTTCGGGTGAATGGGTTGCGGTGCTTCTGTCTCTCTGACTGTCTCTCTGTCTATCTCTATCTCTACCTCTCTCTGACTCTCTATGTCTCTCTCTCTCTCTCTCTCTCCCTCTTTCTGTCTCTCTGCCCGACTCCTAGTCTCTCTGTCTCTCTCTGTCTGTCTTTGACTTCCAATGTCTCTTTCTGACTCTCTGTCTCAGTCTCTATCTCTACCCCTTTCCCCCCATCTCTCTCTCTCTCTCTCTCTCTCTCTCTCTCTCTCTCTCTCTCTCTCTCTATCGTCGTTGCAGAGTGTCTCACCGGAATCCTAGGGTGCGAGTGCCGACTAAGGCGGATTAGCTATACCTAGACAGCTAGGTCCAATTTAACCGCTGTTTCGAGGAGAAAGCTAGATGTCGGTAGTTTTCCGTAGTTTCAGCAATACATTCCAGGTGAATGCCACTGTGGACTACGCGCGATCTTTCCTTCCCCGTCCTTCTTTCCTTCTCTCCTCTTACACATTCACACACTTACATTTACAAGTATTACACTACCAACTATGCCGCGAGACCATTCGGGAGTTTAAAGTTTACCTCAGCTCCGACGGTCTCCTGCTGAGGGAGATTTCCGGAGGCGGAAATCCTCTTAAGTCAACGTGTAAATCGCGTCGAATTTGCCAAACGAGTGGGAGAGGAAAGTGCCACATGCCGCCTGTACCATACACTATAATTACGGGACGAATGACCATAGTAATTGACATACCCGGAAACACGAAATTCGGGACGGAGTTGCTAGCAGCGCTAGACAGAGGAAAACTCAAGACGAAATTCTTACCGACTCACACCTCTCTCCCATTGCCAACACACACTACAAACGCCAGAGTAGAGAAACCGCTCGATCGATCGATTGATTGATTGTTGTTGATTCCGGGCACGTCGAGTACGTTATTAGACCCGTAAGTGCAGTGCATTTTTCTTCATCGAGAGATGGCGGTGGTTCCCCCGCTAGATGGCGAGATCCAGCGCCGACCGACCGTCGACTAGCAGGGTTTTCTCCAACCAGGTATCGCCCAACAGCGGGGCACTATCCCAGTAAGTACAAGCTCTAAACTCCCGACCGGTCTCCCGGAATATGTGGTAGTGTAGTGTGTTAGTGTGTAAAGGGTGAGGATAGAACAAGGAAGATGAAGGAAAGATCGCGCGCGGTTCGTGGCCCGTTTGTAAGGGTATTGCTCCAGCATTCTCCTGGTGATGATCGGAGAAACCGATCCGAGCAGCTGTCCTCTAGAATTCTCCTCCAGACAGCGACTGAATTCGACCAAGCTGACAAGCTAGTGTCGCAAATCTTGCCGCTTTCGGGACTCGAACCTGGGACCTCCCGATCAGAAGCACTGCGGTGACGTTAATTGATGCACTGAGCCACCCCTCCCAGTGAAACCGCTGGAAAAAGACAAGAAGGGAAAGAGAAACGCAAAAGACGAAGGGGGAGGAAGAGGAAAAGAGAGGAAGCGAGGTCGCGCCTGTCCATTACTTTCCGTCAGGCAGCGCACGCCAGCGAGATCTCACGGTTCTTATTCGGCGATCGCAGCACTCGGGTGGAAATATGAATAATTCGCCCTCGCCCCCTCTCCTCTCCTCTCCTCTGCGCTCCTCGGCCGGGGGTGATTCACCGCAATGCACTCGGCCGCTGCGTAAACACGCGCTGCGACGCGGCGCCTTTGGATGGATGGCGCGGACGCCCTCTCTTCGCTCCTGGAGAGACTTTTCAGTTCCCCCAACATTACACTACACAGATGGAATGATGCGGAATATCCTAACAACATTTTTACAGGATAATTAAGATAAACAACGACTTTCAAACGAATTAGAATGACAAAAAAGATAGTGGCAATTTTTAATTATTTTTATTTGCAATTATATTACGTATTACAGACAAATGATTGAAATATCCTTAGAAATGTCGATATTTTCACACATAAGATACGTGTTATGATTCTCTGGTAGCGATAAAGTGAATTTTGCATACTCCTACTTATATCTCCATACCTTTTGCTCTTAGGGAGATGTTTGTAAAGCATGAGCCTGAAGGGGTGCAGATATTGAACTCGAATCATGCCGGTTCCAAACATTTTCCCTTGACAATTTTTAGAAATATAGACAGAAATGCCACCCTAAGTATAAACCGAAAACATCGAATTTAAGTGGAGAAGTGCTATTTGAATTTATAGTTTTGCACTTGCAAAATATAGACCTAGAAATTTCTTTTAGTATTTGAGCGGTCTTTCGCTGTTTTTAAAGAGAAGACAGAAGTGTTTGTAGAAAAGTAATCATATTATGTAACTGTTATGATTAATACACGAAAGTGTATGCTGTGGTGGTATATCGAGCTGAAATGATTCTACTCATTCATTTTGTTTTCAAGTTTTGTTGTAATTTGTATTCAATGCTAACTGAAAAGAAGTGCCTCACTTCTGTAAAAAATGGACATTCTTAGAATCCTATGGAACGTGTTATCATCACTGAAAATACGTCCTGCATAATTGATTACTTTTCATTAGTATGTTTCTATGAATATTTCGAATGACTTGTCCGAGCAAAAGCATTCACCCATCTCAACCACTTCTCCTTTCTAGATTCGAAGTAACATCATTAAAACCCTTTTAGAAAAGAACAGTTTTTGCTCTATCCTTTTTGCTTTTTTCGTGTCCCGCTTAGTCTTTACCGACCTTACTCTCCTTCATCTTCCACCAACTTCTCTGCGGATTGCACCTCGGCGCACTTGTCCAGCCTACCACGTTCGCCATATCGCCCCCTAGCATTACACACTCTCCTGCACCTTGACTTGCAAACTCAGTACCACAAATCCAATTTTTACTCTTGTCACGTTTTACTAAAACATATCTATTGTATCGTAACCATCCCATCCTTCATGTAAAAATCAGATATTTTCAACGTCATTGTTTCGCCATTCAAAGTCCATGCGAATTAGCAGCTTTTTGCAGAATGATCAGACCAAATGTTTGTTGTTGGCTCACAAACTAATACATTGCGTGAAGGTTAAAAAAATACAAGAAAAACAATGGGGCTATTGAGCGGCTCAGGTTGCCATCTGTTCGAGTGGTTGGGGCAATTCATGTGGAATATGATGTAGGCAAAGCAGCCGTTCTCTCAGTATCTCATTCATTTGCTACGTAGTATTTCGCCTCCATTATCATCCTCATCCCTCTACAAATCATTCGACTATATTTTTAGTAGCCTCAGTGCCGTCCGGTTCATTTAGATCAGCCAACATGATGATCATCCATCGTTTATTAGGTACGATAATTGATAATTCCTTTCAACGACTTGGAATTCTATTCATGTCGTTAAACAATGTTAATAACAAATTAATAACGCGTGACAAGAAGTGTTACAACACATTCCAATCCTAAACTAGTGGTGCTACAGAATGGCACAGACTTTCTCGTACTATTGTTTTTTTTGGGGGGGTCGGGCCTGGCTTTTCGATCGTGCCCCATCTGCTTGCCAGCTGCCATCTATCGCCGCCCAAATACATTTTTTTTTTCACATTTGCTCAATTTTTCGTTTTCTTAATGGTAGAAACGATATGGATTCGTTTTTGAGAATACCTGGTTTCTGTAATTTTTTTTAAATTGCACAAATGTCAGTCAATATTACGCGAAAACTACTAAAAGTCTCGAATAAATATTCGTGAACTAAATAAAATAACTAATTATGAACAACAAATTTTATTTGAAGGAAAAATCTCTACCTTTAACTTTGTAGTTGTAGGAAGACGCCGAAAAGATTCAAACTTTTGCAATTTTCAAAAATTCAGAGTTAACTGTGAAAATCGGATCTATGCCACCTTTATAAATAAATGTTATTCTAAACTTACAAAAAACGTTTTTTTTAATTTTGGAGCCATTTTTGAGAAAAGTTTGGAAATGTCCGAGGGACTTCATGTAAAGTACTCCCGGATTTTAGTGAACGCTTTTCAAAATCGTAACGCCTCTAGTGGAGCGAAATTGACCGAGGAATATCAATTTTGGAGAAAAGCCTATGTATGGTTTAGGCGCTAGTGGTGTTCACAGACGGACAAACGGACGGACGGACGTTTTGAAAAAAAAAAAACACTTTCGGTAACCCCAAAACGTGTATTTCTGTTGCAATCTCGAAATCGATTTTCCGCAGCATTATATAACTTTCTCTATACTATGTATATTACTCCGTGTATACGTATGTATACGAGAAAGTGCAAATACGAAAACGAACATACACACAGTAATCGGGTAACGTGCGTGTGTTCGACCGCCTGTCACTCACTGAGTCCCTTCTCGCTCCACCAACAGGGGCAGTGACGCATCTCAAGTCTTCTGGAGGGAACTAGCAATTTCTCCGCATCCGTCAAGAAGATTCTGAGACAATTGAATAAAGCGAGTTTATTTCTTGGGAGAAGGAGTTTAAAAAACTAAAACCCGTTTTGAAGGACTTACGCCTCCACAGAGGTGATCGGTTTCTCATTTCATTTCTCTCAACAAGGCCAATCGATAGGCACTATCATTCTAGAATGTTCTGGGAGAATTCTAGAAATAACGTGTTTTTTGTATGATTTCAATGCGCCTACACTCATATGTTGTTATTTTCTGCGCTGGCTTTGCGACATAACAACAATCGTTACGACTGTATTCAACAGAAAGACTATATATATAAACCTAACTTAGTAATGAACAGAAACATTTTAAAAGGAATTACAAGCGAATCATTTTCGTGCAAACTTCTGTGTTCCCTAGGATGGACAAGCCGGGTATTAAGTTTTTGTTTAAAATGTATATATATTTTGAACTTTTTGTCATAAAAATGCCCACCGGAGATGGCACGCTCCACTAGAGTATCAATATGCCTGATACCCCCAGGTTAGAGAGCGCACAGTAGCGACTTTTCGTCCTTCCGGCGAAATCCATTGAATGCGGGTATGCGCGGCCTCTGGTCCGGCCGCTGGCACGTGCGCGCGCGCGGTTCCTGGGAAATGTAATCCCGGCCACAATGGCTGCGGGCTTTGTCCGCGAGGAGCCATTGTCCTGCAGGCCCAGGTTTTTCCCCTCGCCGCCTTCAGCTCACCCCGGCGCTGCCCCACACCCGCACACATCACCCACACCTCCCCGCCCCCCTCCGACCCCGCGGAGGGTGAACGACTTCGCTGCTGCTGACTGAGAGTTCCTAGCCTTCGAGTCCTGGTGGCGGAGGATTTTCTACTCTAGCTGCATGGTGCGCTCGAAGTCAACTTCTGTCTGGAGGACAACTGTGGGGGCCGGCTGCCCGGTTCGACACTTTTGTCTGGTTTCCGAACTTTATTGGGAGAATTCCAGAGGATCCCCTAACAAACGGGATAATGACAGGGCTTCCCTTCATCATCCTTATTCCCCTTCACATACACACACACACACACACACACACAAACACACAATTACATTTATTTGAATATCACGACTACACATTGGGAGGTCAGAAGAGAGCTCAGAGCTTGACCCGACTGGGTGGGGCTCTGCTGGGGTAGATACCTGGATGGTGTGTTGGCTAGCGCCGGATCTCATTCTACAGTGTAACAGGATCACAGACTCCTCCCGGAATAAAACATTCATTACATTAAGGGAAATAATAAACCATAGTAGATATGATAAAAATAATGGCCATTGTTGATATGCCCAGAAGCGTCAATCCTAACAACATCCCACAGCTTCGTTCCTCACAAATGCCTACAGCGCTCCCGCATGTCACCTCAAGACCTTTGCTTCCTGTCCAGCCCCGCTGCATATTGCACCCACGTCAACGCTGTTCCTTCCAATCCTCTCTTGTTTCCTGAACGCCGTGATCGTCTAAGGCCTGATCAACAGGCCGGTCCACTTGGCTAGCTGTTCCTGTGTGCTCACAGGAACGGCCCACTGCTGTGGAGTCAGCCGATCGGGAGGGGAGTGATGTCCTCAAACGAGAGGCAAGAGCCATGCATGAAACCTCACCTCAACCAACGTCGAATTGGCATTGACTCCTCCTCTCAACTCGCTTCGTTCTCCCTTGTCATCGCACTGACCAACGACACTGCGTCTTCCCAGCAAGTCACCGTCCCTTCCGATGGTAGTCGTCATCTAAACCATCTCCACTTCCGCATCTCGCCTCCCCCTGCGATCGCTCTCTCTCACACTAGCAGGGACGAAGGTCGCCTTGTCTGTCCTGTTCCGGTCGGGCGGCCACCCGCGCGGTGACCCTGTCTGCCTAGGACGAGCGTTCGGCTCGCGACGGGCGCCATTTCTGGAGGGCGCCCCCACCCCGCCCACGCCACCGCCCACACCAACCATCGCCAACGCCCACGGCCCGAATACACCCTGCCCACGCCACTCCCTCGCCCAAGCAAACGCCCATGCCCCACCCTCGCCAACGCCCGTGAAACCGACCACGCCAACGGTACACCCCCCGCTCCCACCCACGCTCACGGCGCGCCCCGATACAGCCACCGCCTCAGCGCGCCGTCATAATTTATTTTCCTCCTGACGTCCTCCTACTGTCTCCACCCCTCCCCCTCCCCCCGCTGCCATCACTCACCATCGCCCACCCGTCAGGGGCAGAGTATGCGTGCTTCCGGGTGGTCAACTACTTTCTTCACTAGTCTCGTAAATGTAGTGCGTAATGTAGCCTGCAGGTAACGATGTTCCTCCCATCTGAAAGAACAAAGTCCGGACGTTGAGGTTGGCTTACAGGGCGTTTCCTTCCACCAGTTATTTCCAGGGGGACATCGCACCGGCCGAGTCACGCTGTCCGGAATAAATTCCCCAGTGGTCTCCCGACATGTGTGATAGTGTGGTGCCCGACATGTAAGTGTAAGTGGGTGTAGGTAAGGGGTGAGAATATGACAAGAAACAGGAAGGAAAGATCGCGCGAGATCCGAGCCCCGCTTATTCAGCCACTGTTCCGACATTCTTGAGGTATTACAATCCCCGGAAAACTAACTATCCATCAGAGCAGTCAATCATCAGAATTCTCCTCCAGAAAGCGGCTGAATTCGACGACGCGATTCAGCTAGGATTGAAAATTCGCCAGCGTCAGAACTCGATTCCCAGAACCTTCTGGTCCGTGTTGTCACATTGACAACAGATTCCGTCGCTCACTCACCCGGTTCATCATCGTTCTCAACTGAATCCTTGCCTTCTGAAAATCCTTGGTTGGCGCCACTCTCATGTCAGTGCGTTACACCGCCCACGATCAATTCCACCCCCACATCTCTCCTCTCTCTGCCACCGCAACCCG